>JARHVA010002581.1:2270000-2422500 GCA_037957365.1 Torreya grandis | reverse complement strand
ATACTCTTAAACACCCATCAATATATATATATATATATAAAAGTTGGAGTGTATATATATGTGTGTAAAAAATATACCTAAGCAACCATAATTAATACTGTGTTTGTATTTCCGCCTGGTCAAACAATAATTTACTAACAAAATTTTGCCTCTTAACTTCATTAGCAAATATGTTTAGTGTCTGGGTATCTCAAACACGATGAGTTGGGCATGTATAAAACATAAAATAAATTGTTGGGCATGTTTAAAACATAAAATAAATTACCCAAGAACGAAGAGTTTGCATACCTTTTTGGAAATTTGTGGAGTTCATAGTTCCAATTTTTTTGAAGGTACAAGACTGTGCCCAACTCGCCCAAGGTATGAATGAAACTAATTTTTGATGCCATTTAAAATTCAAGGGTTATAATCCTGTGACAATTTGTCCCCGATATCAAATAGCAAACATCTGAACACCATGTCATTGATAAACTCATTAGCAGCAGTATAGCTTACAACTTGATCATTGAGCTCTCAAATGATCTACGGTATCATAATTACTCGAAGACTATGTCAGCTGTGAGTAAAGGACAATCTTCATATATTCACACAAAAAACATTAAATTAACTTCACTGTTCTTATCGACATTTAGGAAACAATTTCGTGCACTGATTGGCGCAGCAAGCATCTTGAAGTAACAGTCAAAGCTGAGCAACAGTGAGGATTTACTGTTTTTAATAATATCTACCATCTATATGGAGTACTTCATTCCACAAAGGAAGGAAACATAATTCTAGTATTTTACTATCTGGATTTCACATCCAATTAATAAATGTAGTATACAAAGCATAAAATCCCACAAACAACAAACCATGATAACTTTACAAAACATCAACCAAATCTATTACAAAAGACATCTACCTAAAAATACAGTAGAAAAACAGCTATATACATAAAACAGCTATCTAGGTGAGTTAGATAATGTTTAAGATTGCATCACTGACGTTATAGAGAAGTGACGAGGCATACATTATTTGGCTTCTACAGTTACGGATTGAAATTTATTTGAAATTCAGAATTTATAAGCTTGCTTAAGGTACCAGACAAAGCTTCTCTGGCCACAGTATCCAGCATCTGGGCTGCCTGTTTCATCAAGGCAAAACAATGACTGTCATTTAAGATTTTTAATGCACACAGGTTTTCAGTTGTAATATTACTGTAATTTATAAATATGAAGGGCAGTTACCTTAACGTGGAGACACAGAAATGCTACTCTTTCCGTGTTAGAAACAAATGCATCCATTACTTGCATATCACGCGTTTCCACGGCAAGTATAATTGAAGGTAACAGGAGCTCCTTGTTTACACAGTTGATTGTAATGAAAATGTCTTTGCCGTTGTATTTCACTGTCAAATTTTCTTCCCAATGCTTGCTGTACGTTGATTTATCACACTTAGAACACGGATTTTGATGGGCTTTGGGCACCGAGCTCATGGCTTCAGATTTTATGGTATCGGCAGTGCCGTCTGCTTGGTTGGGCAGTATCATAGTTGCATGTTTCTTAGAATGAATGGCAAGGGTGCGCTGGAGAGATTGAATGTATTTTATGGTCTCGGTAACAATGGAAGCCTTATCACTCTGGAAACAATTACCTTGCACAGTGTTAGTAATAAGCTCTATACATCTTTAGTCTTTTATAGGTTAAAACCCTAATTCCTTTTCACTGGCCTTATAGTATTCCCACAGCAAACTAAGACTTTCGAAACAAATTAAACGTATGTGTTTAAGGGTTATTAGAAACAAAACAGAAGAAAATAGTGTGTGCAGGGATTTTTAAATAATATTTAAAGAGAGAACGGTGGGCATATCATACCTTGGCAGTTTGATTTGGCAGCAAGGAACGCATTTGTGCAAATAATTCATTCATTTCACCCCGCTTCTGCCTTTCTAAAATAATGTGATTCTCCCTCGGGGATAAACTTGGCGGTGAACGGCTGGCCATAGATCGCTTTCGCTTGAGGGATTCCTCTTCCTCTCGTCCCCCTCCATTTTTTAATATCCATCCTTTAGTCAAGGATTGAACGCGAGGTTTGTTATCAGCACGCATAAAATCCTGAGAGTGATAGAGAAACCCTGATCGATGAGCGGCAACTGCAGGGATTGAAAGAGCAGGTCTGTCCACTGATAAAAACGAGTTCTCGAAGCCCTTGCCATTGCATTTCTGTATTACTGCACTGAGATCGTCAAGTTGCTGAGGAACAGCTTCTGTTTCGTGATCGGGCAGTTTGATGGGTTCTTGGGGGTTGTTCAACAACGCGGTGCGGGTTAGGGTTTGGGGTTCACTGCATAAATCCCCTTGACCAAACCCATTCAGAATCTGCAAGGAAAAGGAGAGAAGATGATTGAATTGTGTTTGACGATTCATGGTGGGAAACGAGATTGGTATTGGCAAGTCTGAGATTCTATCGTTATTCAAAACTGGTGGATCTCGAAATTAGAAATACCACGCGGATAATACATCCTGGCATGGCCTGACGTTGAGAAATAAATGGCGAGGAGAGTCTGAAATTAGCATTGGGATGGATGCTAGAAAACAGCTAAGACGAAAACGATGGAGGTAAAGGCGACCGAACTCTCTTCACGGCCTGAGGATATCTGACGCCACACCTTCCAGCACAAACGTCAATTGTCAGATCAATGATTTACCGTTAAAGGCTAGTAATAGTGAGTTGACTAGATAGCGGACAGGTTTGCAATAGCATTATTAATTTGCCGTATTTTATCACATGTTACGTTAAAGTTTTCTGCCAGATACCAAAAATTTTCCAATTCCAATCCGCGCTTGGGTTATAGCGGGTGCTAAGGGCCGGGTTTCATGTTGGGGTCTGCAGAACATTTTTTAGTAGGTATTGCTGAGATATTAAAGGGGTTTAAATTCATTTTTTAGTTATATATATATATATATATATATATTTCATAAAATGATAAGAGGCTTAAATTTATCATGGTTTCATGTTAAAAAAATTATTTTTGTTATAGGTTTGTGTACTAAAAAAATAGAAGGAAAATGTTGGAGGGAAGGGCATGCAAAAAATTAATTGAGAGAAGAATTTGTAAAATTTTAACAGCAGTTAAAATAGTTCTTCAACTCTTCATCACTTTTTCATTTTGCAAAAATTCTGGGATATTGTCTATTAAACAATAAAATATAACAAAAATATTTCATGAGACCCTCCTTCCCATTTTGGTTGAAGTGGAAGCCCCCGGCATGAGACCCCACTCTAAATGGTATCAAAAACTTTGTTTGAGGCTTCGAAATAAACCCCTAGATTCGTGGAAATAATAAAAAATTGTAATTAAATATATATCTATATACATTTCATGGATTTTATATTTGTTGGTTTGCATATGGACAATTGAAAATGTCATAATCTTTATTCAAATTTAATTAAATAAAAAATAATAATTTTGAAAAATAGAGAAAAGAAAAAAAAAAAGAAAAAAGCCTCTACAAATATGTCATAAAAATTAAATAAAAAAACAATAATAATAATTTTTTTTTAATTATTAATACAAATAATATTCAAAGAGTTGCTATATATATATATATATAAAAGAGAAGATTAAATCTGACTCGAAAAGCCTAGAGTAAACTCCTAAATACACAATCAACAAATACATTTATCTTTATCGATTTTCCGTGGATATGGTTGAGGGATCATTGATAACATAGGGACAGCCACAACGAATGAATGAGTGATACTAAACATATATGGAGATCCATTAAAATTTCAAGTATAACTTATTATTGAAGATAGCTTCAAGTTGGATTTCAAAATCAGGATTAAAAAAAGGTTATTCTAAATATAATAATTTAGAAGGTTTTATTGATATATGATGTTGTAATAATTGTGTTTTAGAAATGTTTTAAGTATTTGTTTATTTCTATTTCTTTTAGTTTATATGTAGATAAATTATTTTTGATATATAATTATTATTCATTTAGATGAGTATATAAGATGGAAAAAATAAAAAATTATGATAATAAAGAGAAAATAAATAGTTAAAATAAAGTTTAACATAAAAAAAAATTTAGGTAAAAATTATTAGTGGAGCAATTTTAGCATATCATCTTTCTAAATACTTACACAATAAGTTCATTATGGAAAAAAATGTAATAAAATTTCTTATAAAATATAATTTAAAAAATAATTTAAGAAATAAACGATTATTTGTCAAAGAACCATGATGCTTTTCCTCTACTTCAAAAATGTAAATGCCCATCTCTGCTCAATCCCAACCTCATGGCACCTCATACCAATTAGAGACACTACATTGTCTAATCTTTTCTCATTAGATCACTACATGCCCATGACTAATGGCCTTGTGTCATATTTATCGCTCATCGCTATTTCAAAATCAACAACACTAGTTTAGTTTTCAACTTTGGTGTTTCTTACACTGAATATCTATTAGTAGCTCCCTAGATACGAGCAACATAAATAAATATATTACATATAATTAAGCTATAACTAGATCTAATAAATAAATAAATTATAATACGGTAAACGAAAGTGATAAACATCACATATATTTGTGTACAAGATAGTATGAGACATACTATATAAAATTGAACTTGAAAATGTAAAATCATTTTTGTAAAGTCTATCACCAAGAAAAATAGATTTGATCAAATAAAGCGTAGACACCTAATTTTGGTACTGTATATACTAAGTTTTCTCTTTGATAATTGAAAATGACAAACTTGACACAAATTTACTATGCATGAATTGAGCTCTCAAATAAAATATTAATAGGCCATTAAAACTTACATGCTATCTTATGAGATTATTATTCCATTCTTCTATTACACACCTACAACAACCTCAATGTCTACTTCTGCTAAATATCTTGCACATACATATCTAGATTACGAGTTCATTTTGTATGTACACAAGTTGATTCCACCATATTTAGTCAGTATCTTTGGTCGATACTGAGCCCTTCCCAATAATGACTATTGTTAAAAATCAAATCTCACCTTAAGGCCTACCTATATTCCTAGCATGTTGATGGCATAAAAAACTATCCAATTGAAATCATATATAAACAAAACAAGGCATCATTCCAAAGGGACTTGACACTTATCTGGAACATATATATACAACACATTAATAAAATATGCCCTAATATTATAAAATTATAAATGTATCTCTAGGAGTAATCAAAATCTAAGTCTAAAACACTCTAAATACAAGTCAAAGCAAGCATTGTCAAATATCAAATCTAAATCATTAATTGTATAAATATAATGAAAGAGCACAATTACATAATCACACTAGGTAACAGAACTACATATGGTTTTATTTTAATCCTTTTAGTATTAGATACATGGGAAATAATAAATCATCGAATGGGGGTGATTGGGCTAATATCAATCCATTATACTTTCCCAATTTTTGTAGGCTTATAACTCTCACAATCATACCTAAGCTTTCAAAGAAAAGGAGACTAATTTATGGAGCTTCCCACATCATCACTATTTGGGATCACAAACACAAAACAAAAAACTATAGGAAAAAGTGAACATATAACCACTTTTATTTATCATCTCATAGGCCAATACCAACCAGTACATGCCAGTATTGACTAGCCATACTAACCTAATCTAGCATAACCCACTTTGCGTAGAAAAATAATCAGTTCTAGAACTTAACAAACAACAAGCCTATATTTATTTGATATCCACTTATAGAATACAGTCAGAATAAAAAATCCCTTGAAAAAGCTAAGTGCTCATCCCAATTTTATACTCATTATATTTAACATATGCCACTTGCTAAGTCATCAAAATAAATTCTAACATTTTACATTTAGATGTATATTTGAATTTTATATCTTACTATCTGAATTAAATTTTTAGTTTTTAACTTAATTAGTTTAAATAATTCATCTTAATAAAAAATAAGTCAAACATATTGGTGAACCAGTACATATATCAAATAGTGCAAAAGCATAGTTTTCCCTCAGGGTTTCATCCTTCCAAGGTTTTAAATTTTTGTCCTAAGGTTTTAAAATTTTATTTTTGATTTCCTTAATAAAAAAATTAGGTTTTTGGTCACAAGGTTTCATGATATAATTTTTTATTTCCATACATAAAGAATAATTTAACCTTCAATCCTAGATATTCATTAAGATTTTATCCATAAAGGGTATCATATTCACCCTTACAACCTCTTAGACCTAATTCTTACTCTTTTATGCTCCCTATGTTTTTATGGGTTATTCTTCCACTTGTAATCTGATCCAAAAATCAAAAGATTTGGTTGAAATATAATTCAAGAAACAAGAAAAACATAATAACAATAACTCTATCTCTGAGAAGAGATGTTTTATTCATTTAATTTACAGACCCAAACATATGCCTATCTCTGAGAAGAGATGTCTGATTTCTATTTCGGGTTACTTATTCATTTATACATGTTTTAAAGGTAGGAGGAGGACGTGGAAGGTTTTTAAATCTTGAGGGAGATTAAGTGGTTTGACTTCCATGATTTACAATAATACAAAATTTGAGGAATTACTATTTTTAGAAACTTGCTATTTTTAGACTGCAGTACTAAAATTGAAATTTGGGGCACTTACATTGGATTTTAGAGGGTAAAAATGAATTTAAAAAATTTATATGACATATCACCATGTTCTCCTCATTATTATATTTCCAACGATTCAAACGGTGAGTCAATTGGAGCTACGGTGTAAAAGTTATGGCTCCTAAAAGTTTTGTCATTAATTGGGGTAGAACTGTCACCCAAATTGTCACCTGCATTATTGCCCAGATCATACTCATCGATATTCTAGGGTTTTTTTTTAATGATTTATATTCATAAATACCCCTAAATCCATAACTATTCTCCCATAGATTATATTATTATTATTCCCACCTCTCCTAAGGGTGATGCTAACTACTTTCCCTCTTTGAAAGTCCATGTTACCACCATCCAAAAAGGTAGGAGGCACTACATAGATAATTAGGACTTGAAAAAAAATGTATCTAACATGATTATTCAAGAATACATACAATCTATTAAAAAATATTTGATTCTAAATATTCAAACACATGGTAAGGAAATTTCTTGTAGAAAAAAGGAACAAAATATGACCCAATATGATTTCATATTTATTTATTTATTTACAATAAATGGGATATAAAAGATAAGGATATGGGAAACATGCACAAGGCATTTTTCACTGAATCCTTGCATATACTAAAAAATGATGACATGGTATTAGATGCATAATAGGTTTGGAAACTAAAATGTCAAAAACACATACTGATTTCATAATATAAATAAAAAATATTATATTGATTCTCCTAACACACATATGTTTGACACTCTACAAGATTAATCTATTAAAGATATCCCTGTTAGAAGATAATTTCAAACTAATGCAAGTATCATGCACATAGTGGGATAATATGATGGACTATTTATCTAGGTTATAATATCACATATGTTCATCAAACGAGTTATTATTAATTATAAGTCAAATGATAATTTTTTCAACATATCATTCTTAAAACATTAAGGATCAATTTACAACATTCAAACACATATGATCACATCAGTACTAAATACGATCAAGGGATATAGTCACCACTTGGCACAATTTCAATGGAGGTGATAGTAGAAACAAATAATTTGAATTTATATTTTGAAGTTATGTTTCATGATACACATTACAACCTAATGTTTGTCCAACCTTGGATACATACTATGAACACAATACCATATAAATTACATATTTGTGATAAATTTACACATAGGGGACATCTATATACATGTTAGGTAGATAATGATCCCTTCAAGTACCATATTTCATCACTACCTATGGCGATACATGAAAAAATAAATAAAGAGTATACTTCAATTAGCATCAAAACCTACCAGTCAATTCAAAGTGTTATCTCCATTGAAGACAAAATTTTCAAGATTACTATCACCTCCTCATATAGTGGTAAAGAGGATACTCAATGAAACCGTATAAGACTTCATCCTTCATAAAAAATTTATGCAAAAAGATGGAAAACATAGAATTATGATGCAATGCATATTGTGATTATCATTAGACCACGGGACATTCTAAAAACTGATGCTTCAAATCGAGACACCAAATAAAATATCTTACTCAAAACAATAATATTTATATTGTCAAACTTTATTTAAACCAAGATCACAAATGGATAATAATTATAATTTATAACCTATCATGATCACTATAAATAGGAAACATATATATGAGCAACTTAATCATGATAATAATAGAGAGTATCACACAACACATACTTAGATTATAGATCCAAATTTAGATTTAGAACCTGATGTACATATAACTGGATCATAGATATATGATATATAGAACCAATTAAATGAGACAATATTAACATTAGATATAAGACCTTCACAAGAGATGTTTTAGTCATTAGTGACACATATCATTATATATATTATCTTCATTGTTGGATTGTCCTTGGTTATCTTTCTATCCTATACATGCACCCTTGAATTAACCATTATTCTATCCCTTGTATTTTTTCCACTTGGATCTTGCATTTTAATTTTTATCCTAATCCAAACATCCATAACACTTATCCTATAATGATTCTAGTGCACAGGATTTGTGGCTTCTATTGATCTTACATGATCATATACATCTATGTGTACATATTATATGAGAACATATTGATTATTTAATACCATGGGAATGATGATACATATCTCCATATACACTCTTGAGCTACATTTTTACAATTCACATATACAATAGGGGCATGTTTATTGATTACACTTTATCCACATAGCTAGGTTGTCAAAGCTAGTTAAATATATTCCTTGACACATTTTTAAATTGTTTGGTTTCCTCCCATTATTATATTTTTAGAACCATTTAATCTTTAATTTTCTTTTCCAAATCCCAAAAATGTTTGAAATATTAAAAAAACAAAAAATCAGGACCTAAGCATGACATGATTACAAGATTAGTCAATTTACATATATTATTTATCACATGTTTGGTAGATTTCATATTGATTTAATCATAGATGGGGTCCCAATTAATGGATTCCATCCATGTAGTCAATAATACACACACACACACACACACACACACACACACACACACACACACACACACACACACACACACACACACACACACACACACACACACACACACACACACACACACACACACACACACACACACACACACACACACAAAATCATAAAAAATCATAAAACATAAAGGACTTTATTCCTCAATACAAACATAGTACATTCATTAATCTTTACAATTAGAGTTAAGGCTATATTGTAATGGAATTTATCAAAAAAAGTCTCTCTCTCTCTCTCTCTCTCTCTCTCTCTCTCTCTCTCTCTCTCTCTCTCTCTCTCTCTCTCTCTCTCGCACACACACACACACATTTCAACTACCCACCATTTCAATTTGGTAGAGTTTCCTTCCTTTATTCTTCTTCATTACTCTCTCTAGATTTATATTTGTGTATATTTTTATTTATCTCCCCTTGGATCCATCTTGAATGGGTCTTGAGCCCTGTATTTATATATTTTTGAAGTTACTCACATAGTTTACTTCTTGGCAGTTGTTTTAACTACAAGATTAATTATTTGTTGAGGTGTCCTGTCTAAGTTAGGAGTCAGAGAACTAAAATTTGAATTGGCTACCAAAATCTTAGCTGATATATTTAATTAATTAATTTATTTACAAGATTATACCATTGATAGTTATGTAGGCTTGATTCAAAATATGTTGATCATGGTGACGCAATGTCCAAGTCAAACTTTTTGAATTCAAAGTTGCTTCCTTGCTTGTTTGCATTCTTAAGTCTCAAATATTATTTCACATTCTAGAGAGATGCATGCATTATATGTGCACATAAAGTTTTAGAAAACCTTACACACTATGCTCCATTTTGGATATCCTTTTTTTCTTAAATTCACTTAAACACAATAAAAATAATGTGAATGTGTGCTCTAATTTTTCACACAACTCCTTCAAAGTTTTCTACTATTGATTATTTATATTTATAACCTCATTAATTTTGACATACTCAAATAATTTACAAAAAAATAATTAAAACTTAAAAAATAATGCAATATGGTTTTGTGTCCTAGTGACTCCTACATCAGACACCCTAGGTAACTAAAATGTGAGGTTTCACTCATAAGTTAAAATTTGTGAGATAATAGACATGGTGGATAATATCTTGAAGCTATAACCATGATTCATATCTTATTATATTATTTTTTAACTTCACCTTATAATCATTATATTATTTCTCATGCATCCTTTTCACAAACTTGGAGTCCATAATTGACTCCATCTCTTCCCTTTCCTTCTTAGGAAATTGTGGCCTCTAGTCATGAACTTTGGCCTCCCCTTATATTACTTCTCCTTCCTCTTTCACCTTACAAAAATCATATAAGTCAACCATGTTAACCATGGGTGAGATATCCATTCACTCTAGTAACTCAAAATCATATGCATTAGTTGAAAACCTACACAACACTCTACATGGTCCTATATTTTTTAGCATCAACTTGTTTTAGGTGCCTAAAAAATATCTCTTTTCACTGATAACATATATCCCACTTTGAATTCATTCTCATGTGAATTTCATTCATACATGTTGTATAACTTAGGCCACTTTTCTCAATTTTATTCTTCACTTACTCATTTAGTCATTGCATGTAATTGGTATAATATTTTTATTATATGATCATTCCACATGCTTCATCTATTTACTTAAACTTGGTAACTCCCCTACGACTAACTTCAAAAGAAATATGAAATGTGTTTTTCCCTTCTTCTAGTTTAGAAAATTATTTTACATAAATTTGGCTTGAGACAACACCAAGTACGATTGTACTAGTTTAGCTCCCACTAAACATCTCAAAAAAAACTTAAGGCTTTGGTTAACTACTTGAATTTGGACATCAATCTGTGGATGGTCCATGGAACTATTATTCAATTTTATCCCAAATTCATCCATATTGTGGATTAAAAATGGATGATAAACTTAGTGTCTCTATCTAAAAATATTATACATGTTAGTCCATGTAACCTCACCACTACCCTGAATAATAAATCATTGACATTTGTCATGTTACTAGTCTTCTTACAAGTAATGAAGTGTACCATATTAGAAAATTAGTCTACCAATACAAAAATGGATATTTACCCCTTCATGTTCTTGGTAATTCAAGTACAAATTTCATGATTATATCTTCCCATCATCTCTCTATCACTATTATAGGTTGGTACAAACCCATTTTCTATCCTTTTCCCTTTTCTAACTAACAAATTTGACAGCTTTGAAAATACATGTGTACATCATTGCCTATCCTTAGCCAATAATAGCCTTTAGCTAGAAGGGCAATCATCTTGTACATTTTAAAGTTACTAACTAATAATGTATTATGATTCTCTTTGATCAAATTACCATGCATCGACTCTCTAGGTATGCATAACTATGTTCCTTTGAAAATCATCCCATCCTAAATCACATTGTCTAGACATGGTGTATGATCCATACTCGTCATATTTATGATTTTAAAAAATCTTCTTCATTAGCATATATACACATTCTTGAGTCAAAATCCAATACTTCAAATCTCATCTAATTTAGAACTAGTTCTCTCCTTCTTAGTGCATCTATAACCTTATTCGGTTTCCCACTTCTATGCTTCAAAACAAATGTAAAAATATAAAAATATTCTATCATTAATATATTAATTAGATTTAACCTTCATTGGATATTGATGATATGTAGTGTTTGATGGTACGTATATAACATGAACTCATTCAGCAATAAGTAGTGCCTCCACTTCTTTAGTGCATAGACTATTACATAGGACTCTTAGACATAAAATGAATATTTGTGCCTAAAATCATTTAACACATCACTAAATTAGGCTATAGAGCTTCCCCATTGGCTTAGTTGTGTTCCTATCATTATGACACTTGCACCATATTGCACTAAAAGAATTTTTGAAATATGGAAATGCCAACACCATCTACTCTCTCACCTTATTATTGAGTTGTTAGAAACTGCACTTTGATTATTTTTTCCTAAAAAAACCCTTATGGTATCCTCTCAATATCTATATGACTTTACAAAATATTACACCATAGTTCTTAATGAAATTATTATATAAGTTTGTTAAACAATGAAATATTTATAATGAACAGTTACTTATTGGTGATAGCCACTCCATTATCATATGTACTTTTTCAAGGGCCATCTTCAATCCCTCCTTATAGGTTATGAAACCTAGGTATACTAGTTCATATTTCATAAATCTACACTTATTCACATTGATAAAAAATTATTCATGCAATCTACATAACACATTCCTCGGATGAATTAAATGTTATTCCTTTGTTTTGATAAACATAAAAATATCATCTAAACAAAAAATGGCATAATTCCCTAGGAATATATTCAATACTTCATTCATCAACCTCATTAATGTAATAGGTGCAATAGTTAGCCCAAATGGAATAACCAACCACTTGTTAACTAATTTATCTATCTTAAACACCATCTTCCATTCTTATCCCTCATGGATCTTGATATGGTGATATTATTTAACCCTAAAAATATTTAACATTGGGGTTATCTATAAATTAAAGGGGATATAGAAATGAATAAGTAAAAGGGTGATAATTAGATCTACAGTAGGCCAATTAGATGATAAGCTTAGAAATATAACATATGGTAAATTTATTATGTGGAATTATGATAAAAATAGTAAGTAAAACTATGCTAGGTATGGAAATGACCAAAAAATAATGTACTTATTTCGTTTTGATGTTGATATAATTTTATATCTAGAACAGGTAGAAAGTAGACTAGAAGATGATTCTAGAATAGTCGCTAAATTCTGGTTTGAGTGCCTCTAGAGCTACAAACACTTGTGTCAATGTAGGATAGTTGTGTTGATTTTAGTTTTTATGTTCAACATAGGTGTCCTATATATAATAAATGTTAAAATAGGATGTGACCTCATGGATGCTTCTAGGTTTGTCTTTGTCTTCTCTCTAGTGCATTCAGATCATCGTCATAGACTATCATTGCTCATCAATTTGTAAAACCTTGGTTTTTCATCTTCATGGTGACCTTAGGGAAGAATGGGTTAGCAGGAATATAATGTAAAGATGAACCCAAATACCCCTCTATAAATGAGTGGTACTACATAGCCAATTCTTTGAAGAGGGCCTCAAATTGATGTAGTCTTCCCCTATGTGTTGGCTTGTGTGTGAATCATTCAATATGTGATAAGAAAGTATGACAATGAATTAGATTTTAGATTGTAAAATATAGATCTTGTAATTTTAATTTATTACTTTAGACCTATATATTTTTTGTACCTATGGATGGTATGAAAATTGGAGAAAATAAGAAAGCTTTACTCAATTGAATGTTGTAATAAGTTGCCTTGGTCTCTTTGATATTTTTAGGTGAGGAATGAATGAGGGTTGATGTTTTATTTATATAATTATATTTTGATAAGTAACTCACATTAAATAACTTAGGTTGACAATTAAGACATTTTTCATTTGTAAATTAGATTACTTTAGGGCACTGGACACTTGCGTTAGAGTAGAACACCAACATCAATGTAAGTGTTTGCCCCAAATGCTAGTGTCTAAGGAATAATAAAGTAGGTATATATTTATAACTTGTAGAGGTGGAAGGCAAACATGTTTTAAGCATTCTAGGAAAGATACAAGCTTTCGTTCATCAACATAAGACTAGTTAGACTAAGAGATAGTCCAAGGGGCACAAGATAGAGAAAATGTTAGACTTATGAAAGTGGGAAAGATCCATAATGAGAGTAACAACCAAGGTATAAGTTTTCCAATTTTAAAATATTGAGGTGGTATATAATTAATAAAATAGTGTTGACATTCCCCCTCCCCCTTAAATCTAGTAATGAAATTGATATTTTAAGGAAATGAATGGGCACATGGGTATGTATAACACAACTTGTCTTTGCTTGAGTCTAACTTGAGATATTTTTTGGTGACTAACCTGAAACCAAGAGCATGTTATAGTATAAACTAGTTCATATAATAGAGAATCTAAATTATTTAAAATTTTGAAATTGAAAGAGCAAGGTTTAGGAGTACACTTGTGTATTGATGTAATGGACTTGCCTATTGACAAGTTAATTTGAAAAGATGTATCATTATAAGTATTTAAAAATTAGATTAAGATATATATATATAAATTTGTAAAGTGTAAATATTTAAAAATAGAGAGAGAGAGATTAGAAGGAACATTCCTCAAACCTTGGAGAAAAGGAGAGTTACCACTTGACAGTTGAGATTAGCTCAACTATGCAACCTAATGATACTTATAACTTGGTAAGGTTGGATGATAAAATCAAGTCCAACCTAAAAAATTTGTAAGATTTAGTGATTTAATCACCTCAAATATACCAAAATCAAACCAAATACTATAGAATATTGGCACAATACAGTCTGCAAAAGTCTCTCTTAGGTATCAGTGCATAAAAGTCCATGATGTGGTAACAGTCCATAAAAGATTTTTGAAATATGAAACTGGTTTGGATTTTTAAATATTAGGTGCACATTGCATATAATTTTCACCTTAGATGTGTTTCATGATAAAACTATGTAAAACAATGGTACCAATGTATAGAATTTTGCCAAAACTGTGAATCTAAATCTGATTTATCTTTTAAGGGTATTATAGAATGTAAGACCCTAGTTTGCTAAGGTGCTAGAATAATAAATAAAGGAATAACTATTCAATCATTATATCTATTGATATAAACAGTAATTGACTTTAATGATTATTATATAAATACAAAATGAACTATTAGAGATATACTTAGCTGTAAATTGATTAAGATGGATCAATTCGAAGCTACAAACTAGTGTAAGAATCATGTCACATGTCATGAACATGAAAAAAGATTCGTAAATAGTCCTAGATAATAATACATTCCTTTGGATAGTAGTGCACTACAAAAATGTCCTTTGGGGTGTGGTAGTATCATTTTGTAAGCAAGGACAATGAACTTTTGGGTGGAGTTTTGCCTAGTTATGGGGAGTTTGTGCCTATGTGCATGAACATTGGTTCATTTGTTATTCCCTATTTTGACTAATTTGAATGTGAAATCCTAGGATTATATGTTTGTTAGGGTATTTGATGAGAAAAATTAGAAAATAGTGGTGTTATAAGGGTAGGATGTATGTGACCTCTACACAACATGTTTTGAGTGTTTGCTACATACTAATAGCTCAAAAGGGGATTGATCCCGATGTAGTTCTCACAATCTAAGTGATGGTGCAAGTGCAAGTGAATGCTAGTGTGAGTGCTAGTTTGAGTGCTTTGAGCTTGAATTGAGAATATAAATCTAATTAAGTTGAGCTCTGGGCTACTTTAGATTGGTGTATGTATAAGTAGGGTAGACAAAGGATCAATGACCTTGATTTTCATAACTGTTTCTGAGTCTGTTTATGAGTATTTGCATTTTATTTCCATATAATCGATAAGTGAATAAAATTGGTTTATTTATAGTGTTAATTTTCTTGTTAAGATGTGAAATAGGTATATTCTGACCCTAGGAGTGCTTTGGGTAATAGAAAGATATCCATTATGGGATTAAGTAGCTAAGGGACATTAACAAGGTCCCTAGGTCAATAACACGGTGTGTTAGTGTCTAATGGGCCATGCTAATGTCTGAGAGGTAGAAAATAGTGTAAAAGGGGATTAGGTACCTAAAATATGGCTTAGTGATAATTTTGGTATGTTTGGGAATGGTTTGGATCGACATAAAATCTATAAAAGAATTAAAAGAGTCCCTAAGTTAGTTCTAGGACTAAGCTAGGACAAGGTGGTCTCAAGTAACACTCATTGCACTGAAATAACATTTTAGATGAACAAATTTGGCCCCATTTATTATAGAAATGAAGAAAAGTGAAATGAATAGGATAAACAAAAATAAATGTACCTAGACTTACCTAAGAGGTGAAGCCTGTGAATCTAGGTTTGAGTCAGTGAAGCATAATACATTGTATATCCTACAAATGAAACATGAAATAATCAGTCCTTACTTAAGAAACATAAAAAATAAATATAAAATTAAGTAAAGAGATCATATGAATGGGAAAGTAATGAATACACCTCCTTCATTATGTGAACCAATACTAAAACCAAGTGACATCATGTGTGTGTAGATGGTGATCAAATAGTGAATAAATTTGATTGGACTGATGGATTTTCTAAGCCTCCTATGTAGGTGGATCAAGAACTAAAGTAGGTTATGAATCCATCATTACCTACCCATGTGTAGTAGGTGCATTTGAAACTAAATTTTTGAAATGTAACTAGAGCTATGTGATGTAACTAAAATTGTATAGGATGTCTCTGGGGCCACTCAAAAACTTTGAAATGGAAAATGGCTTAGGGGTCACTCAGTCACTCAATAATGTAGCAAAAGGAATAGTCAATAAGGAAAACTAGTGTAGATAAAATAAGGCATTAATCTGGTGCAAAACCAATGAGAATGGTGTCTGGAGTAACAATGTGGATAATGACATGGAGCTGCCATTTCATTTTAGAGTACTAGTGTCAAACTGAACATACAAGAACAAAGTGCCACACACATGCCCCAAATTATGATATTTATGCATATGGGTTTTGGAATGAGTCATAATAATTTGTTTCTAAGTATTTGAAACTAAAATGTGAATGATCATGCCATGATGATGCTCCTAATCTAAGTAAAACATGTTTAATTTGTGTGAAAATTGAGTATATTATGAGCCTATCTGATAATCTATGATAGAAACTATGTAAATATAGATAGTACCATTATAATTTTATGGAAATTATATATTTTTCTCTTTTTGGGGATATTGGATAGGAGCACAAACATTTTTTCAATAATGCACTGCATTAGTGTCCTTTGTTTCACATTATTGGCCATGTTATTTATGTACAAAAATAAAATTGATCTATATGTGACTATTTTTCACTATTTTTTCCTAAATACAGGCTCTATAATATATGTCTACATGATAAAAAATATGTTTTGGGTTCATTAGGATGGATTTATCTCTCTGACAAAACCCTTTATGAAACATTTTTGAGGGGATTTATTAAAGCTCTACAATAATTGTCCTCAAAATAAAAGCTATGCATCTTATGTGTTAGATTGAAAACATATGATATCAGTGTGATAAACTAATATAATATGTATACACGACATCATAATGTAAAATAATCTAAGCATAAGTTAGTAATGTATGATTTATGGTATATCTACCAGTCGCATGGTTATCGAGATAGATAAAATAATGTAAGAATATATATGAATAAAAAATCTATGTATAATCTATGTAACTACCTAGGGTGATGCGGCATGATGCCCATCAATGTACCCAAGGAGAAAGGGTAGATGCATGAGGTCCCTCACGGAATCATAAATGAGTGTGAAGGTAACAAGTAAGAGAAAATTGTCATGGCCATGACACATACATGAGAACATACATACAAACACATGAAGCATGCAAAGTAGGCTAAGGGGCCATAATACAAGGGAGATGGGCACATATCACTAAGTGTGATAAATATAAAACATACAAGGACATGTTCAAATGTCCACATATGCATAAAGAAATCTAGGTTAGCTTACAACCACATGGAAGGACATGTTCAAATCTCCACATACACAATCAAGAAGGCAGAGATGAAGACATGGGCACATGTCCAAAGCATACATATAATGAAAAAAAATTGGTGTAGATCCATATAACAATGGTATATTATAATTACCTAAAATATATATAAAATCAATGAGATATAATCAAATATAAACTATTAAAGCTATAAATTAAAGTATGCATGAACATGTGGTACAAATCCATATAATAACAAAGATGTACATAAGCTCAGTCTATAGTAGTGGTAGTTGGTAAAAAATATGAGTAGTATATGATGATCAATATCAAGATATAATAAATGATAAATATGTGATATGTAGTATAGAAAGATGTAACTTGGTAAACTTGAAGCTATGTATTATGATACCCCTAATGGGTATGTGCCCCTAGTTGGTATATATAATAAAATATAGGTATATGTAGAGAATTTGAGTGCTATAATGATCTATAAAAACTCAGATAGAACAAGTAAAACATGTTTTTATGATAAAAATAACTATATTAACATAGAGAGCATATGTAGTACCTATAAAATATAAGGAATGTAAACATGGGAATGCATAAAATCTAAAATATTTATTTTTTGATCAAATATTTGAATGTTTTTATATTTTTGGAAATGTTATATTATTTTTATGTTTTTTGAGTATAATCTATGTACAAGAAACATGAAACTATATACAAGAATCAAGGTAAGAGAAACTATGTAAAAATAAAATGTGTGTTGTAAATGGAATTATATACAAACGAAAGGTAGTGCCTCTATAGATCTAAGAGCACATCTATAGAATGTGGATAGTCAAATAGAGGATCTGGTGAGAGGTCATCTAATGTCGGATACTGAATATATCTAAACTCAAATAAATCATCATCATTATGATCAGCATACCATGATGTTAGTACAAATATAGACTTATCTTTAGTGTTAGTCCAGATTATATGCATCTGAATGGCATATTGCTCTACTATGTAAGAAGTCACTTGTGTGGTCCCAAGGTAGACCATATTGTACCATGGGGTATCTATATGAAATATTTGATTCTCATATGTTCCATCATGGAGAATGTAAACTATTTATCCTTTTTAAAATCATCTTATCTAAATAATTCATCATCATTTTCTAGTTCAAGAGATTTACCTTTCAAGTCCCATGGAATAATAAGATTGACAAATTGCCTAGGTGTTTCTTTTGGTATGAGGAAATGGAATTTATTATTCATCCATGAATCAATTTATTTAAAATAATAATCAAAATGAACAGTTGGTTGCTTAGGTTTTAAAATTATAGGAAGAATATATTGGAACCTAGGTTGGATAATTTTCCCATGGAGTTTCCTTAAAGGAGAGAATTCTTAATATTTTTACTTTAGTTGTTTAGAGATTCCTTCATCATATTGATCTCTTGGGTATTATATAAGATTGGCTGATAATAAATTATCAACAAAGATAATAAGGTCATCACCATCACCTTCAGAGGAAGGATCTTCTTTTAGGATGGGCTCAAAATTATTATCTTGCTGATATAAAATAGTTTCTTCTTCAATTACATCTCACCAAATTGTTTTATTAGTCAAATTAACATCCTTAACAAGCTTGTTTTTATAGGTGAATTATGGGGAAATATGGATAGGCTGGTTACATATATAGAATTCAATTTCTTTTGTTTTAGGTTGGTGCATTTTGCGATGATGAAGGTATGTAGCTTTAGGTGTAGGGGTACATCAAGTAGCGAAAAACCTTCTTCAGAAAGATAGTTTGATGTATGTTTTAGGTTTTTTGATAGAATTATTGCAACCATATGATGTTATTTAAAGGAATTGGATTGTGGATTTTCTAGAATTTTGTTGGGATCATTTTTGGATAGGTTTGGTTTGTTATATAAGCAACATTATATATTGTGTAACAAAGTCAATTATATCTGTCAAAATCATGGCATCAAAATTGAGTCCTTTAATCTCAATATAGGATATGACTCTATCTGTTAGATCATAAGGTAGGGACTCTACATAATGCATTTTTATAGAATTTTAATTGCAAGAATGTCTTTCAAAAGCCATCTTCTTTGTTGGAAATTATATGGTTCAAACTAAGAAAGGTCACATAATTTCATTTTGGCTAACCACCTATTTGATTTTGTTTCTTTATTTCCTTGAGGAGAAACAAACTCATTTATGAGTAGTTGGTATAGGGTAACCATAGGATCAGATTGTGAGTAAAATCTAGAATCTTGAATTTGGGGTGACATTGAGTTTCACCATTGTAAGGTTATTCCCCAAAAATATTTGATGGTTAATATTGAATTAGTTAGTCCATCAAGAGTAGTATAAGTTCCAATAGTTTTCATGGCATTTGACCAAGTTGTTATCTCATTGACAGTATTTAATATACCACCAATGTTTAGGTACCATGTATTTATGGGTATATTAGATCTTATTATCATGGTTAATGATGAAGAATAAGATCTAGATTTTAAATATTTATCTTTGATTCTGGTTTCAATTTCTAAATTATATGGGTTAAAATTTGGTCCAAAATCAAGATAAATTTGTTCTAGGGAAGAGCTTCCTCTAAGTTGTTCCTTTTTTTTGGCTTGTAGCTAGGTCAATATATTTACTAATGATGATATATAATCATCAAAATAACTCAACTTATCTCCAATAGAGTGAAGCATATTTAGAGAAGAATTTGTAGATTTTTTGATGAGATCAACATATTCATGGATGTGGGATATATGAATAGTAAATTTTTGTATAGTTTGGACATGGGTTCCTATCATACTAAGGTTATTATTAATTTGACAGAGAGTTTTTCTAACTGATTATACTTGTCCTAAAATAAAATTAAGATTAATAGCTATCTCATTTATAATATTACAGATAAACTTAATGGTTGAACTAGACTAGGTGAAAGATTGTTTAATATTTTAGACATCTCTGCATAGGTCATCAACATTTTCTTTAAAATGGGAACTATACGTAGTAACATAAATATGATGTTTATATTCTATTGATGGCTCACTTTTAGAAATATTGAAGTGCTAGAAGGCATACAAAAAATAAGAAACTTATCCTTCAGTTTGCTTATGCCATCCTTTATGGGGTGGACATCTTCCTCTTTTTTATAAGGTTATCCCATTATATTTATATAATTATAAATTATTTTCTCTACGTAATGATGACATAGTTATGGAAGGATTATTTTTCATACCTATAAATTTTCTTCTTTACATGAGCTTCTACTTGCTATCTTATTCTTTGATGAAAACACCATATCCTACATAATTGTTTGCTCCTTTCTAGAATTTTATCATTGATTTTATTTACAGATTAGTGAGGTATATAGGTCCATTGAGGGTGTCTAATAAGTAAGCTCTAAAAAACAAAAAATATTTGAGAAGACAACAATGTCAAAAGAAAAAGGGTGCTCAAACTTCATGGGAGTTCAACAAACAATAGTAATCAAGTTAATGTTATGACATGAGATTGCACCCTTGTGGAAGAATTATTCAGGATTTTCCACTCCAAGTCATAATATGGGAACAACCTCAGGCTATGGGTATCCTATAATAGGGTTGAACCTCTGGAGAAGGCCAGCTTCCTCTTGATGGATCACCTAAACTAATGCTACTGCAAGGAAATGGGTTAGAAAAAGGGGAAAGGGGTCCTACGAAGGATAAAAGGTAATGAAACAAATTTAAATGAATCTCTAATATTCTTAAACCCATACTATATATAAAAAATACAATACTAGCTCACATAATCTCACAATCTAGATAATTGCATAAGTATTTCATAAACTAGGTTTAGGAAGAAATGAATGAAAACAAAAAGGAGTTATAAGAGTCACACGAGATTACATCAATGGTAGAAATAACATGAGTTTAGACATGAAATAGGTTAGAATCACCTTAAAAGAGGTCATAAATAAGGACAATGGATATGGAATAATCTCCTTCACAAGCCCATCATGCACAAGCTTACCAAACACTAATCAAAGGCAAGAGATAGGCAAAGAAAGTTTTTTATTACATCAAGAGGTAGTTATTACAAATTTTGATAGGGTCTAGCCTTATCAAATGAGAGTCTCTTGCTCCTTTGAATTGAGAGAGAATATCTTATCAAAAGTGAGAGAGAGTCTTTTATTCTAAAAACTAAGAGAGAGATAGTTATAATGTGTTATAAAATGAAAGATATAGAGAAAGAGTAAGGAGAGAGTGAGCATGCCATCCTAGATAATTAAATGAGTCATCACCTTTTATGAATTCTCCACCATATTTTGATCAAATTAGGACTAACCCTTCATCAACAAGTGATGCAGTGGTATCCTTAAATTATCCCACTTTTGATGCATAAGGATGGTTAAGTGTTTCAAATGTTATGTCAAGTTGATAAGAGTAATGAATTGTATGCCAAATTTTAATTAGAGCCTAAAACTAGTTACCCACCCTTTTATGTAATTTGAATTTTCAAAATTATAATAAGAGTCTAATGATGTGTTTGAAGTCTACAAGGTCATGTAAGGGACAAGTTTGTATGAGGGAGTCTTAAATAACCTAGGAGATTAATATAAACGTGTTTTCATGAGAATTTTGTGCTAAGTCAGGTTTAGGTGTGAGGTGGTAATTAGGGAGTCCACCACCCTACATGGGTGAAAAGATGGTGGGAAGTTTCTTGAATCAAGAAATGGTTAGGAATTGATGTATAAGACTATAGAAAGTATCTTGATTAATATATAGATAGTGTGTGATTTGAGGTAAGGGATTAGAAGGAGAAATGGGGAAAATAATGTTGGAAGAAGGACTGAAAGTTTACCAAGACAAAATATAGGATTGTATGAGTCATTTTGTAATGAACAAAAGCTTAAAAATGAATAATTATGGTGTTTTTGATTTCAAACATGTTCCTTTTTTATCTATTATTCACACATAGAGATAATATTAACAAAGTTGGTGATATCCATTTTTAATGTGGAAATGAATTTGAAGGTTTGAGTTGCGTTTCTAAGTATGCACATAGAAAATCACATCCTAGAGAAGTAACATTACTTCAACACAAAAATAGTAAGTCTTGTGAGGTCTAAAAGAACATCATCTAAGTAGGTTATTATTCATATACACATTATTTTGTTTGATTCAAATTTCAAGGTTCAAGATAGACTCTGCACACCCTACTATATGATAGTGTTAGTATTCTATGTGTGAATGTTGTATTTATTTGTTTAATTCATGAGGCTATCAAGTATTAAAACTATTTGGTAGAGTATTATGTAAGGCAAGAAGGTTTATATATGTGGAAAAATGTTTTATTTTAAATTTCATATATACTTGTATTTGTAACAAATCAGAACAGGGGATTAGAAAGTCAAAGTGGAAGGCTTTGTCTACATAGGCCAGACAAATCAATATATAGCAATGTGGGTAATGTTTGGAGCTTACCATAATATGAAAAAAATGTAAAACACCCTAACAAAGGTGATATAACCCTAGCTAAGAGTCACCAAGCTATAAGAGGTAAGTATGAATTGAAAACCATATTTAAAATTGATATTAGGCAGACTATGCAAAGTAGGAACCTGTAGAATCTATGTATGACACATGAATCGAGAGCTTTCATGAATACTAGAGGTTTGTAAAAGGAGAAGGATGGGTTGAAAGACATATCAGAGCTATTTTGAATTTTTAAACTCAAATAAGAATCTAATAAACAATTTTATTCCCTCTTAAGCTTGTAACAAACATGGAAACCCTAGAATAGGGTAAAAACCTTCAAAATTATTTTTTGAAGAAACTAACAAGCTAAATTTGATGAAATTTGGTAGTCTAATGTATTGTGTTATGGAAACCCTAGAATAGGGTAAACACCTTCAAATTTATTTTTTGAAGAAACTAACATGCTAAATTTGATGAAATTTGGTAGTCTAATGTATTGTGTTATGGAGTAACATATTTTCAATGTTTAAATTTGGTAAATATGTTGTACGAGAGGATATATCTAATTGTGTTGATGACAACGTGCATAAGGCCTAATAGGGCTAATTAGCAAAGAAGAGAGGATCTGAAATAGGTGAAAAATAGTGAGTTAGACCAAAAAAATTTATGGAGAACTCCAAGATGATAAAGGGTATTTTAAACTAATGTTATATTTTTAATACTCAAAGGTACTAATATGTACTATAAGAAAAACATAATAAAAAGGCTATAAGGATTGGTTAAACAATAGGCAAAACTAAGTAAGAGCAAGTTGAAGTTTTGTAAAATGTTGTGAGATGATCAAGGGGGTACTAGATGAATTTTATGAGTACCTATAAGATGCCTAGAACCATGATCCATTTGAGTAACCATAGAATTATAGTTGCATGTTGTTTCAAAGGACTTTGGGTGAATGATTGAAAAGAAGGAAAAGGGTAGATTATTAGAGAAAAGTGAGTATAGATCTGCATCAACAAGCTAACCTTAATTTTCTCCAATAGTCTTCAAACTCTTCTCATTGGCTAAGAAATTCACTGGAAGACAATAATCTATTTTGTAGATGACGAATCATGGTCTATTAGGAAGGAAAACCTTAAAGGCTTTGTAAAAGAGTTGAATGTTTCACTATACTCTCCAATCCCCAAATCCCCTTGATTTTATATTATACATCATCTACCACTTTATTTCATTATGAGGACAATGTCCTCATATCCATGGACTTGATAGAGCCATGATTAAGTCTGATTTGAGTGGCTATAGGTACCTATTTATTAAAGCTATAGATTTGTCTAAAAATGAGACACATTAAACCTGCCACAACCCCAACCTAAACAAAGGTCTTTACTATAGATTGAAAACCAATCCAATTATTGGTTTTATTATATTCAATATCCATGAAGAGATTATAGACTACATAGCATCATTATTAAATTATGTTAGGTCTAAAAAAACTATTCTACCTCTAAACCTTGTGGGAATTGAGAAGTCACTACACATAAGGATCTCCCTTCATGAAATGATGTTAAAATCATAAGAAAATTAAGTTTACATGCACTATATCCTCCAATAGAAGTCTTGATTGAGCTTCAATGGCATCTTTTAAAATATTTGCTCTTGTTTGACCTAGGTCACATTTGACCTCTACTTGAAAGATCTCATCTTTGTCTTTTAAATTTGGCCATTAATATTGATCTAGGCTCCCACATTAAGCCAATTATCAACTCATAATTCATTATATGGGCCATACAATTAGTCTTGGATGGTTCCTGCATTTTCACCATATATCATTATTGAATTTGCCCTTAGGAGAATTGACTTTTGACATTATGTGCACCATCACTCTACTTTTGCATGGATTTCACATCCTCTATTGATCTACTAGGTATTTTTTGTGATTTTGACACTTGGAAACTATGCATTTATCTTTAATATTTGATAACTTATTAAAAAATTTCTTGCCATTGATCTACCTTTGCATGATAGATCATGCACCATCTATTAGCTTGGCCCACTATCTTCATCAATCATCATGCACCATTATATCTTTGTTTATGTACCTTAAATATTAACATTTTTCATCCCTAAGCTTATCCTTAGGAACATTTGAACTCAAAAAATTATTTTACAAGGCCCAAATTTGACATCTACATGCACGTCTCACTCTACAAGTTCAACTTTGGAAGCTTATATCTTGATATAGATAAACCATCAAGATACAAAATTTGTAGGGGACCTTATCATCATCAAAAACATTGTGTCCATTTGATATTTTATCCTTGATCAATTTACTAAGTGTATTTATCAAATGTGCAACCAAACTATACTATTTGTCCCTACGTGATGTGATTGTGACGATCTAGTTCTTATGGAATTATGAAAGAAACTATTGTCTCTTTATAAGGCTCTAATGAAATTATAAGACTTTTTGAAACATGATTCATGCCCTTAAATTCTTGAAACATTATGATAACTTGTTAGTCTCTTTTATTTTTGAATCCTTGACCTGTTTCAAAGTCAACTTCCCAAGGATCAACAAATTATACTTTATACTTGCTTAAAGTGTTTCAAAAGTTTTATAAGAAATATGAGATATTATTCTCCTACTTTTTGTCTACTCATCCCATATATAACTCTACTCATATGTTCAAACCATTTCTAGGCAAAATATTCTTATGTGGGCCAACATTGGCTAATATTTGTGGTGACATCCTGAGGTTGCATGCCTACTATGCAAGAGACTAGTAGCCTTAAATTGATCCATTGGGTACATAGAGTCATAGTATTTTATCTCCACTAATGTGAGACTGACTCAAGGATGACCTTTCCTAAAAATCCCTCTTGAATCATAAAGGAACACAAACAATAAAGCAAACAACTGTGCCCCAGGCACTTATTGAAAAGAAAACATATGACCAAAATGAAACTTGACCTAAATAAAGCAAGGAAAACTAACATAATGAAATAGGGAAAATATGAAAGGGAATAAAACTACTTCTTGTGTTAATCACTTATTGAAACAAAACAAACCTAGAACAACTAACATGAAATAAGATTCTTCCCTCCAAGATCAAATGGAAAGCTTTTTTGTGCACCGTAGAAGTTTGAAACATGCTTGTTTTTTCTTGATAACTCTCTTCTATAGATAAGATAATTTTCATGTTCATGTCATCTTGGGGAAGCATTTGGTTCCTTTAATACCAATTCCAGGTGCATGAGTTGTATATGTGAGTCCAAAACCTAGTCATATACCTCTCAAATTCATGTAGTTTATAGGAACAACTCCAATTCTTTATCATTCATGAACTATTTATCATGTATATATAGACTAGATTGATCTATCCGCTTTGAAATATCTACAAGGCTAATGTCTAAGGGAGATAGATCTGATCTTTTGACTTCTTGGGGCCATTTGAGCTCATTCTTAGATTTCAAAAGTAGATAGATGTCTAAAGTTGAAGATAAAAGCTAATAACCATGTTTGTAAAGTTTAAAAATGTCATCTCCTAAGAGAAAAACTAATTCTTGCTTGATGAAAGCACTTTCCTCAGCTTGAAAAGGACCAAATTCAAGTAAATAATAACCTAAATGAAAGACATCAAACAAATCTTAATATTTTTTGTCATGAAGTTTCAATTTGATTATAACTTCTTAAAATTGAATGTTAGAAGCAAGCATATCAATTCCTTGATGATAATTAGGAGGCTACAAATCTTCTTTTTATATCTCAAATTGGTAAATCAAAATTGCTTCATCTTTAACATCAAGCTGATGACTGAGCATACTCTCAATTTCAGCATATTCTTCATCTTCATTAGCTAATTGGTACTTGTCTTCTAATAATTTTTCAAGCTCTTATCCTTCATGATGAATGAAATCTTCTGTATTATCAAATAACTCATGGAAAACATCATTAACTTGTCTATTTGGGACATCTTTCTCTTGTACATCAGTAACCTCTTCTTCATGTACTTCATGTACTTGTATCTCAGCCTCTACCTCAAGTTTATCTTCCACTTGTTCCATCTTTGCATCATTATGGAATATTGAAACATGTTTGTTCTTTCCAAGAGGTGTTCCAATCATGCTTTCTTATTCCTAGTCACTCAAGTCACCTTCATTTTCCATTTCCTTAGCTGTATCTTCTTGATTTTCCTCACAAAGGAGAGGGTCTTTCTCAAAGAGTGGCACAATAGACCATTAAAAATATTAAGTAAGATGAGAAAGTTCTAAAGAAGTTACCATAGATAGCTAATTTTTATCATGGATCTGCTCTTCTTGGATTACCTCTACCTCCTCTCTCTATTGCATTTCTTCTTGAATGGCTCTCTATGAAGGAAAGACTTTATGTTTATGAGGGGAAAGGAGTGGAGGCTAAATGATCATTAGCTTTCTCTTGAATTTAACATCTTGGCTTATTCTTGAATGTTCTTCTTTCTCTCTTAAGTGTTGAATTGAATTTAAAGTCATAAACTTAGGTTTAGAAACCTCTACTTCTATACTTGTTGGGTGGTAAATAATAAATTTTCTGATGTGTTACCTTTGCATCTTCTATTGAATGATGGAGATGATGATTTGTAAACTCAATTTTCTTGGATAAATTAGCCTTAAAATAATGGACCAATTGATTAGATATGTCTCCCTAAAAAATTGAAGATAAAGTATCCTGTATGATCCGCTAAGAAACATGGAGATTAGTCTCCTCAAAACATGTTTGTTTATCATTTTGAGGCCTCTCTTGGACATACTTACAGGTAGGAAAGTTAGGCAAGGTATGAATGGACTCTTGAGGGATATGGTAAACATTAGTTTAGAATTCATGAAGGGAAAAGGGCAGATCTATATGAACATGATGATGATTATGATGACCCTTGGGTTTCTCATAAACCACTAACTTCTCTTCAATGCCTATTATTAGACCACTTATGTCTATAATATTAGCACTAAATTTTGAATGGACTTGCCTTATAAAAGATGAACATACCTCTTTAGCCTTCTATAAATTAGCTCTCATGTTTTGAATTTAATCCTTAAAAATCTCTTGTCCATAGATATTTTGGGTGTCTATGTTTATCATATGTTTCTCATAGTCAAATAGGATTTGTTTTAAGGTTGATATGGATTGATTTGGGGCTTGAGTGGGCTGATCAGGAAAACAACAAGATTCATGAGTATTATCATAGGATTGGTATGAGTCACCATACTACTTGTAAGGATTTATATATGGTTGGTGATGCTCATAATATGGATGATATAGATCATTCTAGGGTTTATATGGGTCATGAGAAAGGTAAGAGCCATGCTCTTCATAATAAAGATCATGATAAACTTAACAAGGCTCATCATAGCTTTGATAGAACTCTTGGTAAGGCTGATTAGGCTCATATGGATCATGAGAATGATATTGGAACTATTGATACAAGAATTTATTAAAAAATTCAATGAGATATACCTAGGTTGCTTATAAATAGAAGCTTTGATTTAGAATCACCATTGGTGCTAACTTGTTTGCTTCCAAAAGCTGATTAGAGGAAAGACACACCAACAATCTTTCCACTCTATTGGATCTTGGTCCCATCAAGCATGACATATACTATTCTAACAAGATATTTCACCCTTGTGGTAGAGTTATTCAAGATCCTCCACTCCCAATCATAGTATAGGAACAACCCCAAGCTATGGGTAGCCTATAATAGGGTTGAACCTCTAGAAAAGGCTGACTTCCTCTTGATGGATCACCTAAAATAATGCTACTATAGGAAAAAATGTTAGAAAAGGGTAAAATGGGTCTTAATAAGGCTAAAATATGATGCACTAAATTTAAATGATGTTCTCGTATGCTTGAACCAACACTAGATCTGCCCAAGACAATAGTAGCTCACACAATCTCATAAACTAGCTAATTACATAAGTATATCATAAACTAGGTTCAAGAAGCATTGAATGAAAACAAAGAAGAGTTCAAAGACTCATAACAACATTACATAAATGGTAGAGAGAACACAATATCAAACTTGCAATAGCTTTGAATCACCTTAAAAGAGGTTAGAAAGAAGGACAATGGATATGGAAGAATGTTTTTCACAAGGCCATCATGTACAAGATTATTAAACAATAATCAAAGGTAAGAGCTATCAAAATAAAGTTTTTTATTACATCAAGAGGTAGTTATTACAAATTTTTATAGGGTATATCCTTATCAAATGATAATCTCTTGCTCCTCAGAATTGAGAGAGAAGATCTTATCAAAAGTGTGAGATAGTGTTTTCTTCTATAAACTAAAAGAGAGTTACAATACTGTAGAAAATGAAAGATATAGAGAAAGGGTAAGGAGAGAGTGACTAGGACTTCCCAAATAATTAAATTATATTCCACCTTTTATTAATGCTCCATGATATTTTGATCAAATTAGGACTAACTCTTCATCAACAAGCTAACCTTAATTTACTCTAATAGTCTTCATGCTCTTTTCCTTGGCTGAAAAATGCACTAGAAGATAAGAATCTATTTTGTAGATGATGATTCATGATCTATTAGGAAGGAAATACTTACAAGCTTGATAAGATAATTGAATGTTCCACTATACTCTCCAATCCCCAAATCCCCTTGTTTTGATCTTCTATGCCATCTCCCATTTGCTTTCATTATGAGGACAACATCTTCGTATCCATGGACTTTTACAGAGCCATAATTAAGTCTAATTTTAGTGGTTGTAGGTACCTGTTTGTCAAAGTATATCTTTACATAAATATGAGGCATTTCAAACCTATCCCTACCCCAACCTAAACATAGGTATTTACTATAGATTGAAAACTAATAAAATTATGGTTTTCTTATAGTCAATATCCATGAAGAGATTATAGACTACATAACATCATTCTTAAACTATATCAGGGCTAAACTGACCTATTCTACATCTAAACCTTGTGAAAATACACTACACATGAGGATATCCCTTCATGAAACAACATTTAAACCATAATAAAACCAAGTCTGCATGCACTGGATCCTCCAATAGAGGTCTCGATTGATCTTCAATGGCATCCTTTGAAATATTTTCTTTGGTTCAACCTAGGTCACATTTGACCTCTACTTAGAAGATCCAAGCTTTTAATTTTAATCTTGGCCATTAATATTGATTTGGGCTCCCATATTGAGTCAATTTTCAACTCCTCACTCTTTTCATGGATCCCACAGTTAGTCCTAGCTAGTTGTTATGCTTGCACTACATGTCATTCTCATATTTTCCCTTAAAAGCATTGATTCTTGACTTTACACACACCGTCGATCTACTTTAGAATGTCTTGCATGCACTCTATTGATTTACCCAATAGTTACCATGGTCATGACACTTGGAAACTATGCATATCTTTTAGATTCATTGACTCATTAACTTTTCTCTCACCATTGATGAGCTTGGACCCATTATCTTTATTAGTCACTACATGCTATTAGATATCTATTTAGGTACCTAAGGCATTGACACTTGTCATACCCACAGTTATACTCAATAACATTTGAATTCAAAAGGCTATTGTATGAGGCCCAAATTTAACATCTACACACATGCCCCACTCTACAAGTTTAACTTTGGAAGCTTATATCTTGAGATAGAGAACTCATAAAGATACAAAACTTGTAGGGGACCTTCACATCATGACAAACATCACGTCCATGTGGTCTTTTGGCCTTGATGTATTTCCTAAGTGTATTTATCAAATGTGAAACTAGACTGGCTTGTTTGTCCTTGCATGATGTTCTTGTGATGGTTTGGTTCTTCTAGAGTTGTGCAAGAAATGTTGTCTCTTTAGAAGGATCCAATAAACTTTTAAGACTTTTTGTAACCTATTTCATGCCCTTGAATTCTTGAAAAACAATGAGAACCTATTGGTCTTTTTTACTTTTCCATTCTAGACTTGTTTCCAAGTCTTCTTCCCAAGGATCAATAAATCACACTTTAGGCTTGCTTAAAGTGTTTTAAAATTTTTGTAAGAAATATGAGATATTTCCCCCCTACTTTTGGTCCATTCCTTTCATATAGAATTTTTCTCATCTATTCAAACAATTTATAGGCAAAATATTCTTATGTGGGAAAAATTTGGCCAATAGTTACTCACGGTGACTATTTACATTGGCACAATGACATGTATTTTATAGATTATAAAAAAGATCAAAGAGTGAAATTTTAAGACACATGTTACCCAATTTATCAATAAGGTCAAGGATACCTCCTATGATTTTAGGTTTAGAAATCACTTATTCTATTATATTAAAAAGGCATTTTGAAGAGAGATCAGATATTTTTTTTGATTTAAACCCCTATCATTATTTGCATGGATTCACTTAATAGATTTGACAAGGTAACTAATGTAGCAAACCCCAAAAACTATGACATATCAAAACCCAAAATGGGTGATATATACATCCATGTTTCACATATTTTATAAATATCATGGATCACCAACAAAAAAATATAAATCCCTAAATTACCTAGGGTTTGATGTTTAAATATTAGGTTTGTTGGGTGAATATTTTGTCAATCAGCTAACTAATGAGTAAAATAGGTCTATTCAACCACAAAATAGGGAGATTGGTTGGATTAATGTGCAAGTTTACCACATCAGAGGTGGACAAATCTTTCCTCTCATCAAGGGGAGGTTCCCTATAACTATAAAGTACTATACACACACACACACACAAATCTACTATAAATAAGATAAAAATAACACTTAGGGGTAGGATAACACCTCCATCTCTCTTTTTTCATAGATGATGTTCACAAATGAAAGGGGAAATCCTGATGAAATGATAGAAGGCACTCCTCTTCTTTTAGAAGTGTTGTTCAAAAGACAATAGAAACATTTCAGGTAGTGACAAGTAATTGTAATAGGGCGTAGTAACATAGTAGGATGAAATGTAGCACAAAGTCTCCACTTCAACTGCCAAGGAGTGAAATACGAAGGATAATGAGGGCACAAATTCATCCCAAGATCCTTTACATAGAAATAGAAAATAGAAAAACTAAAGACAGTTGTGGCAGCACAAAGTCTCTCCACAGCTGGCTTCAGGACACCTTCTTGATTACTTTCAGTAATTCTACTTATTTAATTAAATAGACAAAAAATGTATTAAGGAAATAGACATAAGAACAATTTCCCCAACAACCAAGCTATTTCAGCACAAATTCTGAAAAGTCACTTGTTTTCTTATTCAGATAATGAAATGTGATCAACAATCTAAGCTCAAAGTCTCAGTAATGCCTTTCAATTTGGCCAGAGTTTTATTTTTGATAACCAAGAGATCTCCCCAAAACAATAAGAGAGATTCCAATATATAGTGCTCTAAGAAAGACTTGGGTGCTTTGTTTCACAAAAATGGCCTATGATGCATTCAATGCCTTCAATGCATTTTAAATTCTATCCATGGGCTATGCTGGAATCAGGCATCAGTCTTAAATATGGGCCACTTGATGTGTTTCTTTATGTTTATGCAACTGTTTATTCACTTTACTCAATGCAAAAAAATAAGCCACACCATTGAATGTTCACATTTTCTTATGTCCACCTGGTGGGTTGCTTCACCTTCTAGAAACATATCCCATGCGTGGATATTTATTATCTTTCTCCATCATTTCCCTTTTCCTTATTGTATTTTGTCCTTACCTGTGTGATTTGAGCTCTCGAGATATCTCTTTGTCTGGTCGCTAAATTTGTTCACAGGGTCTGTGCCATATTTGAAAATCAATAGACATTTCATTATCTTAAATTTGATGTCCACAGGGATGTCAATGGTTGCTAATTGTTTGAACTATATTGAACCATGAAATTTTAAACCTTTGAAATTTCATTAGTTTAATAATTCAATGGTTAAAGCGGTCTTTATCAGTTCCTTGGTTCAATTACCTCCTTGGTTCAATCACTTCCTTGGTTCAATCGCTTCCCTGGTTTAATCACTTCCCTGGTTCAATCACTTCCCTGGTTCAATCACTTTCCTAGTTCAATCACTTTCTTGGTTCAATCACTTTCTTGGTTCAATTGTTTTCTTGGTTCAATCGCTTTCTTGGTTCAATCACTTTCTTAGTCTTTGATTGAACCATCCCTTTGATCTTTAAACCAATGTTCTCTGCCCTCCGCAAGGGCACCTGCCCTTAATTCACTATCCTCTACAAGGGTACTTGTTCTTTTAGATTTGGGGCACTCCTTTGAACCGTCCACATTGAACAATTAAACTTTTAAACTCTTTGGGTTCAAGGTTCAACGGTTCAACAGTTCAATTGCTTTCTTTCTCTTTATCTGGAGCTTCCTTTGAACCATTGAACCTATGAACCTTTAAACCTTTTTTGGTTCAAGGTTAAATGGTTCAACAGTTTAATCACTTTCTTCTTGTGTTCCACTCATTCACTTGACCACTTGAACCTACCGCGTTGAACCAACTTCGTTGAACCTTTGAACCATTGAACCTTTGAACCTTTGAAACTTTTGGAAGTGGGGTTCAATGGTTCAATGGTTCAATCCTTTATTTGAAGCTTGCCAATGAACCTTTTTAGTTGAACCGAAGTGTTGAACCAACCTTGAAAAATGCTTAAGTGTTGAGAGCTTGTTTCTTTCTTGCAAAGTCCATAGAAATGAACCTGCATAGTCTGTAGAAATGAACCTACAGAGTTTGTAGAAATGAGTTCATAAAACTGGCAGAGTCTATAGAAATGAGTCCATAGATTCCTTCCTATGAAGTCTATAGAACTGAGTCTATAGATTTAAGCCTGTAGAGTCTATAGATTCCATCTTGCAAAGTTTGTAGAACTGAGTCCATAGATTTAAGCCTGCATAGTCCATAAATTTAAGCCTACAGAGTTCATAGAACTGAGTTCATAGTTCCCTGCCTATAGAGTCCATAAAAATCAACCTATAGAGTCTGTAAAAATGAGCCTACAGAGTCCGTTAGCTAAAAAATCTTGAAAAATGGAGAATTTGAATGTTTAGAACAATTTTTTGAGAAGGGAAGAGATAATGTTTTGGCTTGTAGGACCAAAAATAGTTCATGTGTTGTCCCAAAAAGGAATGATAGATTTTGGGAACAACAGCTAGCTCCAATTGGGGAAAAGGAATGATAGATTTTGGGAACAACAGCTAGCTCCAGTTGGGGAACTTCCCTTAATTAAATTTTTGAAGCAGCTGAGGGGAGTAGAAACTAGAACATCCAGTGCCCTAAAGTGTGCCATTGGGTTACGGAGTCATGCTACCCAAAAAGAAAGGTGCCAAAAAAGAAAATTAAAAGCACAAAATAGAAATAAAGACTATATAAATATACATATGTACAGGTAATCTTATCTTATACTTCAAGAGTTGAAGTGTTTCAAATGCTACCCATTGTGAGGTAGAGAAAAGGGTGTGCCATCTTGGTACTTGAACAAGAAACTATTCTCACCGATGAACTCAAGGACAGTGAACAGGCCTCTCCATAGGGAATCAAATTTCTCATGCATTCCCTTTGGTTCTCTTCTCTTGTCCCATAGCAGGACATGATTGCCAATCTAAAAATTATGGTTTTTTGCTTTCTAGTCAAAGAGCTTCTTCACTAGACTTTGATGCTACACAATTTGGTCCACCACCATAGTTCACTTCTCATTCAACTCAGTTAAGCACATGATCCTCTTGTCGATGGATCTTTCATATGTCTGATTTTCGACTACCTTTGCCAATTTCAATGCTGGGAATTCTAGGGTGATTGGTATCTCTACATTGAGACCATACAAAAGTTGGAAAGGTGACATACCTGTTGCCCTTTTGGGCATAATTTTATCTGCCCATAAAGTATCAAACAATGCTTTATGCTAGGTTTGTTGGTTGTCATCTACCAGCTTCTTGATGATGGTCACCAGATTCTTGTTGCTCAATTTTGCTTGGCCATTTCCTTATGGAAAATAATTAGAAGAGTGGGAGAGAGTAATTCCATAATAAAAATAGAACTGAGTGATCTCATGGGAAGAGAAATAGGCAGCATTGTGTGTCACAATTTTGGTTGGGACCCCAAACTTGGAAATGATATTCTCCTTGAGGAAATCACATACAACTTCTGAAGTAGCATGTTTGTTTGGAATTGCTTCCACCCATTTGGTGAAGTAATCTATGGCTGTGAGGACACAATCATGTCCAACACTTGAAGATGGGTTTACAACACCAATGAAATCGATTCCCCATTGCTGAAATGGTTCTTCTATCACTACTAGATTGATAGGTAGGGCAACTAACTTGGGTCTTCTAATGAACTATTGGCACAATTCACACTTTTGTACCCATTTGTATGCATCCTGAAACAAAGTAGGCTAGTAATACCTAGATCTAAGAATCTTGTGGGTAGTTACAGGAGTATAGAAATGTCCTCCAGAAGCCAGATTATGAAAGGACCTCAAAAGTTGGTTTTGCTGCTCTTCATCCATGCAACGAAGGAATACTCCATCAAGGCTCCTCTTGTATAGGTTGTTGTTGTAAAGGACAAAATTGGTAGCTTTCAATTTAAAAGTCCTCCTTTCTTTATGAGATAAGTGAGCAAGACACTCACCATAAGTAAAGAAATGAACAATACTTGAATACCACTCATTCGTGGTGGAGACAAAGAGGACTGTTGGCATGTATTCTACTTCTTTTTCTTCATGCCTTGATTCTTCGGATCTATTGTCAATAATTAATTGACAAAGGCCCTTTCCCTACACCAAATTTGTCAGTTTGATAACTAGATCAAACTCCTAGATTTTAGCAATCTAATTGCCCCTTTTGGTTCTAAACTTCTATTGAGTTAGTATGGATTTGACTGTGGTATCAGGAACTAGGGTAGTAACACGTGAGTTCAGGATATAAAAATGGAAATGCTTCACTACCTTGGCCACCACATAAGCATGCTTCTCCATGTTTGAATACTTTAGCTCATGAGCTTTGAGAGGACAACTCATGAAGGAAATGGGAGATTCCACACCTTCTTCATTCTACTGAACCAGAATGGTTGAAAGTGTGTGTTCAAAAGCATAACTATACATGATGAAATATTTGGTATAATCTGGACAAACTAGAATTGGGGCATGGGCAATGGCTATCTTGATGTCTCAAAATGCTAATTTTCCTTCTTCAGTCTAGCTAAAAGTGGCCTTTCCTTTCATCATATCTACAATATGATGAGTCTTCTCAGCGAACTCAGGAATGAACCTTCGTAAGAAATTCACTTTTCCAAATAAAGAGTGAACTGCAGTCTTACTTATGGGCAAAGTAAGCTATTGGATGGACTTGACTCTTTTTGAGTCAATATTTATTCCTTTTTTGGATATAATGTGTCTAAGAAGCTTCCCTTTTATTACTCCAAAAATAGACTTCTTGGGGTTTAGAGAAATGCCATTTTGGCAGCATCATTCTAGCACTTGTTGCAAATGATGAACATGGTCAGGGTGATGCTTGGAAATAATGGTCAAGTCATCAAAGAATACCACAATGAACCTACCCATTTCATCTTTGAAAGCAAGGTCCATTTCTCTTTGAAAAGTAGCGCCAGCATTTATCAGGCCAAATGGCATCCTTCGATATGCAAAGGTGACCCAAGGCGTGGTGAAGGCAGTCTTGTGTTGGTTTGCTTCACCAACTTCTACTTGATTATATCTTGAGAAGCTATCTAGAATTGATAACTTCTTAGAACTGGTCACTGTCTGAATTACTTGGTCCATGATGGGCAAAAGATAGTTATCCTTTAAGGATGACTGATTCAAATTCCTAAAATCCATATAGAGGTGAATTTCTCCATTCTTATTTCTCATAGGTACTATTTTAGCAATCCATGTGGAATGATGGATTGGAAAAATTATTCTAGCATTTAGCATTTTCTATATCTCAAATAGAATAGTACCTGATATCTTTGGATGATAATTCTAGTATTTCTACTTGTAAGGCACCGAATCATCCTTGAGAGAAATTTCATGGTGAATTTACTTAGGCCTGAGCGACTTTAGATCATCATAAGAATATGCCAAAACATCCATGTAATGGTGAGGTAGGTCATTAAATTTGAGTTTCTCCTTTGGAGTATAGCACTTACCAATGTTCACCATTTTGGGATCTTCCTTGGTACCCAAATTTATCTGATCAAACCCCTTAGGGGAGCTTAAATCCATTTATTGATGTTTGATGAACGTGTAGTGCTTTTCAAATAGTTTCTTGAGAGAAACTAGGCCTTTGGGAATTTTATTCCCTTTTAGCTACATGAATTCTTCACCAACATTTGAGTTCATTTCAGGAGCTGATTCAAGTTTCTAGAGCTTACTACCTTCGAAGTGAAGCTGCTTGAAGCTATCTTTTTGTTCCAGAAAGGCAATGATTTGGTTGTCATTGTTAAACACCTGCCAATGATTGGCATTATCAGGTACACTTGGTTATAAGACTAGCTCAATGGTGTACTTGTCTCTTGTGAAGTTTGGGTGAGGGACTAAGAGAGTTACTAAAATTGCAAGTGCATCAGCTCGGTCATTGAATTCCCTAGGTATGGTAGAGATGCTGTAAGCATGAAATATTTCAATTTGATCCTAGACTAGATTGTGGTATTGGTGAAATCTCTCATTTTTGGTCTGGTACAGGTTTCTCACCTGACAAACCACCAACTCGGCATTTCATTTAGCATGAAGGAGTTTGATGCCCTTGTATTTAGCAGCTTTCAATCCAAATAGAAGAATTTGTATTTAGAATTATTATTAGTATTGCTAAATTGCAACTTGTATGATGAAGGAAAAATATCTCCTTGAGGAGATATCCACACAATTCTAGCTCTTGAACTGGTAGAGGAATAGCTGCCATCAAATTCCAGCATCCATAGCTTATTTTAAATTGATCCTTTCTCAGATTTCTCTTTGCTTGGAAGGGGGAATTCTTTTGTGTTTACATTGCACTCTATCATGTCTTTTGTTGTTCCATCTGAACTAATTTTTAGACTATCATTTTTGGGGGTTTCATTAGATAAAACATGAGTATCTTCTATGGTCAAAAAATAATTACCCATGCCTGAAGACTCAAATAGAATTTGGGCTTTAGGCACTGATTTCTGAGTGACAACATATTTTGCTTCCTTCTTAGGGAGTAATCTCTGCATAATGCCTTTGACTGGGATCCTTGCTTCATATAGATCCATGCTTAATTCAACACCAACATCCTTGTATAAATTTTGCCCAAGAAGGATGCCATATGATGCTGGAACATCAGCCACCAGGACTGTCATCTTGACTCTTTTGTCTAGGAATGTTGTAAATGTAAATTAGACGTCCTTGATTTATCCCAGTAGAGGTACTTGTTTATTCTCCATGGAGAAACATATCCCAAATTTCTTGGTCAGTATGAGACCAAGAGATTATACCACTTTGGAAGGCATGATGTTTTTAGATGCACTTAAGTCTATGATGCAATTGTTCAGTTTGTGACCATTTATCAATAGGGAAAATTAGAAAGGCTCTATTTTCCCAGGGGCAGCTAGAGGAGTAATGACAAGATTGTTTGGGATGGACATGTTCCTTAGGGGATCAGGAGTTACCTTTTTAACATCTTGTCCTGCAAGGATGGCTTTATTCTTCATGCACTAAACTAACCTATCCAATTGCTTAGGATTGGATTGCAAGAATTAAAATTCAGACATTTGAATTTTGGTCTTCTTGACATGGTCAATTATGTCAAATGACTGAAATGGACTAGGAACAGAGGAATATAGTTCATCTTTATAGTTTTTATGAGGGGTGGTACTGGTCTATGGAATTGAAGTTGAAGATGGAGGAATGCTTGATGTGCTTAACTTTTTATTACTCACTAGGTCCTTTGGCTAGAAAGGTAGAGAAGTTCCTCATTTGGCAATTGAAATTATAGGCTTAGAACTTTCCCCTATTTTTACTTTATCAACTTGTTGGGCTAACTGGTTTTGGGATCAGGTGAATACATCATATGATCCATCAACTGCTTCACCTTTATCTCTAGGTTCATCTTGGTAATTCAGGAAACTAATGTTGGAGTCACCAGTTAATTCTTCTTAGTCTTCTGTAAGGAGATTAACATCATTTTCTTGATTCAATTTAGGTTGGAAAGAGAAATTAGATTCTATTTCAAGATATCTAACTACTAAATTGGTTGGGGGTGCTTTAATGGCAAATTTCCCCTGTGGGGGAGGAAGATGATTTGGCTATCCTTGATTCTTGGCAGCATTGCTTTAGTATGACTGATTGGGGAATGTCCTCCTTGACATATCTCTATATGAAGGAGCTAGAGATATCCCTTGCACCATTTGCTTCCTAAGAGGTAGCAAATCATTTTCTAGCTTCTGCACCATTAGATCAGTGATACTTGTAGATGGATATTCAAAAGATGAAGAATATTTACCTCTGTTAGGATCTCTCCTTATCTTTCCTACCAGTATAAGGTCATCTTCTACCTTAGTGGCCAAATCTTGAGTTGTAGCAAGGTCTATTTGGCTAGCATGTCTTAGTATAAAACTCACTTTAGGTAGCTGAGAGTTGATGAAGAAACATTTGATATTCTCAATTGTAGGCTGAGAAATTGTAAGAATCTTATTCCTCAGCTTGTCGAACTTGGCTATGAAATCCCTCATTGGTTCATGAGGCTCCTTCTTCATTTGTGTGAGTTGAGTTAGTAGGGCATGCACATCTTCTGTAGGCTTGAATTTGGATTCACATTTGGCTTTGATAGTGTTCGAGTCAGTCACAGTCTGGGCCTGCAGATGATAGAACCAATTTACAGCAACACCTTATAAAGTTTTCATGAACATCCTGACTGCTACATCCTCATACTCCACACCTATTACAACACAGGCTATGCTGAAGGCTGCAATATGTTCATCAAGATGAACCTTCGCATCACCATATAACTTGGGGAAATTTTTCCTTGAATTGCGTGGTAGCTCATATAGAGGTGGAGTTAAATTGAGTGGGCCAAAAGAGTTACCCCAAGGGCCTTGAATTTCCATTATATGACTATGGAAAGGTGGAATAACAAATCTCAGAGGGGTAAGTATTGACAAAGCTTTATTAATAGTAGAAATAGATGCTTTGCTCGGTAATTGAGACTTGACTTGAGTAGGAGGAAAGATCCTGGTTCATTGGAGGCAAGATGGTGAAGGAAACAGATCAAAATTACTTTGTTGTACCAACTCGAATATAGGGTCAATAATACCTTTAGCCCTTTGGCTTCGCATATACCGTGGATCTGCTAGAGTGTAAAACTAAAAATGGAAAAGAATAGGCACTACTTTAACTTAAAGCTTGAGGCTTCAAACTGTGCATTCTTCCCCAGTGGAGTTGCCAAAAACTATTGGCATGAAGCTGGAAGGAAAAATTAACAATGGGAAAGCACTGGAGTAGATCATTATTTCATAGTGAGATTAATGGATAGGGCTGTAATGATAATGTGTAAGACTCAGATGAGAGTCACCAGAGTATATAATGGATAAGGATAAGAACTTCTTGTTTGAATCCCCAGCGGAATTGCCAAAAATTATTGGCGTGAAGCTAGCGGTGTTTTTTCCTACTTCACATTGTTCCCCGATGATATGAAATGCTTCAATTTGAATAGATTGGAAAAGGATTGGAAATGATCGTCAGTCCCCAGCAGAGTCACCAAAAACTATTTGGTGTATATTTTTTAAATCAACTAACTGATGAGTAAAATAGGTCTCTTCAACCACAACATAGGGAGATTGGTTGGATAAATGTGCAAGTTTACCACATCAGAGGTGGACAAATCTTTTCTCTCATCAAGGGGAGGTTCCTTATAACTATAAGGTACTATATATATATATATCTCCTATAAATAAGCTGAAAATAATAGTCAGGGGTAGGATAACACCATCCATATCTCTTTTTTTAGAGATGATGTTCACAAATCAAGGGGAAATCTTGATGAAATGATAGAAGGCACTCCTCTTCCTTCAAAAGTGTTGTTCAGCAGACAACATGAACCTTTCAGGTAGTGACAAGTAATTGTGACAAGGCATAGCACCACAGCAGGATGAAATGTGGCACAAAGTCTCCACCTTAACTGTTGAAGAGTGAAATACGAAGGATAATGAGGGCTTAAAGTTGTCTCAAGATCCCTTACATAGAAATAGAAAATAGACAAACTAAAGACAATTGTGGCAACACAAAGTCTCTCCACAGTCGACTTCAGGACACCTTCCTGATTACTTTCACTAATTATGCTTATTTAATTAAATGGACAAAAAACATATTAAGGAAACAAACATAAGAACAATTTCCCCAATAACCAAGCTATTTCAGCACAAAGTCTAAAAAGTCACTTGTTTTCTTATTCAAATAATGAAATATGATCAACAATTTGAGCTCAAAGTCTTAGTAATGCCTTTCAATTTGGGCAGAGTTTTGTTTTTGATAACTGAGAGATCTCCCCAAAAAAATAAGAGAGAGTCCAATATATAGTGCTCCAAGAAAGACTTGGGTGCTTTGATTCACAAAAATGGCCTATGATGCATTCAATGCCTTCAATGCATTTTAGATTTTGTCTATGGGCTATGCTAGAATCAGGCATCAGTCTTAAATATGGGCCACCTAATGTGTTTTATTATGTGTGCACAACTATTTATTAACTTTACTCAATGCAGAAAAATAGGCCATGCCATTGAATGTTCACATTTTTTGATGTCCACCTAGTGGGTTGCTTCACCTTATAGAAAAATATCCCATGTGCAGATATTTCTAATCTTTCTCCATCATTTCCCCTTTCTTTGCTATATTTTTTCCTTATCCATGCGATCTGAGCTCTCAGGCTTTCTCTTTGGCCGATTGTTGAATTTGCTCACAGGGTCTGCGCCATATTTGAAAATCAATGGACATTTCATTATCTTAAATTTGATGTCTGTGGTGATGTAAATGGTTGCTGATTGTTTGAACTATATTGAACCATGAACTTTTGAACCTTTGAAAGTTCATCAGTTTAATAATTCAATGGTTGAAGCAGTCTTTATCAATTCCTTGGTTCAATTACCTCCTTGGTTTAATCACTTCCCTAGTTCAATCACTTCCCTGGTTCAATCACTTTCCTAGTTTAATCACTTTCTTGGTTCAATCGCTTTCTTGGTTCAATTGCTTTCTTGGTTCAATCGCTTTATTGGTTCAATCACTTTCTTAGTCTTTGATTAAACCATCCCTTTAATCTTTGAACCAATGTTCTCTTCCCTCCGCAAGGGCACCTGCCCTTAGTTCACTACCCTCCACAAGGGCACTTGTTCTTTTAGCTTTGGGGCACTCCTTTGAACCATCCATGTTGAACCATTGAACCGTTGAACCTTTGAACTCTTTTGGTTCAAGGTTCAATGGTTCATCAGTTTAATTGATTTCTTGCTCTTTGTCTAGAGCTTCCTTTGAACTGTTGAACCTGTGAGCCTTTGAACCTTTGAACCTTTGAAAGTTTGAACCTTTTTTGGTTTAAGGTTCAATGGTTCAATCATTTTCTTCTTGTGTTCCACTCATTCACTTAACTACTTGAACCTACTGCGTTGAACCAACTTCATTGAACCTTTGAACCATTGAACCTTTGAACCTTTTGGAAGTGGGGTTCAATGGTTCAATGGTTTAATCCTTTTTTTGAAGCTTTCCAATGAACCTTTTTAGTTGAACCGAAGTGTTGAACCAACCTTGAAAAATGCTTAAGTGTTGAGAGCTTGTTTCTTCCTTACAGAGTCCGTAGAAATGAACCTGCAGAGTTCGTAAAAATGAACCTATAGAGTCCATAGAAATGAGTTCATAGAACTAGTGGAGTCCATAGAAATGAGTCCATAGATTCCTTCCTGCAAAGTCCGTAGAACTGAGTCCATAGATTTAATCTTGTAGAGTCTGTAGAATTGAGTTTGTAGTTCCCTGCCTGCACAGTCCATAGAAATCAAACTATAGAGTCTATAGAAATGAGCCTACAGAGGTTGTTAGCTGAAAAAGCTTGAAAAATGGAGAATTTGAATGCCTAGAACAATTTTTTGAGAAGGGAAGAGATAATTTTTTGGCCTATGGGACCAAAAATAGTTCATGTGTTGTCCCAAAAAGGAATGATGGATTTTAGGAACAACAGGGTTCACCAAATGTTTAACCCTAAAATGGTTCTAGATTGGGGCTATCTACAAATTAAAACAAATATAGAAATAAATAAGTTCAAGGGTGATAATTAGATCTACAATGGGATAATTATATTCTAAACTTAAATATAACATATTTTTATTTTTTCATGTTATGTTATTGATGTATAGGAGTTAGTCTAAAAACACAAAAACAAAATCTTTCCTTCTTTAGCCAATCTCTATTAGCCCTCTTGAGGCACTATTATCAATGTTACTAAAAATATATAAATCTCTAGATTAAAAAAATGAGATTTAAATACTTAGTATCATCCTCTAACAACTCAACTAATTTTAGATTCCAACTCAAAAGGGAAGGTTCTCTATTGTCAATATTTTGGTATTTTTATGCTTCTTATTATAGCCTTCTTGAGTCATTTTATAAAATTATTTTTGACCAAATAAGGATTCAAATTTTTTTTTTAAAAATTAGATACCCATTAAGGTTTTACATCAGCATACCAATTTTTCGATTTCAACTCTCTGTGAAAGTATAAAATCTCAAGTTTTTAATTTGATAATTAGGTCTCCTAGGTCTAGAACTATATTTTGGCTCTAACATGATCCAAACGTGCCAAAGTAGTAAAAATATGTTTTATACACCTTTAGGATGGAAAACCCACAATTTTAACCAAATTTATAGGGTATGGTTCAATTTCCTTATACCCAAACCATGAAATGGTCTCAATTTTTCACTAGCTTTCTTACACAAGCCAGGAGAGAGAAAAAGTTTAATTTCAAGAGAAATGAGTGTTTTAAGTGTTTTATTTTATTTTTTAAAGGTCTTTTTGAGATTTATAAGGACTCGATAAATGATAAATTTACCCTTTTAATGACAAAAGTATCAAATGTTGACAAAATCTAACCTATATGATGCCTTCTTGAGAAACCTATTTAGGCATGTTTGGAGTAAGCCATGAGTTTTGAGAAAGATATAATATTTCATTGTGTTTTAACTATTTTAAAAAAAATTATCATTATATAAAATTATTCACTATCTCCCAACAACAAAATCAATTCAACTTGAATACAATGTTTGTCTTTTCAAACCCAAGTTGTTGTAACAACATAAAATAAAATACACAATTATGCAAACTGATGTTTGTTCTCCTTCCTATAAAACTTTATGGAGATTAAATAATAATATTAAAATATTGAATTAAAACAACATTAAAAATATCATTAATATTTCCCTGAGACTACAAAACACATCAAAACTTAGAGTTTTATGCGGAAGAGGCATCAATCTATGTGAGTGCACATAATGCTTATGATAGTCTTCTTGATTTGTATTTATCAACTCTCTCTCCATTATTTTATACTGAAAACCTTTTATTTCATTCATTTATGAATTAATTACATCTTTTACAATGCATTATATGGTCCTATAAACCCTCTAACTACTCAAGAACCTCCCAATGTAGGTCTTGCATAACTTGAAATCTATTGGTTTAATAAGACTATTGACCAACATAGTAAATGGTGAGACCTAAGGTCATTTACACATTTTAAGACTCATGAAGACACTAATAAATTAACATAGTTATAACCATTCATTACAAACACTAGAATTTTTCTAAAAATCTCCAAAACCAAACATTAACCATTCAAAAGTTTGAATTTGAATTTTAGTAGGAAAGTGCCAAATTCAAATTTTATCTAACACCACCTAACCTAAGCACTTGTAAATTATTATCATCTCAAGTTTTTTACATGACCTAAAATACTTATGAAAAAATAAAATCAATCTAAAATACCCCTAAAACAACCTAATCAATTCAAAAATGAATAATACAAACCAAAATTTCAAAGTTAGAGTGATGCTCTTACATCATTTATGCTAAAAATGGTAAGTAAAACAATGGTAGATATGAAAAAAATAAATAATTAATGTAATTATATAGTTATTACTTTGATATAGTTATGGATATGGAACAAGTAGAAAAAATAAGACTAGAAGACGATTTCAGAATAGTCATCAAATTTTGGTTTAAGTGCCTTTAGATCCATGAACACTTGTGTCAACATAATATAGTTGCATGCACATTAGTGTCTAGGTTCAATTTAGGTGTTATATGGAATACCTATTGAATAATTATGTGACCACTTATATTCTTCTAGTTTTGTCTTTTCTTTCACTCTGGTTCATTCAAACATGGGTCATGGATTGTCGTGTCGCATGAAGTTTAAAAACTCTAATTCTTCATCTTCATGGTGATCTTGGGGAAAAATGTATTAGTGGGCACATGGTGTCAAAATGACCTCAAATACCCCTATATCAATTATTTATACCTACATAGACAATAATGTAAAGAGGGCATCAAACTGATGTAGTTCTCCCCTACATGTAAGATTGTGTAGGAATCATGCACTATGTGATTAACAAGTTTAACAGTGAATTAGTTTGTAAATTGGAAAATATAGATCTTGGGATAATCCATCACTACTTCATACTTGTATGTGTGATATCCTTATGACTGATATGTCAATAGGATAAAATAGGGAAGCTTTTCTCATTTGAATGCTTGATAGAATTCTTTGATAATTTGCCTTGGTCTCTTTGGTAATTTTTAGGTGATGAAAAAATGAGGGTTGATTATTTATTTATATCAATCCCTTTGGAGAAGTAACCCACATTATATCACTTAGGCCAACCATTAGGATATGTTTCATTTGAAAATTTATTGAATTTAAGGCACTGGACACTTACATCAGAGCATGACACTAGCGTCAATACAGGTCTCTATCCCAAATGATAGTGTCAAAGGAGCAAGAAAGTAGGTATATACTTGGAACTTGTAGAGGTGGAAGATAAGTAGGTTTTACGCATTTTGGGAAAGATATAAGGTTGATTTCATTAACATAAGACTGGTTGAACTAAGAGATAGGCTAAGGGGAATAATATAGATAAGATGTGATACTTCTGAATGTGGGAGAGGTCTAGAATTGAGAAGAACAACTAAGGTCTAAGTTTTCCAAATCTAAAATAATAATGTGTTATATATTTTATAATATAGTTTCTAAAAATATCCACTTTTATTTTAATGAAATATCTCACACTACTCAAATAGTCCATCATATCATCCATACATGGAAATGGGAATCTATACTTTATCATGATTATTTATGGTGCACAAGTTTTTGCATGTACACCATTCACCATCCTTGTTTGGTGTTAATATTATGGTCATTATGCCTAGGCTTAACCTTTCCATTATTAACCTTTTCTTAAATAACTAGTACACATATTTCTCACTTCCTTATTCTCCATAGGCTCCATCATATGCATGTCCTTGTTTGGAAAACTTGCACCTAGAACTAGGCCCATACTATGGCTAATGCTCATTACCGATGGTAACATTTTTGATAAATTATTTAATAAAATTTTAGTGAAATCATTTAACAACTCTTTCAATTCACATTTGTATCCTCTATCTTATATTTGGCTTCTAAACCAACCCCATGTGCCATATTGGGCTTAAAGGCATGGAATTCCTCTTCTCACACTTCTTTAAAATGCTATTTTATTCAAAACATTAGCACCCTCATGCACACACTAGTGTTCCCTCTTAATTTTAAATTCTTTATGAGGTTGAAGGCATACTTACATCCTTTTCTAAACTATAAGTATTTTCCACCATCATATAATTCTTTGCAATTAAATTGCTAAGGTATTCCCAAAATTAGATGACACACATTCATCAACAACACATCACACAACACTTCATCTTGATAGGCACCAATTTGGAATTTTATCATACATTTCTCATTTACCAATAATTATTGACTATTATACAACCTTAAAAATTTGTAGGGTTTCAAGTGCATTACCTTATTTCGGCCCAATTTCTCAACCATCTATATGGAAAATAGATAATCCATGCTACCACTATATATTATCATCTTTTATCACTTATCAACTAGATTGTAATGGTTCTAAAAATACTCTTCCTTCACACAAGTTCTTTAAATTATCTTTGTGGTTTCAACATAACTCTATTAAAAATCAACAATTACCCTTGATTAGGATACTCTACATTCTAAACTATCTAATTGAATCCTCATATCCATGTTCTATATGTATGATTGTTTCCATCCTAATATCTTCACTTTTTAATTATAGACATTCATAGGTTTAATGAGCTTATTTTCCACACTAAAGACATACTCCTATAATACTCTTCCCCTTTCTTGACTAAATATGCATCTTCCTCAATAATGGTAAAATTTTCATTCTCCTCATATACTCCCTTCTTAAAACTTGTGCATCCTACCTTTGTCTTAATAATACTTATCTTAACTACTTCATTCCACCACTTCTTCCTCCTCCTTGCATGGATATTCCTCTACCTCACACTCTAATCTATTTTATTCATGATAAATTTTATTATGATTTAAGCAAAAGCTAATAAGATTATTCAACTATATGTATCTGGGTCAAGCTTAGCTCCTGTTGGATTCAATAGCACAATTTTTTCATGGATCATGCAACATTATCTTTATCTACCTTGATTTGACTAGAACTAATGGCAATATTATAAAATTCCTAGATATACTTTGTAACTGACACCTTATTTTACCTGAGGTTCTATATTATTTTTGATATCTCCATTTGGTAGTCTTCAAGAAAGAATTTTCCTTTCATTTTCACAACCATCCTATTTGAGCTCATTATCCTAGTTTTTTTCTCTTTTACACCATTCATTCTGAACTTCCTTCCACCATAGTGATGCATGTCTTTTCAAATTTATTTACACCATCTTTATGCACTTGGGGTCAATAATATCCTCACACTCAAAGTAATATTAAATTTCGCTAATCCAGTTGAAAATATCTTTTGGACTTATAATTCTCAAAAAATAGGGTAGGTTCACTTTCATTCCCTTGCTAGTGCTCAAAATGGTTATCAAGATCCTTTCTTTACCAAATTAATTTTTATCCTCAAAATACTCTCCACATTCAATTCCATTAAATATTTTGGTGTGTTTTCCTTCTACCTCATCATCACTCTAATCATGTCATGGTATAAACCCTCATTTTTGGTTCTCTTTGACAACTTATAGGAATGTTTATAGCACAACATGAAACACATAGAGGAATTCATCTAGTCTCCTTGATATTATTATAGATATGACTCCTTTCCCAAGGAATAACTTTGGTAGAATATTCTCCTCTAAAACCATGCTCAAATTTTTTAAGTATCATGCTTAAAATCCTACATAAGTAATCTCTTTCAAACTTAGTATGGTTTTAAGCCCACTCTAATACCAAATAGATGCATCCATGAATGGGGGTCCCAATTAAGGGATGCAAATACATGTAGCCACAAATGCACATACACACACACAGACACAAACACACACACATGCATGCATGCACACACCCACCCACACACACACACTCTTGTACATAGTCATTAAATCTAAGGTATTTTATTCCTTAATCAAAATAGAGTACACTTATTATTCTTTAAAATAAAATATAAAACTCTATTACAATGGATTTGCTCACAACAACATGATCTCTCTCTCTCTCTCTCTCTCTCTCTCTCTCTCTCTCTCTCTCTCTCTCTCTCTCTCTCTCTCTCTCTCTCTCTCTCTCTCTCTCTCTCTCTCTCTCTCTCTCTCTCTCTCTCATAATCAAACTTTTCCTCACTTAAATTTGGAAAATTTTCCTTCATGTATTCTTATTCATTATTCTCTGTGGCTATAGATTTTGGTGGACTTTCTTTCTCCTCCAATCAGATCCCTATTGAATGAGTTTCAAGCCACTTATTTATAAATCTTGTAATTTTATTAAAGACCTTACTTCCTAGTAGTTATTCCATCTACAAGATTAATTTTTTGCTGAGGTGTCTCAATTAAGTTGGTGGTTGGAGAATTCAAATTCAGATTGGCCACCATAATCTCAACTAACATACTGCTCATAGTTATTTTTGGGTTCCCACATTTTATGTTGACATAAGATTGATTCAAAATATAACATTTATGGTTGAATAGCCTCTAAGTCAGACTTATTAACTTCCAAGTATTTTCCTTATTTTTTTATGCACTAGAGTCTTAAATATTATTTATCAATCTAGAAAGACATGCATGCATGAGTTATGGATGTGAATTCATCTAAAATATTACACATTGTGGTCCTTGTTGATATCCTTCTCTTCTTAGACACACTCAATCACTTATTAAACAGGGAAAATTTTAGTGTCTATTTATACCTAAATGGATATAAGTAGGTTTCTTTAATTTTGGAAATGGGTAATGTTGTAAAAATATACATAGGTTAAACAACCTCAATTTTATACAATTTCATAGTTCAGAACACATATTTTCCTTATATATTATACTCGATCCTATATTAGGTCACAAATTTGCCATATTTATTTTACATGTATGGGTCCAATTTGCCAAAAACATTATACAAGATATGTATACATTATTTTGCAATCCATAGGTGTGTGTGTGTGTGTGTGTGTGTGTGTGTGTGTGTGTGTGTGTGTGTGTGTGTGTGTGTGTGTGTGTGTGTGTGTGTGTATAATTTGGACCACTTAGGTCACAATAAGCTTAAGGTAATAATTATATTTTACTATTAAAATGTTTTAAATATTCTTTGGCACCTCTGGCTCTTCCTTCTATATGGTTTTTAATAACTAAAAAACTTAATAATAAATAACTTTCAAAGAAGCTTAAAATACCAAATATTCATTATTTCTTGTAAATAACTAAAAAATTTAAAAGAAGCTTCTTGTATGCCATTATTTTTCAGAGGAAATCAATTTATTATTTATTTAAAATAAGTATGTGGTAAATACCAACCGCATAATATAATTTATTTTGTTCTTTATGCATTGTTTAAAATAATTATCTTTTATGCAATTATTTATTAGAGGAAATCAATTTCTTGTTTGTTTCCTAGGGTTTAGGGTAGTAAAACTAAAGACCAACCAGATAATATATTAAACTGAGTAAAAATTTGTGAAAATAAAACTAGGGTATATATATATATATATATATAGAGAGAGAGAGAGAGAGAGGAAAATAGTTTCTTGCTTGTTTCCTAAGGTTTAGGGTGGGAAAACTAAAGACCAACTAAATAATATATTAAACTTAGTCAAAGTTTGAGATAATAAAATTAAATTACAAAGTATAAATTACACACACACACACATATGGATGTAGGTGTGTGTGTGTGTGTGTGTGTAGACACACACACATATTCTTGGCTTATGGGCCCATAGTAAGATTATTATTTATACTCTAGAGCCTGATTTTTTTTCACATTTTTTTCTATTCTCAGTTTAATATATTATATGGTTGGTCTTTACCACATATTTTAAATAAATAATCGAATGATTTCCTATGAGAAATAATGGCATGCAAGATAATTATATGAATATTGGGGACGACATAACTGAAAAAATATAACTTTTACCTTAAGTTTACTATGTCCTAGGTGGTCCTTATATATATGAAAATTAAACATTAGGGTTTTGAAAATTGAGAAAACTTGTTGAAGATAATGCAAAGTATATAAATGATCAATTTTTACATAGTGGTTTGTATTTATTAAAAAAAATTATGAAATGTTTGAGGAACTTTTGTTCAAAATGAGTATTTGATTATTTTAGCATGGTCAAAATTGGAAATATTGGTTTCATATTTTTGAAAATACAATTACATGTATATATATATATATATATATATATATATATATATATATATATATATATATATATATATATATATATATATATGAAACTCATATGGCCAAGAATGTGTATGTATTTGAGTTTCATATATTTGATTATGACCTATTTACCACTTTATTGAAAGTGGCATGAATATTGTGAAATAAAAAATGGGGCAAGATCTCAACCTCAATCCTCGTAGCTTTAATTCCACCTACACTGCATTCAATGCTAGAAATAAAATAAACATTAGGTTTGAAAATTATTTATTACTATGTTTTTTAGTTATTAAAATCATATAGAAGGAAGAGCATGTGGTTCCAAAGAATATTCAAAATATTTTCATAGTTTTAATATTACAACAATATATAATAAGGTCTGCCAAAATGTTTGAAGTGTGAGTTATGGTCTGTACTCAATTTATACTAAGTACATCACATGATCTTACCATATATACTAGACAAAAAGAGTCTTGGAGCCTCATTATCATACTATATTTTATTTTTAAATGTTTAATTTAATAATTATATTATGGTTGGTATGGTTTGTTAATTGAAATAAAAATATTTGAAATGCCAATATGGATGTGGTTAAGACATTTTGACCAACCTTATTATATATTTTATAATTTTAATACTATGAAAATGTTTTGAATATTTTTTTAGTTATGTCATCTTTGATTTTCATAGTTGTCAAAGAGTATAAATAATAAACAGACTATGCCAAATAATATTCAAAATACTGTTATAGTTTTGAAATTATAAACTATATAATAAGGTCTACCAAAATGTCTTAACCATATCCATATTGGCCTTTCAAATATTTTTTTATTTTAATTTCAAAACCTTAAACCCTAAACCAAAATATAATTATTAGCTTGAGTTGATTATGTCCTGAGTGGCCTCTCTCTCTCTATATATACACACACACACACACACACACACACACACACACACACACACACAAATTTAACATTATGGGTTTCATGTATTTTATTATGGCCTATTTACCATTTTATTGAAAGTGGTATGAGGACTACAAAATAATAATACATGGTTTTCTTAGGCTGGTAATTGTTATTTCATTATGATTTTAAAGAGGATGGAATGATTAATTTTTATTCACAATTATGGTTATATAAGTATTATTTCCATTTTGTTTTAAATTGAAAAATTTGATGCATTGTATTTTTAAGATAATGAAAATTAGGAATCATTAGAGCTCAGTTATATAAAATGCTTATTTTAGCACACTTTATTAGATGTTGGGCTGAAATCTAGGTGCAAATTATTTATATAGAGATGTTTTAAGTCATGATGATGATTAACATAGTGAGGCTACCCCTTCATGGGGTATCTCTCAAGGAAAATGATTCTTTCATGGTAATAGGGCTGCTAACACATTTGCTAGGCCATTTAGCCTAAGATTTCATGTTTCCTTACATTTTAATGCAAATGAGGCTCCTTTTTTTAATGATTTCAAATCTTTGCATGCTAACTCTTTAAATTTACATGAAAATAGAGGATAGAGGGGATCACATTCAAGGAATAATCCCCACAAATGAGGCATTCCAAATGAGCCCCCTCAACACATGCATGTTGCCCTTCAGCCTAATGAGCATGATGTTCCATTGCTCGAGTCACCTCAACATTAAAATATTCTTTAATTAATCAAAAAAATTCATCCCAAAGATATTTTTCCAGTTAACACCAATATTCCACCCCTTGAACCTGAAAATCTTGCTCTTCTAGTAGGAAACATGCTTGAAACCCTATAGGAAAACCTATGGAGATAAGAATGTTAAAAAAGGTTAAGTTGGAGGTAGATGAGTCTAAAGGACACATGGTGTCAAAATGACCCCAAATACCCCAAATACAAACTCTAATAAAAACTTGAATTCTTGTATTAAAATTTCTATTCATACTTGGTATTAAATATTGTCTTGATATTTTTAAGTATGTTGATATTATTTTTAGAAATTTTGATATATACATGGAAGTATTTTATTTCGTATAGAAAAGTATGTTTGAATGGTTTATTCATTACTAAAGAATTATGGAAACACACATGTATTCCAATGTTTTATAATAATTTTATAAATTTGTTTATACATATTGATCATGTTGCCAAAATCAGTAAATAAATGTATGTAACATGATCAAGATTCAATATGAGCTTGAGGGATAGGTTGAAATTAATATATTTCTTTGTTATCCTTCATGTCCTAAAATTATAGATCTTGAGGGCTCTTTTTTTGTGGTACATAAGGTAAGATCATGTGTAGTACTTAATATACATTGAGTATAGACCTCTTGAAGTCTTTCAAATGACTAGTCCAAGATATAAAATGGATATCAAGAGATTGATATATAAGAGACTGATATGTAAATATACATTGATTACATTGAGTCTTTTTCTCTCTTGTTTGCCTTCATTTTATTCCCCCATGCCCTCCGCCCCCCCCTGCCCCCCCCACCCGCCCTTTAGATATAGAGATATAAAAGGGATATCAAGAGATTTATAAAACACTTTGATAGAATCATAAATCTTTCCTTCAAGATATTTCCTCTTATATAGGCTTCACTTTGTTAGATAGGTTAGATTATATTGATTTAAATATGATCACATTTACATATATTTGATAACTGAGATATAAACTATAAAATAAGGTCAGCCAAAATGTCTTAACCATATCCATAATTAATAATGGCATTTCATATATATATATATATATATATATATATTTAATTTAATTAACAATCCATGCAAACCAAAATATTATTATTACCTTAAATTGGATATGGGGCCATAGGGAAAGAAAATTATGAAAAGCAAGGATGATAAGCCAATATGTTTAAAGAAATAATTTTCAAGGATCTTATCATTATATTTATTCATTTCAAGGTAGATGACTATGCATGAAAATAAATGTTCTTAGTCTTCTATTTGATTAAGAGAACATATCTATAATATTTTTAAACTGTATTATAATGATACATATGTATTCGAGTATAAGTAAGTTGATAGAATGCATATGTGATGGTTTCTTGATTTTTATAGTCATTGATGCAAGTTATTGGCATAAGTGAAGTTGTGGTAGTGAAAATATTAGGACAATAGGTTCAAAATGAATGTGTAGACAATTTTTAAGTTGGTTACTATGAGATTTCATGGTATGGATTTATATTTATTTTATTCTAAAGTCTGGGAGTAGTTGTTTACATGCATAATCATCTATCTTGAAATGAATAAATATAATGATAATGTCTTAACCATATATATAATCAATAAAGACAAGGTTTTCAAAAATATCTTAGCCATATCCGTAATCAATAATGGCCTTCAAAATATTTTTTTATTTCGATTAACAAACCATGCCAATCAAAATATAATTATTACCTTAAGGTTAGTGTGTGCTAAGTCACAAGTGGTCCTTAACACAATAATAAAATTGATTAAACAAACATACTTTTCATTCTATATTATTTTAATGACTAAAAAACTTAATAATAAATAATTTTCAAACCTAATGTTTATTTCATTTGTAGCATTGAACACAATATAAGTGGAATTAAAGCTATGGGGATTGAGGTTTAGATTTCACCCCATTTTTTTAGTGATTTGGTGTCTACATATTAAGGGGCCCAAAGCCAAAATTTAATGCTAGTCCAACACATCACCCATGTGATTAATGAAATTTTATCAAATATATATGTGATGTTTTTCTTAAAATTTCTAGTCATTTATGTAACATATTGGTGCGAGTGAATTTTTTGGTTCAATATATATACTTATATTTTATTATACTATATATATCTCAAACAAATTTGGTATAAAATAACAAGGGAACACCACAATATACTTATTCATCTCTATAATAGAGTTTGTAACTATTATAGATTTTCTCTTAATCAAACATAACATAAAAAATACAACTAATTGGTATAAAATAACAAGGGAACACCACAATATATTAATGCCTCTCTATAATAGAGTTTACAAATATTATAGACATGTTATCTTAATCAAACAAATAAAAAAATAAAAAAATTGCCTCTTTAATCATTTATATACTCTGTAATATCTTCAACAAGCTTTCTCAAAAATCTGATAAAATAAATCTCAAAATTGATCACAAAATTATTGTCCTTCCTTGATCAACCTTAGATTTCAGATGCCTAGATTTCAAATCTTAACATGCCAATTTTATTCATTTTTTCTTGATAATTTTTAATTTCATTATCTTCAAAAATTGTTAGACTCAGATCTAGTATTATAGAATTTTAGTGTGTTTGAATAATTATTAATAAATCCTCTTCTTTTATAGGTTGACTACCAAATTTTTGGAGCTCTATCAAATGGAAAATTGAGGATATTGTACCTAGTTTTATAGAGCCTCAAGCAAGTCATTAATTTTTTTCAACCTTATTTCTTAAATTTAAATTTAAAAATGACAATGCACTAAAAATTCTCTCATCTACCATTGAGACCAAAATCATTGTTTGGCATAATTTAGCAAGTGTAAAATATTATGAGATATCAAATCACATTGTATTTATCTTAAACTTAAGGTAGTCCATAGTCTAATGATTGAATCATCTTTGAAATCATGGTCCAAAATTTGTTGTGGAAAATCAAACAAACCACTTCCTTAGCTTTGTCAAATCTAGAATGCTTTTAGTTTGTACACCATTTAATTCTGCACTCTTGTAGAAGTGTTGGGACAAGTTTTTGATTTATTTGAGGGTACATCATAGTCATGGATTCTAGTAGTTCATCTTGAGAAAAATGATATCTAATCTCTAAAGAGAAACATTTTAAAATTAAATTCAAGGTGTAACTTACAGAGGATACAACCTAAAGGAATTGATCCCTTTTAACAAGATTATTTTTGAATTTCTTAGATTAACCAAGAATGTCAAAGGTATGATTTGCAGTCTGTACTAAATTCATACTAAGTATTGCACATGATCTTACCATATGGACTACATAAAAAGAGTCTTGGATCCTCATTATCATACTATATTTTTTTATTAAATATTTAAGGTAATAATTATATTCTTGTTGTCATGGTTTGTTAAATGAGATAAAAAAATATTTGAAAGTCCAATAAGGATGTGGTTAAGACATTTTGGTAGACCTTATTATATATTTTATAATTTTTAAACTATGAAAAAGTTTTGAATATTTTTTTCAGTTATGTCATTTTTGTTTTTCATAGTTTTCTTGTCATATGACCCCATAGTTGGTTTATACTCTATACTCTAATTTTTTGTCACTATTTTTTCTATACTTAGTTTATAATATTATATGGTTGGTGTTTACCACATACCTATTCCAAACAAACAAGAAATTGATTTTATTTGAGAAATAATGACATGCATGATACTTATTTTAAACAATGCATAAAGAACAAACTAAATAGACACAACAAATCCTCATGATCATACTATATTTTTCTTTTAAATATTTGACATAATAATTATATTCTGATTAGCATTATTTTTTAATTGAAATAAAAAATATTTGAAAGGTCATTATTGATTATGGATATGGTTAAGACATTTGAAAGACAATGTTTTGAGAAAATATCTTTAAAGAAATTCTTTTTAGGGAACTTATGATTATATTTATTTATTTATTCATTATATATTTTCTATACTCAGTTTATTATATTATCTGGTTGGTTTTTACCACATACTTATTTTAAATAAACAATAAATTGATTTCACCTGAGAAATAATGACATGTAAGATACTTTTTTAAACAATGCATAAAGAACAAACTACATAAACATAATAGAGCCTCATAATCGTAATGTATTTTGTTTTTAAATGTTTAAGGTAATAGTTATATTCTAGTTGGCATGGTTTGTTAATTGAAATAAATAAATATTTGAAAGACTAATATGGATGTCATTAAGGCATTTTGGTAGACCTTATTATATTGTTTATAATTTTAAAATTATGAAAATGTTTTGAATTTTTTAGTTATGTCATCTTTGTTTTTCATAGTTGTCTTTCCCTCTGGCCCCATAGCTGATTTATACAATATACTCTAATTTATTGTCACAAATTTTACTACACTAAGTTTATTAAATTATCTAGTTGGTATTTTGATATACTTAAAGAGGTCTATACTTAATTTATACTTGGTCATATGATCATCAAATTTAACACTTAAAAAGGTCAATTTTAATCTTTAAAAGAAATAGAAATTTAATCATTGAAAACAAGGAACCATAAATAAGATCATGAATTTAGACTTCCCATCCTCTAACATCTTTCTCTATTGGGTTTTTTGCCATTATTTTTTTATTTGAGTATGATGCTTGATTTTCTAGTTATTTATAAGCTTTTTGAAAGATCTAATAGAAATCGCTAGTGAATATTTACTGGGATGGTGAGTTTTCCAAAGATTTGCTAATGGAATTTTACCTAAAACCTAGGATTCACCAAGATTTTATAGTAAAATTTTAGGGACCCCTTAAAATTATCCTTGTTAGTATATATAGTGTATGCACATGCACTTTTAATTGTCCACATGACCCCATCATCAAATTGTCTGCTATTATTATGTGCCATTTATACCCTACTTTATTTTTACATTTTTGAATACAATACAAAATGATACTTATAACATTAAAATTATACAACATGGTTTTCACCCTAGATACTCTTGGATCACATATTATTTTCATACAGATATTTATTTCATCATATATGAGTGTTATGTAAGACATACAAGTTTCATATGGACATACAACTAAGGGAATTTACTCAAACCTAGTGCCCATGCCAACATTAGAGTCATCTTATTCAATAAGTTTCACTATTATAGGTTATATCTTCTTATGATCTTACACTAGGTTAAAGTGATTATAATATTAAACATGCCTTCCATTTATTTATATATTATAAAGTGAGACATGGATATGTTATTTTCCTATGATGTGACATTGATACATAATTATGGTGTATACTAGTTCCTTATTCTATGTTATTTTCTATAGAAAAATAAAATTAACATTTAAGCAAAAATTGTGTACTTGTGACCACTCTTTTACATGATTAGTTTTATGCCTATTAGGGTTCCTTTTGGTCACTTTCAACCACCTTACACACTCTTCTAAGCTGATATATGACCCTTGAATGAACTTATCCCTATCATTATCAACCTTAGATACTTTTTAAGCTTTTCCTAACACTCAACATGATAAAATCACCCATTAGAAAAGAGAACCCTAGTGGACTATAGCTCATCTCTCTAGTGTCCTTCTCCCCTCTCTTATCTTCTCACCAAACAATGGTAAATTTTTGAAATTAAAATATATAGGAAGGTCACCCATGTCCCTAATGAGCCCCATTCAACGTATTTTCAATGATATGACTATATCGAAACTTTTAAAACTATTTTAGACATAAGTGGCTTCCAAATATAAAAACACTAGAATCACACTTGTATATTAAGAGTATAATATATATTTCTCCTAATTGTAATTGTATACATCCATAGTAGCCTAGATCTCAAATATAAATGCATTCTATAGATCATAACTCATGGTTAAGGCATGTATTCACATTAGTATTGTATCAACATCTAACACATTATTTATACACATAATATTTTTAAACATTATCATTTACTGAAGCTTTTTTTCTTTCAATAACCTATTAAGTCTCAATCTCTCTAATTCCATGCCTTAAAGAGTGCATTGGGAAAAGTATTGTCAAACCTTTGGTGCTTTTAAAAATTATTCACCCCTAAAATATTACCTAAAAATTCTACAATCTACCATTATCCAATTACCTAAGCAATAAAAATCTACTTATACACTCCCCTAAAGGTAAGCACACAAAGTTGGGGGACAAAAAGTGGCCTACCCATGGACATGATTTTCTTAAAATTTTAGAAATATAAAATTATGTAGATAATTTGAGAAATCTACACTCTAAATTTGAATATGGTGTAACAACATGAAATTTAGCATTTTAAGTCTAGTTTCCAAAACACTATTTTTTTTAAAAAAATGGTTAAGTATAACTAGGTCAAATGTCTAAAATTGAAAAGGAACTCCTATTTTTTTTTTAAAAATAGAGTAGATATATGGCCATGTGGTGCACTATTTTTTTATCAACGTTTAATATTATTTGAAATCCTTTGGGGGAAAATTTATATAAGATCTTATAGTTTATGACCTATATTTTTTTTCAATGAATATGTTTATTTTATGAATTTTTCAAGTACATAGATCCTAAAAAGTGATAAAAAAAAAAGGATAGTCATCCGTGTGACATGCCTAACTACCTCAAAAGAAATAAAAATCTGTTTTTTTTAATGTGTGTAGAATTAAGCCTAGTTTGTTACCATATAATTTTCTTTTTCACTTGGATCAATAAAATAAAAATTACATGAATATGTAGAGGCATGTATGTTTGTGGCATGTAGTGGCCTAAAAAAGGTATAGTTATAAATCAACATAGTTTAAAACCTCAAATGATTCCAAAATTTATAAAAAAATCATATTTTTGGAAAGAGGAGAACGTGATCATCATGACGGTATTAAGTTTTTGAATTTTCAAATTTAAATTCATAGTGTATTTGTTAATCAAAGTTAATTTCTATTATTTTTATCATAAGTCTCAGACTTAGCTACAAATTAACAAGTCCAAACCTTAGGCTCAAGAATCCAAGCTATTCCCGACCCAATAGGGTTAGGATTTGAATTCAAATTCAAATAACAAAATCCTATAATAATTTAGTCATGGTATTAATGTGATCATATTATTAAATGCATTAGTAACATGATCATGTTACTTAATAATGTGATCATGTTAATAATGTGATCGCATTGTATATTCACAACACCCAAAAACCCAAATTTGCATTTTGACCTACTAAAGGAGCCATTAGGCATAGTAGTCTTAAGAACAAAGTTTGGTTGATTAAGATTATTGTTTGGGAAAAATGTCCTTGTCATTATTTGATAGTATTGACTGATAATTGGAGATGTATTAACCTATGTATCAATTTATTATTCTTTTGACATGAGTTTAATATTCCTTAAAATCCAGACAATCATAGTTCATCTTAGATAGGGTCAAGAAATTAAAAGTTGGTTTTTGGTGATCCACTGATCCAAATCACTCATAATTTGGTAGATTGGATTTAGATTTCATTTTTTACATGATTAAATAAATTATATTATCTAAAAATCAGTTGGAGTACATTAATCTTCTAGTTGAGTACTAACAGAACTACCATATTAGGTTCAAAAGAGAGTTTAGTGATACTATAAATGTTTAAGGATTTGTTATTTGAAAGTCGGTATTTTAAAAGGAATTTGTAGTCTTCACAAGATTTAAATTATGTTTTATAACAACAAAAAATAAATCAAGGGTCATTGTATTTTGTGTCAAGAGTGTATACAATCCTAAAAGAGGTTGAATTTGGTTAAATAGGACTACATTAGTTTTTGTAGATAATTGGTGATGTTTGTAACTAGTAAAAAACCATTATAAACTTTATAATATGGTTTGAGTTTCTGATAATATTGTTTGAGTCAGTAAGTGAAGCTATATAAGGATCTATTTTCTAGGTATATCAATGCATTAGTACACTATTTTGCATATAAAAGGTTATCTTTTGTCAAGTTCAAAGATGTCACAAACATACATACTATAAACATATAATTAATTTTATCATGAGATGTCATTAAATTTATTTTTTGAGTCAGTAGGTGAAGTTATATGAGGATATATTTTCAAGGTATATCAATGCATTAGTACCTTTTTTTTCTTATAAGAATTTGTCTTTTGTCAATTTCAGAGATGTCACAAACATATGTACTACAAACATATAACTGATTTTATCATGAGATGTCATAAAATGCATTTTTTTAAATTATGGCCAAAACTTAGCCTTTGGAGTACCAATATAGCTATACATTTAAATTAAATTGGGGCTATTTCGAGCCCTTTCAACCTAATTACACGACTATAAAATGTGATTTTGGGGTTGATCAACTCTAATTTCATTAGCTTGGTTGAAGCAAAGAAACATAATTTATTTATATGCAAGTTTTACATGTATAGAATGTGGTTTTGATCTCCATAAACTTTAAGTCATCATCTTATGAATGAAAATATCGAATAGTTTATTTATGGAGATAATTAGGGTCAAAATGAGCAACTTGAATGTAATTTAAATTATATATTCAATGTGATTTAGAATGAGATTAACCCTAATGTAATGTCATATATAATTAACCAAATAGTAGATTCATTTAGTCTAGGAGGCATTTGAGGCTAATTTGAACCCCTTAAAGAGCAAGATATTATTTGGGTAAAAATTAAAAGTTTGATTCTATCATGATTTGATCCAATTAGTCAAATTGATAATTAAGGGCATGATTTGGGAAAAATTGATCTCGTAAACAAAATTTATGGGTCAATCAATTATATAACATGTATACAACATGTATAGCTTAATTGACCCTACTTTTATCAAAAATTCAAACATGTTTAGGTAGATATCACAAATAAGTGAATAAGCAGCTGAAATTTTATTCAATTACCTTAGTGATTGGAGCCTATATATGATATCTTAAACCCTAAACCATGTACCATTTAACTTAAACCATAAACCTCATACCATTTACCTTAAAACCTAAGCCATAAGCCCTAAACCCAAAATACTTTAAAATATAGACCCTCAACCAATAAATTTAGCTCCAATTAACATCCTTTATATATAGTAAGATTCAGGTTCACAAGGATGAACTTGGTCAAAGTCACATCACTCATTACCACAATTAAATTCATAGGCCCAATATGTGATGATGTGGGGGCTAATTGATCCCAAAATCACTTTTTTTACTCATAAATCTAGGTTCAAGGAGCTCAAATTTAACCCAATCATCATCATGATTTTATCTTATATACCGTAAAACCTATACCCTAAGACCTAATCCCTAATGTTCTTAATCCCTAAACTTTAAACCATAAATATAAACTCTTTAAACCTTGAACCAATCATTTTAGACCAAATTAACATCATTTAGACTAATAATTAAGTTCACAAGGATCAGTTTGGCCTAAATCACATGAATGATTACCCCATTTGACTAATTATCTCAATTTACATGATGACATGGGGTATAATGACAACTTAAAAACACATTCTATAATCATAAATGGGCCCAAATAATTCAAATTGTCCTCAATTATCTTTACGATTGACCCTATGTACCCTAAACTATATATACATTAAAACCTAATCCCTAAACCATAAACCCTAAACACTATACCTTAAATTGTAAACCATAAAGTATCCCTATTTTACCAATTTATTTAGTCCCATTTAACATCTTTCATAGTAATAATTAGGTTTGAACATGTCATATAGTGAGTATATATTATATACAAGTCCTTAAACCTAAACCCTATGCCCTAATCCATGATCCTTAAAACATAAATTGAAATCCCTATACCCTAATTCCAACTACATGCCACAAACATACATGCCTTATGATATAACTGATTTTATCTTGAGGTGTCATAAAATTCACTCTGTAAACCTATAGCCAAAACTTAGCCTTTGGAGTACCAATCTAGTTGTGCATCTAAAGTAAATTGGGGATATTTTGAGCCCCTTCAACCTAATTTCATGACTATAAAATGTTATTTGGGGGTTTATTATCTCTAATTTCATTAGCTCAATTGAATCAAAGAAACATTATTTAATTATATACAAGTTATACATGTATAAAAATTGGTTTTAAGCTCAATAAACTTGAAATCATCAACTAATGAATGGAAATGTTGATTAGTTAAATTATAGAGGTAATTAGGGTCAAAATGAGCCACATCAAACTATTTTAAATTATATATGATGTGATTTGGAGTGAAATTAACCCTAATGTCATATCATATATAATTAACCAAAGAGTTTATTATTTTAATTGAGGAGGCATTTGAGGCCAATTTTAACCCCATCAAGAGCAAGATTTGATTTAGGGAAAAATAAAAGGATTGATTCTATCATGAAGTAATCCAATTAGTCAATTTATGCAATTAGTGGCATGATCTAGGCAAAATTAAGCCTGTAAACCAAATTTATGGCTACATTGATTATATAACATGTATGAAAAATGTACATGGCATAATTGACCCTAATTTTATCTAAAATATAAACATGAATGTAATTGTAATAAATAGGTGAACATGCAACTAAAATGTTCTTAAATTACCACTAATTTCCCCATTTGACTAATTCACTCAATCTACATAATGACATGGGGTGTAATGATAACCTAAAAACACATTCTATAGTCACAAATGGGTCCAAGTGATTTAATTATGCTCAATTATCTTTGTGGTTGACCTTGTGTACCCTAAATGATAAACCATAAACAATATACCCTAAATAAACATTATATTTACCTATAGTTAGTCCCAATTAACATACTTTGTAGTAACACATGGCATATAATGATTACCTAAACCTAAACCCTATGCCCTAATCCATAATCCTTTAAACATTAATTATAATCTCTATGACCTAATTCCCAACATGCCACAAACATACACATATAACTTATTTTATCATGGGATGTCATAAAATACATTTTTAAACCTATGTCCAAAACTTAGCCTTTGAAGTACCAATCTAGTTATGCATCTAAAGTAAAATGGGGATACTTCAATCCCATTAAATATAATTAAATGAATATAAAATGTGATTTAGGGGTTGATCAGATCTAATTTTCCCTAATCACCATCACAATTGTACCTTATATAGCTTAAAACCTATATCCCAAGCCTTAATGCTTAAAGATCCTAATCCTTAAACTCTAAACCATTAATATAAACTATTTCAACCATGAACCAATCATTTTATCCAAAATTAACATCAATTTAACTAATAATTATCTTTGTGAGACCTTGTGTAAAAACAAGATATGAATGCAAAACTACTTCATGGCATTGAGTGATTATACCTTATATACACCCTTAAACCTAGACAAGGTACAAACCCTAATCTTGATGCCTTAATTCTTAATCCATAACTATATTAAGTATAATACAAATTTTATTGCCATAGATAATGAGTCCAACTAACATTATAATGATGTTGAAGTTAGTATGATCATGATTAAATAGACTAAGAGTTTTCAACATCCATTTTTAACCCAAATTGAATTTTGTCAACAAACATTATTTTCATGGGACCTGTACCTATGTACTTGACCCATATTTGAAAAGCTATCAATTATATTTTATGGGTGATGGATTAAATAATATTGAATAACAAAACACCATAGAAATTAACAAGATATGAATGCAAAAACTTCATGGTGGACAAGGTACAAACACTAATCCTAATGAACCAAATGCCATAGATAATGATCCAAATACAATAACGAATTAATGAATGATGAAATTGACCATAATGAATTTAATAATGATGAAATTGACCATAAAGAAATGAATAATAATGAAATTAACAATAATGAATTAGATAATATTAGAAATTTACATTCAAAGTTCCAAGTTTTTAATTTTGTTAATGATGAGTCTATGTGTGATGCCTCACCCCATATTACTGAAGAAACTTTGATGGAAACAAATAATGATGAAATTAACCATCAATAAAATATCATGAAAACATATAATGAAGAAATAAAAAATGAAGAAAATATGATCTCACCTTTAACTCATGAAATTAATAATGATTTTGAAACATCCTCTCAATAAATTCTATCATTAACAATACCTCAAATAATTTTGTGTAGAAAGGACAAGCACTTAATTCAAGTTGATGAAAATATTTTAGAACCAATGCATTAAAAAATGTCTGATCATAATTCAAGAAGACTAGCTTAACAAATTTGGGATATTTACTTTCATGATTTTGATTATGATATTCAAAGATGTCAATTATTGGTTTAATTGATAATTTTGATTAAAATGAGACCTATAATGTACACATTAGGACTAAAAACATCTAACATGGATGATGAAAAAATTTAAATTGTAAAAAATGTACATGATGTATATCATATTGTAGGCCCAAAATCAAGCACCCAAAATTTTAATGATGCCTGGTGTATACTTACAACTTCTGGATTAAGTGAAAAAATAAGGCAAAAAAAATGGTTTCAAAAACAAGTTGAACAATTAATATAATCATAAAAATAATGATGAAAGTATATAAAATATGTGAAAGACTTATTGTACCTAATACCAGTGAGCTCTAGGCATTCTCTTATAGACTTCCAAGAAAGGGAGAGACTATATCCAATAATCTCAAAGAGTTATTTGCTCAATTTCAGAAAGATAATGCAAGAGTTTTGACTAATGAAATAGATGTTGTGAAAATAATAGTTGGTTCTTGTAATCGTGAATCACATCCAAAACATTTATTAGATATGAATCAAACACAATTATATTATAAATTTTTGGAAAAACATCCACAAATTTCTATTTTTCAAATATATTTTAATATGGCCAAACATTTTAATGTAAAAATGAATCACACATGTACCACTTGTTGTTGTACACAACATGTTGAATTTTCAATGCACTATGATGTTTTTCACCTTATTCATTGTACTTTGCATAATAAAAATATTTTATAGGAGTGTGGCATTGAATTACCACCAAAATAATCTAGGGAATTTATTCCAGCTATATTTCAAAAAAGTATAGATGGATAATTATTTTACAATAAATCAAATTTAAATATAAATTGTAGGATTTGTATTGTGGATTACAAAAATTAAAATAAATGTATCCATGAGGAGATTACAAGTGTAATTAGATAGGAATTAATTAGTTTAAGTAGATATAAATCATTGACTTATCAAGTAAAAGATGGAAAAGAATCTAAAAAGTTTGAGCTTGTTACAAAAAAGACACCAATTTCTTTTTTTTTGTCAAATTTAGGGATAAGATTATTTATGAGTATGCAAGGCATATACATAGAGATAGATGGTTGGATGAACATTTCAAGATAAGCAAAGATACATTCCCACTTGGTTTGATTATTTAAGTAGTTTATTTTTCTAAAACTTACACATTCAAACCCAAAATTTAATTACAATCATAATATTACAACTCATCACAAGTTTCCATATTCGTGTATATAACATTCATGAATGCACCTGATAGTATAGACAAATAATGGAAAATATTAAGGAAGTACCATTTCTATATATCAACAATGAATGATCACATTATTTAGAGATTGTGAAACATTATTTTAATAAGTTATATGAACATTTGAGTCATATAAACATTACTTTCAATAAAAATTACATTTGGTTAGATAATTGCACATTACAATTTAAAAATGCACAGATGTTTTATTGGTTGAGAAGGATGCATTTTACCACTAGTGTAGAACACATTTGGAGTTTCATCAAGGTTATCCATGGAAAAGGGTAGAATTATAGTGTTAGATAATGTGTAAAAAGATATGTTACTAGGGGGAGTTTAAATTTGAAGAGGATGTTCATTTGACAAATGCAATTATTATGGTTTAATGGTATAATGAGAACATGTGTTATGGTGCTCAACAAAATTCTATTGTTTAAAGAATTTTTTTTTAATGGAGGAAGAAACCTTGGAAAAGTATGAGGATTGTATGACTCTAATGGGTTCAAGTGACCTCCCCTCATGTTTAGCTCATATATAAGTTATCGGACCATTCATATAAGACATTTGGCACGTTTTTGTTTTGCATGTGTGGACTCTATTTGGAATGAGTGTGAGTCACAAGAGTGGGTGTTTGATTGGATTTATAAGCCTATAATTCCAATAAACACATATTAGGTTCCAATAATATTTTAACTTAAAAATATGACACCATCATATGACTTTGACCATGTATCTTATCTAGTGCAGCTAGGTAGAATATTTTTCATTATATATAATTTATTCTCATTATATATCTTCATATGATCACTAAATTTTGTTTTGTGATACAAGGCATGTTTTTTTAGTTGTTAAGGATGAGGATAATGAATAGGGCACTGATTAATACTTGTTTCAATGTGTACAGAGATAAAAAATTGACTTCCCTAATTATAGATTGAAAAAATAGTAACTATCCCACTGGGTCAGTGGTAGTCACTAGAACTTGGTTTCAACAATATCCTATAAAATATTTAGATGAATGGTTATTTAAAGATTTTGAAATACACAGGAAGATATTACACTATTAAAATTTGATTCTTGTAATGAATATTCAATTAAAAAAATACCATGGGAGGCAATAAAACAAGAAACTATGGAATGTTCGGGAGTTAGACCATGAAACTATTCTTGATACTATCAAGAATAAAGCAGATCCTAGTGGTTCATTAGATTGAAATAAATAAATATTTTGAATTCTAAAATTTATATGTAATCAATTTTACCAAAAGTTTTTCATTTTCTATGTATTACATATGAATTTCATTTTTAATTACTTACTAATAATTTTTTGTAGGTTAGTGATGCCAGATAATCTTCCACCTTAATGTGGTTAGTACTATTAGTAAATAATTATATATTATTGAATATAATAGAATATTAGGTTGGAAATGATCAAATATCAAGAAATGAATTACAAGTTTCATTTTATAGGTGTTTGACCTTAGGCTAAAAATTTTCATTTTTCTTGTATTAGGAAGAGTATTCTTGAGGCTAGAATGGGTGGTGAGTTTGTCGATCAGGACTGATAAAAGGCTAAAAACCTAGTCCTAGGTGATATTCACCCCCTAAATGTGTTGTCAGTGTTAGGTTTTAGTTATAAAGCATTGAAGCTAGAGTTATATAATCATAACTTTAACTTTTACAACATTTGTTGTCAGTGTTTCTGAGCTCTAGAACAGTAGTGAAAATGCACTTTCAGGTGGATTTAAACATTGTGGTGGTGTGAGACCATGTAGTTTACCTATCTAGATGTGATCAAAGTGATATATTATCAAGTGTACATCTCAAAGGAATAAATGGTAGTTGGAGATCAATAAGTTGCTTGTTCAATGCTAAAAAGTTGCATTTTTAGACCCCTCATTGCAACTTGTCGAACAAATTACTCTCGAAGCTTCCACCTGAGTGATCTAGGGTGAGATTATAGGGATTAGATAGGTATGGGAGGGATATTAAATTTCATACAAATGAATTAAATGTTTTTTTTACATGTGTTTGAACTTAGGCTAAAAAGTTGCATTTTTCTTCTATTGGAAAGGGCATTTTTTAGACCAAAATGGGTGGTGGGTTTGTCAATCAGGCCCAATTAGAGGACAATAACTTGGTTATAGATGTTATTATCCTCCCTAAATGTGTTTTAAATGTCATTTTTTATTCAAGAAGAATCTAAACTAGATTTTTGTAACCACAACGTAAACTTTGAAAATATTTGTTGTCAGTGTTTTTGTACTCCAGAATGGTAGTGAAAATATACTTCTAGGTGGATATGAAAATTGTGATAGTGTGATAACATGTAATTTGACAATCTAAACATGATAAAAATGATATATTTTCAAATAGAGGTCTTGGAGATAGAAATGGTAGTTGGAGCTCAAGAAGTTGTTTGTTTAATGACAAAATATTCCATTTTTGGACCCCTCACTGCAACTTGTCCAAAAGATTGCTCTCAAATCCTACACCTAATTACTTTGGGTTAAAATTAGAGGGATTAAATACATATGGGGATGGATCTCATATTTCATATAAATGGCATACAGGTTTCATTTTATGCATGTTTTAACTTAGGCTAAAAATTAAATTTTTCTTGTATTGGGAAGGGCATTTATAGGCTAGAATAGGTGGTGGGTTTATCGATCACGACTGATGAGAGGACAAGAAACTAGTCCTAGAAATTATCCACCCCATTATATGTGTTGTAAATTCTATTTTTTTGTCAATAATCATCAAACCCATAGTTATACAACCACAACATAAACTTTGACAATAGTGAAAATGCACTTTCGGTTGGGTTTAAAAATTTTAGTGGTGTGATAAAATTTAATTTTACTATATGGACATGATCATAGTTATATATTCCTATGTTGAGGTCTTGAAGGTAGAAATAATAGTTGGAGATCAAGAAGTTTCTCATTCAATACCAAAAAGTTCCATTTTTGGACCCATCACTACAACTTGTCCAACAAATTTCTCTCAAAGTTTCCATGTAAGTTATCTAGGGTGTTATTATAGGTATTAAATGAGTATGGGATTAATATTATGGTTCACATAAATGACTTACAAATTTTTTTTACATGTGTTTGAACTTAGGCTAAAAATTTGCATTTTCATTGTATTGGGAAGGACATTCTTGAGGCCAGAATGGGTGGTGGGTTTGTCAATCAAGCCTAATAAGAGTCTAAGAACCTAATATTAGATGTCATCAACCTCCCCTAGACATTTTGGTAGTGTCAATTTTTGTTTAAGAAGCATCATAACAACAATTCTACTAAACTCTCAACCTACAAAACATGTTAAAACTTGGGTAAGATGAGTTTTTGGTAAATTTGAGTTATATAAAATTGGGTAAGGGATATAGCATTTTAAAAATGATAAAAGACTACTTGAAATACAATTTTTAATATCTATGAACTATATTTTGAGAATATGACCTATTCGAGCAATAACTAGGTCTAGAGACCTAGAAATTTAATGAGTAATTGACCTATTGACCTAATGAGTAATTGACCTATTGACAAAATCTATTATGAGTAATTAAAATATTGACTTATTGACCTAATGAGTAATTTACTATTTTAAAATAAGATTATTTGAGAGAATATTTTGAATCGAGTTGAGAACAAGAGTGGATAAATGAGGTTAGAATTATTCATGATCTTAAAGCATACGAATAGGACTTGCAAATCCTTCTTAAACATAGAAGATCAAACTATGCATTAGGTGATATTAGGGGATGATAGATTCTTATGCTAGATGTTTAAGTTCTAGATGTTGATGGTGTGAATTGAAGAATCCTTTTAATAAGGAATGCCATAGGGGATATTTCTTTAGCAAAACTTTCTAGATCTACCTTTTCTACGACATCAGATTAGAATCTTGTTTGTTTACCTTTGGATTTAAACATCAAAAATAGAGTAAACACCCCCCAAAAAACTAGCTATTAACTCAAATATCTAACATCTCATTGAATATAGTCTTGGACACTAGCCCTAGTATAAAATGAAACCAATCCATTGATTGGTTAAATGAAAGGTATAACAATAACCCATCAATATATATTACTTAAAAGGTGAGGGAAAATATAAAGGAACAAGAATCATATAAGGCATAGAAGAAGTAGTCCTACTTTTAAGAAAATCTAGTCAAAAAGGTACTAGATCCAAGTGAAGGTAAAAGATTAAATAACATATAGGTATAGTTATCCGAGTGAGAAATTTGAAGGGATTTATGAATGATTTTATGTATTTGCATTATACACGTTTGAACATGATTATGTATGGGTTTTAAGTGTAATCAAATTGTGTTAATGATCAATTGAAAAGTTGTAAATGGGTGATGACAAATGCAAAATAGATAAGAGTGGCATTAGTCGTTTCCACTACACACAATTAAATAAAAACTTTAATTCAAAAAAATATGGGAGATCCAAGATTTATAACATTGAAAAGAATAATTTTTTAATCCTCATTTTTGTATAACATTAAATATGAGATCCGATAGAAAATAGTTTGGAAAATAAAAATAACACATACAGTAACACACAATGAAATAAAAATTGAATATAAATTAGTATAGATTTACATGACGAGCATACAATATATGCACATGTGTGCAATGCCAATAATACATATATTGCCATGATAGGAATACAAAAAATTACATCTACCAACATAGTATCTAATGTTGGCTGAATGTCATATATTTATATACAATGCCAAAAATGTGTAAATTGCTATATAGGCATACAAAAATGTATATCTCATGTAAGACATCCTATTCATCAAATAGCCTCCATCTCTTTGCCTTTCTAAAATAAGACTCTCCCTGGGATGCCATAATAGTAGATGGAGACCCCTCTAATGCCTTCGATTGATCTAAGGTTTTACTGTGTGTCCTAAAATCATAGATTGCTTACAGCTGAAGCTGTTCAAATACAAGTATTATTACAAAATTAGCATAAAATACATTCAACCAATTGTTAAGAAATTAATTTTAAACTATAATAAAAAATCATTAAAACATGTAATTAATTCAATCTCATGGTCATACTCAATATATTTTTGATGCTCAAACAAGTCAATGACAAGCTCAATTATTTGAATAGGTGTCTAAAATATGGGAAAAACATGAGAAATTGCCCTAATAATCATCTGAATAGGACTATCAGATGTCATAGGACAACCTTACATACACAAAACATTCACATAAGTTATATTTACCCCAAGTATGTAGTAAAATTATTGAAAAAAGTCTATTTTTACAATTCAAAAATATAATTTAATAAATACCTCTATCATAACCTATGTAAATCACATTATGGTAGTAATACCTATGTCTATCTTTGCTCATAGAGAGTGAGGAGTGTCTACTTGAGCCATTAACTATTCATGTAAACAAGGTATCACTTAATTTTCTATAAAGTATAAAAAATATATGTCATGTTTTTCTCAATGTAAACCAAGATATATATGGCAATGCATTTAAACATGCATATCATGAAAAGACAATGTAAACAAAGAATCATAGAAGTGTAACTACCATATAACATACAATAGCTAATAATAATAAGTAGATTGCATGTTGGAGGTAATATAAAAATTGTAATACATGTAGGAAGTGTGAGTGGAAGAGTGGGAGGTGGAAATAATAGTAGCACTTTGACAAGGCAAAGTTAGGGAGAGAAAAGGAATAAGAGACATATCAAGAACTATGTCCTTACTTGTAATGATTATTTGGATAGATTAAAATGTAAATAAGTGTCTAGATGTTTATTATCAATCCCATGGTGTTCATATCTCTATTTAGAGAAGATTCAAGTCAATATTCTACAAGTTCAAATTACTGAAACCTAAATTTCAATACTTTGTCTTTAGGTATAGTCAAAAAGAGGACAACATTGTCAGTTTAAAGTGGCATTATAAATGACTGAAAGATGAGTAATCAATATAGTAGATATATGAAATTAATGTAGACACATTAAAAGTCTAAATAATATTTATAAAATACAAAATACATGGAAAGACTATATACATCCCAATTAGTAACAATTCTAAGTTTGCATAGTTATAAAGAAAGACCATAGAGAGTTCTTGGAAATAGAGTAAAGGACTTAAGATATTCTAAATGTTTAGAATATTTTTTTCCATGTGTGTGATTATTTGAATTTTTATGAAATTAAGGTAAAGGGTCTTAAGGGTTTATTCTATCCTATTTGTTGATATAGTCATGTTGGAAGGGTACATAAATTCTATAAAACTACACGTTGGTAATGATATAGTATTGATAAAGTAAAATTAATAGTTTGAGAAGATGAATGGGGTAAATATATATCCATTTAAAGACTTAAAATATTTGATAAGGGTCAAAATTTCATTGTAGCTCATTTATTATCCTCTTGGGTAGGTGTAGGACTGAGACAACACAAGTTAGGGTTTAAAAAGGAAAATGAGATAACAATTGATTTAACTAATGAAAATCATTAAAATTTGTGTATAAGTGTATTTATATAGGAGGAAGAGTATTTATCATTTTTAAAGTCAATTTGAGTCTATATGATATAGTTTCACTGTCAAATCCTTTAATTAGGCCTAGGAGACCTAATTAGTCCTGAGGGTGTTATGTTAGGTGTTCTCTAAAGAGATTTAAAATATTAAAGTACCTACATGTGATATGTGATATGAAGGTGTATATAAATGTGGTTTTGGTTTGGTTGGGAGATTTTTAGTTTACTCAGAACAAGGATGTTTTCCTCAAAAAAGGGCTAGTAGAAGGAAGGTGTCAAAGGGGAAAGAAGAGTTAAGTGAATAGTTGAAGCTTGGGGGTTGTGTGGAATGGTTTGATGCATGAAATGGGATATAAATAGGTAGGTATATTTTATTATGATTATTTTGTAAGGACAAAATCAAAATAGCATGTATACCTATGGAAACACATAAGAAAATTATAAAGAATAGAGAAAGTATAAAGAGAGAGCATGAAAACAAATTATGAACTGATGAGGTTGGTGTTAAAAGGAAATATTATAAAGATAGTTGATTATTAAAATGACTTCAAGTAGAGAAGGAGGATTAAGTGAATACAAGGAGGCTTAAGATCCATTGAGTAGGTAAGAGTAAATAGGAAAGACATAGTAAATGCAAAGTGATCAAAGAGATAAAGAGGTTGAAGATAGAAGACAAAGAAGGATAAGAAAAGATCAAATTTGGGTATTTTATAGAGTTAAGTGTGTGTTCCAATTCATATAAAGGAAGCTTGTTAAATCCTATGCATCAATATACATAATATATAAAATTAACTTAAACATACAAGGCAAATATACATAGACTAAAGGTACATAGAGAATAATATTAACTCAAAATTTTATATTTGTATAAGTAAAAGGTGTCATCCTAATAGAGATAGATGTAGTAGTGGATGGGCCAATAACTAGATCTAAATATGCAAACAATGGCTACATTAAATGAAATGTTAAAAATGTCAATTGTGATGATGAAGACACCATCACCTCCTATGACATAAAAAATGACATATACATTATTAAATTTCTATGTAAATTAATTATTAGCTAAATTAAATTTGTAAATATAACTTAAATTTAACATGACATTTATATAAAATATATTTCATCTATGAACTTGTTGATGTCTATACACCAAATATACATTCTAAAAACTCATCACTCATAAGAATATTATCTAAGCCCTCTAAACCACCAACACTATCATTATCAAAATGTCCAATGCACATATCTCCATAGGAACTACAAGGGTGGGCTCAAGTATGCACACTAGGTGGCATATCTCTAGTTCTGGTCTATGAGAGCCTACTTGTATGTTGAATGAGTGTATCAGTGAGTAAACTAAGAGCATGAAAAGTGTCAAAATCTAAAACCACCTAAACTATAGAGGGTATCTCAAGCTCAAGAGAATTTTTTATATTGATCCTTTCAAGATGATTAGGTGCATGACATGCACCTGGTTGATCATGTGCAGAGTCTTTCTCTCAGCCATAAAATTCACTAAAATTAAAATAGTTTAAAATCTCATTAAAGACAAGCTAATAGTAGAATTTTCAAAAAATGCAATGGGACTTCATGGATTTTTCATGGTGGATAATAAAATGCCATCCACTAGCAATCCCAAACTTTGGTTGTGATTAAGTTATGTTAGCAACGATGGATTGTAAAATGTTTAGTAGTTAGGAGAAATGGAGCTTTGGTGGCAGGGTCAATGAATAAGGTGCAAATGGAGGATTTTATATTTCATTGTTCTTGACCTCAAGTGTTGATAATTTTTTAGTATAATAATCCCTACGACTACCCTAATATGAATACCATCTATCAATTTGACTCATTATAGAGTCAATTCGATATAATAATGTCTCTAGGGAATTAGATAGATGGGTGAGGTGGGGGTTGGTGGAAGTGGGATCCTTCATTATCCAAATTAATTATTCAATTTCAATTTTAATTCCCATAATGATGTCAATTGTAATCTCCTAACTGCTTGGGGGATTTTGTGGAACTGTAGGAGGGTTAGGTGGAGGGATAGGAGGAGGAACAAGAGGGTTTTGTGGAGGATTAGGTGGAGGGATATGAGGAGAAACAAGAGAATTTTATTGAGGATTAGGAGGTTTATTAATATGGGCTATTCAAAACAAATAAATTACAACATAAAAATTATTAAAAATTGGTGTTAAACAATGAAAATAGTGAAAATTTAGGGTTAACAAGTGTAGATTTTTAGCACCTACCTCTTCTATTTGGTGACATCATAAATTAGTGGCTTCTTGGGATAAATTCAGTATATTTATATCAATATTTTATCTCTCACATTAAACATGATTATGGAAGGTGAGGATAGCAAAGGAAACTCAAATGCAAAATGATGAATTGACATTCAAGTTTTGGATTTTATTTTATTTATAACACAGTTAACATGATCATTTTATTAAAAATAAAAATAACATTATCATGTTATTGTTTAAAATAACATGGTCACATTATGTCTCATTAATTACCAAGAGATAATTTAAATAAGATGATTATGGTAACTAAATATTGTAATCACAATATTTATTAATGCAATCATGTTACCAAAAATGTTCATGAAATTATCCCCCAACTTCATGCACTTACCCATAATTAATTCACCATCTCAAATAGCCCCTATCTAAGGAGATACCTATTTTACTCATTTTTCACACTACATCAACCCAGCCAACCTTATTAGGAATCTAACACACATTACAGAACTCCTACCTAGTCTGACCTAGTTTGAATCCTAGCATATGTATTTCCTACCAAACAAGATTGATCCAATTGACCTTGTCAAATAAATTATTAGTATGGTTTAAATTAAATCCTTAGATATAAATACTCCCTTAATCTCATTTGTAAATAGAGGATCATTAAATTGAACATCATTACAGCTCACAAATATTCTTATATTATCATTTGGAGCTTTCATTGCTTAGGGTTTCCATGAAGTAGTAGTATTCATCTTGTGGAGGTCTTAGATATTTAGGATAAATATTATATCCTATATTTGATATATTCTTGTGATCCTTACAAGAAACAACAACATCTTACAAAGCACCATTGGCCAAGAGATATATTGAGACATGATGGGTTCACTTTAATCAGGTAAGTATACTCATAGCCCTTCATTTTGATATGTATATGTTATATGACGAATGGATTTAATTGTATCTCTCCTTAGATTATTTCTATATTTTCTTGAATAAAAGTATATTTTTTGTTTATTATCTTCCCCATTTATGACAAAAGCTTTGGTGATCACTACATTAGCTTTTATGTTTATTCAATAGATTACCTTGTATGTTTATTTAGAAGATTAACTAATTTCCATTTATCACATTATAAGACCTAACTAGGGTTATTACATGATGACATTTGAATAAAAGCCTTGGAAACACCTCCTTTTCTATTATGTAGTAGGATATCTCTTAGTTAGGTTTATCGGATCCATAATTGGTCATGACATCAATATAACAAACTATTGCTAAGTGGATTTTTATTTGATTACCTTATTCAAGTTTTGATATTACTAAGTAAGATAAGTTGTATATCTATCTTATTTCACTTGCATACATTTTGGTGAACCCACCCTGAATCTAACCATTATAATTGTTAAATGTTCATTTATAGTCAACTAGTTCAAGCTTATCAATCTAGTTCAACACTCTATAGACTTGTTATTAAACTTCATCGAGCTTGTCAACCTAGTTCAACTTTGTGTGTGTAGGATTTTTAACTTTGTCAATTCTATCGACCTAGTTTAGTTTTTTGTGGGTAGGTTTTCTAATTCTATCAATTTTATTGACCCAATTTGGCCTTCTACATTTAGGGATTTTAGTCTCATCTAATTAGATTAGACTAATCCATCTAATATTTTATTTAACTTTATGTGTCTAACTAAATTGACCTATTTTCTTTTGTTGATTTATATATTTTATTATTAGCTAACTACATCAATATGATCAATTTATTTTTATTTCTCTTATTATTTATCAATTTTATTTTAAATAGATTTAATAACTTGATTTTGTTTAATCAACATCTTTAAGAAAATTACATGTTTTCTACATCTGTAGGATCAAACACTTATTCAATTGAACAAGTAAAAAAAATCAACATCTTTAAGAAAATTTACATCAACCTATTGACTTTGTCTTATCTTCTAGGTTCACTCTATTTGGTATTTCCACTATATCAATTTATAAGATTTTTTTCTTGAATAGTTAAAATCTATCTATACCTACACAATCAACTAGATAAACTAGAATCTATATGTGTATATTTTATACCAGAGAAATTAAGTTTTTTTTACCACACTAAAGAAATCAATTGACCAACTTGACCTAGTCTGCTTATAGGCTATTTTATTTTCCTATTTTTCTAACTCAATCAACCAGCTTGACCCAATATATTTATAGATTATTCTATTTTTTAAACTTCCAAATTACATCAACCCAATCAATTTTGTACCTTATATCCAACATAGTTTATGTATAGACTATGTCATATTTTTCTACTCAAAACCCAACTATATCAACTAGATCAATTTCATAGCTTTCAGATACCTTAGTTCATTTCCATACTATGCAATCATTTATTTTTCAAAAAAAATTACATCGACCTAGTCGACTTTGTACCTTATAGCCAACATAGTTTCTTTTTTGAACCAAATATGGCTTGATCGATTCAGTCCAATTAGTGGAGGATCTAGTATTATTATTACAAAAAAATTCCTAAGATCAACTTACACATTATTATCTTTAGGCCTAATTTATTATGTATCATGAAATTACCTATAAAAATCTTCCTTGATAACATGTTATCACTTTGAGTTGTACCCTTTAAGGAGGTGTTTCAATCCTCCTCATATAAAAAACTTCCTATAATGACACAATGGGAGAACTTCAATGTTATGTGTGACCTATGGTTGAAATGAACCTCCAAAGAGGGTTGATTCCCCTAGGGAATAACCTAATCTAACACTAAAACTACTCAAATTGCAATAGGGAAAGGGATATAGAGAAGGGAAACAAGGAATTGAAATAAAAATGGTAATGCACTAGAAATTTGATCCTTGGCTTATTTGAAACCTAGACAATGAAACTAAAAGAGACTGAAACACATATATAAATCCCAAATTGTTCCCTCTTACATAATTATTTCATAGGTAGGTGTGAAGTAACTCAAGAGGGGTGATAAATGACTACATAGTTGAATCCTGCATGAGCTTGATGAAAGCATAAACTATGACCTATAAAAGGCAACTATCTTACATAAAGGTAAGGAAAAATGGACATACATAAGGGAGAACACTCTCTTCCATAATTGAATATCAACAAGACATAAAATTCACATAATAATAAAATCATGAAAGAAGGAAAAATTAGCTTTCTATTATTTTCAGGGAACTTACAAACTTTCCAAAAATGATTTACAAAGGAAAGTTCCATCTTTTTGTAGAATTTTGAAGAGAGAAGACAAGGGATGAGAGAGAAACTTTATAGGAGGAGAATAAATTTTACCCATTTCACATAGGATACATAATAATCAATAGTGAATGATGTTCTCTACATGTGAAAGGTCAAAAAATGCTCCACATCTTTATCTTTGTCTCTCACCTTTCTTATAAAGTCCAAAATAGCTTTTTGACTTTGTATAGACATGAAAATCATGGGCCTCCTTATAAATTCAACCCATATCTTATCCATGTGACTCACATAACCTGTAATATTCTTGTGGGCCATGCTATATCACCTAAAATCCATATAACCACTATGCCACATCACCATGCATAGCCATTATGAATACTAAATTTATGCGATCAAAATTACATCATGTCTACAAATCAATCCTAACTTAGAGAAGATAGATCATACAATACACTTATGATTGGGGATACATTTTTTAAGTGGGAGCATGACCAATATGGGGATCCACTACACCCAATTAGGGGATATCTTATTGTATTACCCTAAGCTAAGTAGGATTTTAAATCCTTCAATCTAACATAATCATGTAGTAACTTTGATGGGGTCTTGATTTTTGATATTTCACCTATACTAATAACAAGTAAAGTAAATCTCATCTAGTGCTCACCAAATCTTATGGCACAACATGAGGGGTTACTAAACAAATAAACAATGTATACAAGAATCTAAATTATGTTATATATTATTAAGACCCTAATACATGGAATATGAAGAGTAATATTATTTGAAGCTAATAATTATGATACTTTAATGTAATAAAGATAGGAGTAAAGTTAGAGAATACTTACTTAGATGTGAGCTCATCAAGACTCAATCTCTCCCTTGGCCAAAGGGGATTTGTAAGAGGTTATTTTTGTTTGTAAGGATCACTAAGAAAGGACAAATCATCTAAGACTTATCCACAAGACTAGATTTTCCAAGTAGAAACCCTAAGCTAAGATTCCTCAATTAGAATGGTAGAAGAGTAGATTATAGAGAAGTGCGAGTGAATAATAACTCTTGATTAAATATTGAAACAATTTCAAATTATCTTGAATTTATAAGTGAATTTGAACCTAAACTCTTCCAAAAATATTGGCTAATACAGTTAAACCAGTCGACCTAGTATATTTTCAGACAATTAATCAATAGGTCATGAGTTAAGTAAACTAAGAACCAAACTAGTACTTAAGTGAAAATCACCCAAAATTGTAAAGGGTTGACCCAATTGACCTAGTATATCCTACTAATAAAATGTACTTAAGGCAAGGAAAGGAGGGATGGATAGTGGAAAATATAGGGGCGTGCAAAGAAAGAGTAATAGCTTAGGGAATGGTTTTAGGAGTTAGTTAGATTGGTAATAATGTGTCAATAATGGACAATAATCCTAGAAAGCACAAATGGTCTACCCACCCCTTTCTTGGTGTGCCCTTTAAGGTGTGCACTTAGAAATATTGAGTCTAGATAGGTTCCTACAAGATGTAAAGCATTGGTATTTGATAAAATTTATAAATAATATGTATATACATATGCCCCACTCGAAACCCATCATGTGTCACTAATGTAAAATAGGGGATGGTACTTCAATAAAGAATATAAGAACACATAATGTTGATGCTAAAAAAAGTTAAAATGTTTAAAAGAAAAAATAACTGAAATTAAATGATAGAAAGGGAAATAAGTAAAAAGTAAATGTGATGCGTACCTTGACTTACCTTTATCAATGGATGGTTTTTTATTGTATTGTTATTTTTAATTATGTAGGATGTAGAGATTGATTTTGACAAACCCAAGAGTACAAAACTAAAGAGAAAAAACAAAAAAATGTAAGAAATCCAAGATAACTGGTGCTATAAGGATATGACGTACTGGGGAATTTGGAAAGCCAGGGTGACAAGTCCTATATTAGACCAAATAACCAAGTGAAAATAAGAGTAAATTAGGTAATAGAAAAGTTGAGGCTACTAAATATCAAACAACTCAAACAAGTAAACCTTAAGTAAGAAAGGCAAACTCACCGAGTCAAACAAAAGATACATGTCAAAAAGGATGGTAATAAAACATAAAATGTAAAAACAAAAAAAAAATGGTAATAATAAAATTATGAGTGAGAAATAATAATCCCTATCTCACTCAACAATGGAAAAAGGTACATAAAAGGGGAAAAAACATTGATGAGTGAGAAGTAACAAGCCAACCTCAATCAAAAATGAAAAAAGGGGTACAAACTTAGGTTCCCATAACATAAGGGTAGTGCAATAAATGATAAATGGTAAAAAGAGAGCAAAACTAGTCTAGGAGTTTAAATCTATGGTGTAAATATAGTAATCTAGAGTTACTCAAACATGATGTTTTGTTCTAAGGATAAATAAAAGTAAAACAAAGTAGTGTTATCATGTTTTCAAGAGGTGAAGAAGAAGGGAATATAGAATAAGTAAAATAGATTTGGAATCACACATGCCTGTCAAGGGGGGAAATGGAATGGGTGGAGGGGAGAATGAAGAGAAAACTAAGGTAGAGGAGCTCTTTATCAAAGTTAATATGTTGAAATTAGGTTTGTCAAAATAAGAAGAATTTCAACCTTAAGGACTTTGAATAATTTCTCTTAACCATATAAGTCTTAGGTCAACAAATGTAGTATATATACTATCCCATGAAGGCTAAATGCATGAGAAGTAAAATGGACTTTCCTTCCCACAACATGTTTTTTGTTTCTCAAGACCCCTTATAGAGTCGTTGGTCTACTACGAAGATTGGTTAATTACATGAGAAATTAAGTAACACCATATATTTTATTGAATTCTCATATTCCAATCTAATATCCTACTCCACCGCAATGGACCTTGGCTCTATGTGAGGCTAACTATGGATTTTGATCTTCAATTAGAGATATGAGATGTGCTTAGAAACATATCTTTTGGTGTGATTTTGAATTTTGATATTTTTGTATGTTTCCATTTGGATATCATTGCCTTTTTTTCAAATGATTTGGATTTTAACTTTCTTGATGTATTTTTCTATTCCTCTTCCATATAGATTCAAAAAACCAAACATGGGTGCTAAAGATGACTTTCATTTGAATACTTGGGACTTAGTTTCTAAGAGAGATAAATTAAGAGAGAATGAAGTTTAAAAGTCTCACAAATATAGGTGAAATAAAAGTGTTATATTGAATTCAACCTTGTTTTATCTAATGTGGAGTGAAAGGAAAGGAAATCAAGAGGAATGACACATAGAAAAATTTGAATTAATTCAAACCTTAAAACAATGTGACCATGGGTGAAAAAGGATACAATGATATTAAAGTGTGATTCCTTATCATAAGAATAAGGGAAATGGAGGAAAACATGCTAACATAGATTGTTGTGCAAATTTCATCTACCAAAAGAAGAAAAAGCTAAAGAGTTGAGAACAAGGATATAAAAACATGTTCTATAAAAGGAATGACAAGATGGTAATTTTATGAGGAAGGCCAAGTCCTATCCATGGTCTTACATTGCAACTCATAAAAGATAAACCCACGAGGGTGTATAAAACATTGGAAAAATAAATGGGATAAGAAAAAGATGGTATTTTGTGAGGAAGGCCAAGTCCTATCCATGGTATTACAATGCAAATCATGAGAAAAAGGGGAAAACAAAAGACCAAAAAGGAAGGACTAAAGTTTTGTGATAAGAGAGAACAATTATAGAGGGAGAAACCCATATAAGTAACCTATAATTTTTTTTAGATAGATGTGGATATAAAGCATTAAAAGAAGGAAATGAATCTATGTTAATGGCTATAACAAGGATGATCATGTGAGAGGCAAGCTTGTGTCTCAGAAGATTTTTTGGAGTTGAATTATTTTGGTAGCATATAATGGAGAGTAAGACTAGGAATCATAATATGCCCCAAAGGGTAAGTGTATGTAGGGATGGGCATTGCAAGATGCCCCAAAGCCTAAAATCATATGTGAGTGGGTATTGTAGGATGCCCCAACATCTAGATAAATGTGTGGATGGGCATTGCAAGATACCCCACAAGTTAAAAAGATGAAGAAAAGATAAGAATTAAAGAAAACCCTAGATAGTGTCTACGTGGATTCATGTTGTCCAAAGATATTTTGATAGGGGATATGATGCTGAAGAAATGAAAAAATGCTAAGAAAGAGAAATAGATAACTAAGTCAATAGATAGGAAAAGCATATAAAGGTACAAAGTTGACTAGGTTGACTTGGTACAAAAAAAAGGGTTTAGAGACTATATAGAGTTGACAGGGTCAACCTAGTATAGAAAAAAGGGGCTGGAAACTATACAAAGTCGATAGGGTCGACCAAGTATAGTAAGCAAGGGAAAAATAAATAATATAAAAATGAAATGATAAAATTATAAAATATGTGAAATAAAACCTGCAAGGTTTAGATTCCCATTGGGTTCACTAGTATGCATTATGAAGGTGAATCTAAAGTGAATAAAATACTAAGAAGAAAGTGGAAATGTGAAGACAATCTAATCAGTGGTCAGTTAGGATTCACATTAGGTTCACCAAAATGTATGAAATCAAAAATACATCATATCTATAAATCAATCCTCACTTAGAGAAGATAGATCATGCCATACAATTCCAATAGGGGATATATTTGTTAAGCAAGAGCATGACCAATATGGAGATCGACTAGACCTTATTAGGGGATCTCTTACTACAATACACCATGCTAAGGAGGGTTTCAAATCCTCTAGTCTAACATAATCATACAATAACCCTAAGGGGGTCCTACGTTTTTATATTTCACCTATACTAATAATAAGTAAAATAAATCTGATCTAGTGCTCACCAGAGCTTGTGTCACAACATTAGGGGTTAGTAAATAATCAAAACATGTATAAGAGAATATTAATTAATCTATGTATGGTTAATTCCATAATACATGGAATATGAAGTGTAATATTATTTGAAGCTAATACTTTTGCTACTTCTATCTACTAAAGAGAGGAGTAAAGTTAGAGAATACTTACCTGAATGTGAACTCATCGAGACTCCATCTCTCTCTTGGACAAAGGGGCTTCACAAGAGGTTGTTTCAGTTTGTAAGGATAACTAAGAAAGGCTAAAACATCCAAGACTTATCCATAAGACTATATTTTTAAAGTAGAAATCCTAAGCTAAGACTCCTCAAGCAAAATGGTGGAAGAGCAGATTGTAAATAAGCATGAGTGCATAATAAATATTGATTACATATTGAAATAATGATGAAATGATCTTGTATTTATAAGTGGATTTGAACCTAAACCCTTTCAAAAATCTTGGCCAACAGGGTTGACCCAGTCTAACTAGCACAATTTTAGACAATTATTCACTAGGTCGGCTAAGAGCCAAACTAGTTCTTAAGTGAGAATCACCCAAAAATGTACAGGGTCAACCTAATTGACCTAGTATATCTAAATGTCAAAATGGACTTAAGGTGAGGAATGAGGGATGGAAAGTGAAAAATATTGAAGGAGTGTGCAAAGGAGTAATAATTTAGGGAGTGGTTTTAGGAGCTAGTTGGACTGGTAATAATGTGGCAATAAGGGACAATAATCTTATAAAACACCAATGGCCTACCCACCCCTTTCCTGGTGTACCCTTTAAGGTATGCACTCAGATAGATTAAGTCTCAATGGGTTCCTACAATATGTAAATCATTAGTATTTGATTAAATTAGAAAATATTATGTGTATAATGTAACCATGAATAATGTCTATGTGAATAGTTTCTGGTGAATATTAATCTTTCTCTCCTTTGTAAACTTGGTGTGAGATCATTAAGATTAGGTAATCCTTGAAATCCATGTTTTAACCAGATGGTGACTAGAATAGTTAACATTATTGGTGATCGATGTATATGCTTTCCTGCTAAGCAAAGTCTAGTAGACTTATTTAATCCATTGGTCACGTAGTCATATGTGTTCCATCACAAAATCTAATTCTTACGATGGCTGCAATGCCTTGAAAACATTTCAAAAAACTAAAATAGAATCTCCCCACAAGTGAGGAACAACAAAAAACACATGGACACATGGGAACTTATAGGAAATAAACTATAACTAAAATACTAAAATAATGTACATGCAGGCACTTGGAGAAAGTAATATAAAATTAACCTACTATTACAATGTGTAATCAACACATGGACAAAATTGAAAATTAAAACTACTATGTAAAAATATTTAACACACCTTTATCCCACTTGGAACAAAAGGAAGCTTCTTATATGACTTCCCTCATGAGTTAAGACTTATTATGGAAAAAACTACCCTTTGACTGTAGCATTTGATAGATCATGATTCTTTCTTGAAAACTTGATTGGTATATTTTCCATTAGATCGTCAATAAACATGTCTTTAATGTAAAAATACACATATTTATCTTTAACATTTACCTCATACTATTTTCTATCTTTGGCAATGTAAGAGACCTCAAAATTGATCACACTTTGACTTTTAGGGTAGCATCATCTTGATCACATGGAGATATACTTATGTTGTCTTATCTTGAACAAAAGCTTGTTAACTCATCCCAAAAGGCCATTTCCTCTTATAACTTGAAATCATTCCAAGTTTAATTTCAATATTTTCATTCTCTTGAGGGACAAGCTCATGTTCAACTTTAAACTTCTCAAATGTTACATAGTCACCTTTCTCCTCATAAATATTAAATCCATGAGAACTAGATTAATCTTCTTCTTACTCCATGAAGAATGGAAGCTCATCTGCCCATTCAAGTTTTAACTCATCATTTCTCTCTTGTTTAAAACTAGATTTATCTTCTTCTAAGAGGCTACTAACCTTTACAAATTTGTGTTGATGTTCACCTTCATGTGATAGAGAGATGACATTCTTAATCAAGTCCATTTATTCCATAAAAGCCTAGTACAAATGATTTCATAATCGATCAAGATCTTCTTCTTCACCTTTCTCTATCATGTTAGCTTGTAGTCATAAATCAAGACAATCTCTCTCATCATCCTTGAAGACATATTAGGTTACTTCTTGACAAAAAAGAGTACCAAAAAATAATTTCTAACAATACATGCTACAAATATTATACTCATAGCCTTATTGAGGCTCAGTTTTAGCTACAAATTCCACATCTATATTTTATACAATAATACCATATTCAATAATGGAGATAGTGGGAGAGAAAGAGACTTAACATATAGCTACGACTTGAATGGTAGATGAAGGACTTGAAGGACTTGGGATTTATCTTGACTTGACCTCTACACACTTCTTTTTGTCTTGATTTTAGATAGACATTGGAGAAGATAAGAAGCTTGGTAATTTACTAGGTTGAGGAGTTTGTGGAAATTGAGGAAGAATGGGTGCAGATTGCACAGGTATAATATCTTTCATTGGATGGTGAAAAAAAATTCTTTTTCTATATCAATCTCCCTCATTTGTTTTTCATAATCAGTCTGTAAATCTTTGGCACTTTTTTGGGGCCTATTAAGAGAAAAATAACTTGTAAAGGGTTGATTATAAGCATGAGAAGGTTTGTAAAATTGGACTTGTTTCCCTTCAATAGAATCCAACTCATTCCTAAACCTTAGAGCAGGGTTCCTTATTTCCAAAAGTTCATTAGAAGGGCTAGTTTGACTAGCTAGTTGGGGAGGGAAGGAATGGTAGTATTCTAGATAGCAAGGTTGCTTATACTAATAACTAGAGCCATATGGCAGGTGGGGGCGAGGGGGAATAGGTTAATTTTAGCAATGATATAGCTCATCATAGGGATAGAATGGATAATTATATAGTTTATAAGGAGGTGTGAAACCAAAATTCCTTCCATATTCATCCATCAAACTTCATGTGGAAATTGAAAAACAACTTAGAAAAAATACATGGGCTGCTAAAATAAGCTGAATGAACTCAGAGTCACCATTGATGATTCTAGAAATGCCTCTAAAGGTTGATTTAGTTAAGTACAACACCAAAAATCCTTCAATAGTTGATGTAAATATCATCAAACCGCATCCCATCAAGCATGCCAAAAATTATTATCACTTTGAGTTATACCCTTTGAGGAGCTATTTCAGGCCTCCTCACCCAATAAACATAATTATGGTTGAAGTGTACCTCTAGAGAGGGTTGGTTACGCTAGTGAATCACCTAATATAAGACTAAAACTACTCAAATTTCAAGATGGAAAGGGATAGATTAAAGGGAAATAAGAAATTGACAATAAAATGGTGATGCACTAGAAATTTGATCCTTGGCTTACTTGAAACTTGCACAATGAAACTAAAAGAGACTGACACACATACACAACTCCTAAATCAATAACTCTTTCATAATTATTTCATGAGGAGACTTGAATTTATGACAACACTTAGGGGGTGAAAAATTACTCCATCGTTGAATCCTCCATGAGCTTAATGAAAGCATAAACTATGACCTATAAAAGAAAACTATCTTGTATAGAGGTGAGGAGAAATGGACATACACATGGGATAACACTCTCTTCCACAAATATAGATCAGCAAGACATAAAATTCATAGAATAATACATGCATGAGAGATGGAAAAATTAGATTTTGATTATTTCCAAGGCATCTATAAACTTGCCAAGAATGATTTACAAAGGAAACATCCATGTTTTTTGGAATTTTGAAGAGACAAGAGAGGGGATGAGAGAGAAACTTCATGGGAGTAGAATAAATTTGACACACTTCATATGGGATGCATAGTTATCAATAGTTAATTTTGTTCCACATATTTGAAAGGTCGAAAGATGTTCCACCTCTTTATCTTTGTCTCTCACCTTTCTTATAAAGTCCAAAATAGCTTTTTGACTTTGTCTAGACATGAAAATCATGGGTTTCCTTATAAATTTGAACCATATCTTTCCCATGTGACTCACATAACATGTAATACTCCTTGTGGACCATACCACATCACCTAAAATCCACCTAACCACTATGCCACATGACCATACATAGTCACTATGAATAGTAATCATGAATAGTGTCTACATGAATAGTGTTTTGTGAATAATTTTTGGTAAATAATAATATTTGTCCCATTATTAAACATGATGTGAGATCATTAAGATCATTTAATCTTTGCAATCCATTTTGCAACCAAATGGTGATCAAAATAGTTAACATTACTGATGTCTTCTATATATTTCTTGCCTATTAAGCAAAGACTAGTAGCCTTATGTAGTCCATTGGGCATGGAGTCATATGTGTTCCATCACAAAATCTGATTTTTATTACAGCTGTAATGCCTTGAAACAATGTAAAAAAAATTAAATATACCTTCCCCACAAGCAAAGAATAACAATAACCACATGTGCGCATAGGCACTTGGAGGAAAGAAATTACAGCTAAATTACTAAAATAATGTGCATGTAGGCACTTGGAGAAAATAATATAAAACTAACCTAATATTACAATGTGTAGTCAAAACTTGGAGAAAAGTGAAAACTAAAACTACTATGTATAAATATTCAACAAACAATTATCCCACCTGGATCAAAAGGAAAGCTTATTAGATCACTTCCTTCATGAGGTAAGATGTATTGTGGAATAAGATGCCCTTTGAATATAACATTTTATATATCATGCTTCCTTCTTGACAACTTGATTGGTATATTTTCCATTAGACCATCAATAAACATGTCTCCAATGTAAAAATAATCATCTTGATGTTCAACCTTTATGTCATACTATTGTCTATCCTTAGCAATGTGAGAGACCTCCAAAGTGATCACAATTTGACTTGTGAGGGTAGCATCATCTTGATCACATGGAGATATAGTTATGTTTTCTAAAATTGCACAAAATCTTTCTAACTCGTCCCAAAAGGCCATTTCCTCTTGATCACTTGAAAGCATGCGAAGTTCAATTTCAATCTTGTCATTCTCTTGAGGGACAACAAGCTCATGTTTTACTATAACCTACTCAACTAATACATGGTAACCTTTGTCCAAATAAAAATTAAATACATGAGAACTAGATTGATCTTCTTCTTCCTCCATTAAAAATGAAATCTCATTTACCCATTCAAGGTTTAACTCACCATGTCTCTCTTGTGTAAAACCTCATTTGTCTTCTTCTAGGAGGATGCTAACCTTTGTAACTTTGTTTTTATGTTAATATTCATGTGATAGAGAGATAACATGCTTAATCAATTTCATTTATTACTTAAAATTTTGGTATAAATGCTTCCATATCTAATCAAGATATTCTCCTTCACCTTTGTATATCATGTTAACTTGTATTCCTGCATCAAGACAATCTCTTTCATCATCCTTGAATATAGATTTGTTTCCTTCTTGATAAATAGGACTAACAACAAATATTTCCTCATCATACATATTGGAAACATTATCATCATACCCTTCTTGAGGCTCACTTGTCGCTACAAATTCCTCATGTATTCTCCATAGAACAAACTCTTCTTCAAAAAGGGAGATAGTGGGAGAGCAAGAGACTTCATGAATAACTACAACTTGAATGGTATATAAAGGACTTGAATGACTTGGTATTTATCTTAACTTGACCTCTACACACTTCTCTTTATCTTGATTTTGGGAAGGCATTGGAGAAGATAAAAGTCTTGGAAATTTCCTAGGTTGAGGAATTTGTGGAACTTGAGGAATAATGGGTGGATATTGAATAGGTATAGGAGATTTCCTGGTATGGTGGAAATGATATTCTTGTTCTTTATCAATATTCCTCATTTGTTTCTCATAATCAAGCTGTATATCTTTGGAACTTTCTTGGCACTGATTAGGAGAAACAAAACTCACAAAGGGTTGATTATAAGCATGAGAAGGTTGGTAAAATTGGACTTGTTTACCTTCAATGTCATCTAACTCTTTCTTAAATCTTATATCAAGGTTCCTTATTTAAAAAATTTCATTAGAAGGGCTAGTTTTACTAGGTTGTTGGGGAGGGAAGGAATGATAATCTTCTTAATAGCAAGGCTGACCATACTAATAACTAGAGCCATATGGGGGGGAAATAAATTCATTATATTACTAATATGGATCAACATATGTATGATATAAATCATTATATATTTGATAAGGAGGTGTATAACCAAAATTCCCTCCATATCCAGCCATCAAAATTCATGTGGAAAGCAAAAAATAACTTGGAAAGAATACCTGGGCTACTAAAATCAACTAGATGAACTTAGAGTCACCATTAATTCTTGTGGAAATTCTTCCAAAGACTGATGTATTTAAGGATAACACAAAAAATACTCCAAGATATGATGTAAGGATCATCAAAATGCATCCCACCAAGCATGTTATAAAATATTGTCACTTTGAGTTGTACCCTTTAAGGAGGTGTTTCAAGCCTCATCACCTAATTAACAGAATGGGAACACTTCAAGGTTGTTGGTGACCTATGGTTGAAGTGAACCTAAAGAGATGGTTGGATCCACTATTGAATAACCTAATCTAATAATATAACTACTCAAATTTCAAGAGGGAAAGGGATAGAAAGAGAAGGGAAAAAAGGAATTAAAATAAAATGGTGATGCACTAGAAATTTGATCCTTGGCTTACTCGAAACTTGCACATTGAAACTAAAATAGACTGACACATATACACAACTCCCAAATTGAACCCTCTTTAATAAGTATTTCATAAGGAGGCTTGAAGCTATGACAACTACTCAGTATGGGTGACAAATGAATCCATAGCTGAATCCTACATAAGCTTGATGAAATCACAAACTATGACCTATAAAAGATAACTATCTTGCATAGAGGTGAGGAGAAATGGACATACACAAGGGAAAACACTCTCTTACACAAACAGTGCGAGATCAAGAAATTTCATGTATATATAAAAATCATAGTGTATATGAAGGACTTGAAGTACTTGTTATTTTTGTTGACTTGACCTCTATGCACTTCTCTTTGTCTTGATTTTTTATAGGTATTGGAGAAGATAATAAGCTTGTAAATTTCCTAGGTTAAGGAGTTTGTGGAACTTCAAGAAGAATGGGTGGAGATTACATAGGTATAGGATCTTTCATAATATGTCACAAATAATATTCTTGTTCTCTATAAATCTCCCTCATTTATTTCTCGTAATCAAGTCATATATATTTGTCACTTTTTTGGGGTTGATTAGGAGAAAGATAACTTGTAAATGGATGATTATAAGCATGAGAAGGTTGGTAGAATTTGAATTATTTCCCTTAAGTGGAATCCAAATCATTCTTAAATCTTAGATCAATATTCCTTATTTACAAAAGTTCATTACAAGGTGTAGTTTAACTAGGTGGTTGGAGAGGGAAGGAACGGTAGCATTCTTGATAGCAAGGTTGTTCGTAATAGTAACTAGAGCCATATGGATGAAAAATAGGTTCAAGTTAGGACTGATATGGCTAAACATAGGGCTGTTATAGATCATTATATAGTTGATAATTAGGTATAAAACCAAAATTCCTTGCATATCTAGTCATCAAAAATCATGTGGAAAGTAAAAAACAACTTGGAAAGAATACCTAGGCTACTAAAACTATCTGGATGAACTTGAATTCACCATTGATGCTTGTATAAATTCCTCAAAAGGATAATGTATTCAAGGACAACACCAAAAATCCTTTAATATATGATGTCAGGATCATCAAACCACATCCCACCAAGCATGCCTAAAACTATTGGCACTTTGAGTTGCACCCTTTGAGGAGTTGTTTTAGGCCTACCCCAATTGACACAATGAGAACATTTTATGGTTATGGGTTACCTATGGTTAAAGTGAACCTATAGAGAGGGATATTTCCCCTAGTAAATCACCTAAGCTAAAACTACAACTACTAAAATTTCAAGATGGAAAGGGATAGAGAGAGAAGGGAAACAAGGAATTGAATGAAAAATGGTGATGCACCAAAATTTTGATCCTTGGCTTTATTGAAACATGTACACTAAAAATAAAATAAATTGACACACATACAACTCCCAAATTGATCCATCTTGCATATGTATTTCATAGGGAGGCTTGAAGTTATGACAACACTCAAGAGGGTTGACAAATGACTCCACTACTAAATCCTACATGAGATTGATGAAAACATAAACTATGACCTACAAAATATAACTATCTTGTATATAGGTGAGGAAAAATGGACATACATAAGGAAGAACACTCTCTTCCATAAATGTAGATCAACAAGACATAAAATTCACACAATAACACAGGTATGAGAGAATGTAAAATAATCTTTCTATTTTTTCCAAGGTATTTACAAACTTGCCAAGAATGATTTACAAAGGAAAGATCCATGTTTTTATAGATTTTTTTAGAGAAAAAAGAGGCGATGAGAGAGAAACTTCATGGGAGGAGAATAAATGAGACCCACTTCACATGGGATCCATAGTAATCACTAGTGAATTTTATTCCCCACATGTGAATGTTTAAAAGATGCTCCACTTCTTTATCTTTGTCTTCCACCTTTCTTATAAAGTCCAAAAAAGATTTTTGACTTTGTATAGACATGATAATCATGGGCCTCATTATAAATTTGACCAATATCTTGTCCATGTGACTCACATAACATGTAATATTACTTATAGTCTATGCCACATCACCCAAAATCCACCTAACTACTATGCCACAACATAACTATGCCACATTACCATGTACAATCACTATGAATAATAACCTTGAATAGTGTCTACATGAATAGTGTTTGGTGAATAGTAATCTTTCTCCCATTAGTAAACATGGTGTGAGCTCATGAAGATCAAGTAATCTTAGCAATCCATGTTGCAACCAAATGTTGAATAGAATATTTAACATAACCTTAACCCATTTAGAAGATACATGGGTTGTTATTTTTTACCCATTATATCCATCCAAGAGGATAATCTATCATTATACACTTACTCCCATCATTCATCTAAATATATTTAGTGAAACATGGTTGAAATTACCTAGATTTATGATTTAGATAAATCTAACCCATTTCACACATCTCAGGATAATACCCTATCTAAACTTCCTTATTACACCATTGGAGAAATAGATTCCAACATAAAAAATAATCCATAGGGAATCCTCCCATATAAAAAATTCATATACCTAATTGTGGGAATGTCTCTCCTTCCAACACTAATAATCAAAATAATAGTAACCAATATACACCAATCAATACCAATAAAATTCTCACTCAAATTGATCAACACATTGATTTTATCTAAACAACTAACAATTCCCTAATGATTCAAATACAACATCATGTATTATAAATCACCAATCAACCTCTTATTATCATGCCTCAATATAATCAAAAACATTTTCCTCCTCTTCTTAGATATGCTAATGGAAATATCATTCCTCAATCTATTATGCATAATAAGATGCTTCAAAACCTTCAAAATGAACCAGTTTATTTGTAGATTATTCTATTTATTCATTCTTATGAACTACATCGACCTAATCAATTTCATACCTTCTGGATGACATAGTTTATCTCTAGACTATGTCATCTTTTCTTATTAAAAAAGCAACTATATCGACCTAGTTCATTTCATATCTTCTTGCCGACTTAGGTCATTTCCAGATTGTGTGGTCCTTTCTTATTTAGAAACAAACTACATTGTCTTGGTCAGCTTCATACATTATGGTCAATACAAATGTATTTCTAACCCAAATCTGGCTTGGCCAAATCAATATAATTAGTGGTTGATTTAGTTTTAATCCTAAATTTTTTCATAAGGTCAACCTTCAAATTATTAGCCTTATTCACAATATATTCTACATCATGAAATCACTTATAAAAATCTTCCTTGATAGCCTTAATCTATTAAGAAGATACATAGGTTAATATTTTTCTACCCGTCATAGCCATCCAAGAGGGATAATCTCTCATATTACACTTATTCCCATCATTCATCTAAATCTATTGATTGCAACATGGTTCAAATTTCCCAAAATGATGATTTAGATAGAGATATCCCATTTCACACATCTCAAGATAATACCCTATCTAAACTTCCAGATTACACCATTATATAAATATATGTCAACATAAAAAATAATCCCATAAGGAATATTTTGATATGAAACATTCCTATACCTAATTTTTGGAACGATCCTCCTTAAAACACTAATAATAAAAATACTAGTAACCAAAATACACCAATTGATACCACTCAAATTCATTCTCAAATGGTTCAACAAATGAATGTTATGCAAATAGCTAACAAATCCCAAATGATGAAAATGGAAAATCACATATTAAAAATGAGAAATCAAGCTCATATTATCATGCCTCAAAATAGTCAAAAATTTTATCCATTCTCATACGGATGCCAATGGAAATATCATTCCTTAAATTCTTATGCATTAAAAAATGATTCAAAACCTTAAAAATGAACCTTTAACTACTCTCATACTCATAGTATCCATTAATATTGGATATATATATATATATATATATATATATATATATATATATATATATATATATATATATATATATATATATAATATTAAATATGATGGAACTAAAGACCCTACCTCTTTCCTTAAATCATTTGGTAATTAATATAAGGAATTGGTCCAAACAAATACTTTCTATACTACCAAACTCTTAGTTATAGCTTTCGTAGGAGATGTTTATAATGGTATAATGAATTGCATCAAAATTATATCTCACAATTAAAATATTTGGTCAATGTTTTAGTGAAATAATTTCAATAAAATTATCCTCCAAAAAAATGTCTCAGTCACTTTATCAATCCTAGGAAATCACCCTCAGAATCAGCTCATGTTGTCATAAAATGATGGAAATCATTAACTCATAAAGAATATCACAACATTATTGATGATAATCTCTTCAAAATATTTATCATTATGTTCACATATTCCCTTAAATATAAGGTTAGAATGTTTTCTTCACAAACTTGAAATGAAGCATTTGATCAAGATAAAAGGCAAGATTTCCTTATGAAACATATTGATCCAACCCATAGCTCAACCAAAGAATATTTTAAAAAAATATTAATGAAATCATAAGTGTTAATCCTCAAACTAAATAAAGAGTATCCAAAATATAAAATCAAATTGCTTCCCACCCATTATTAATAGTACCATAAATGAAGTAATTATTGTCTCCATCTAAACCCTTCACCTACAATAAATAACATCTAGCCCCTGGTTCCATGTTGATATTGGTCATTCTCATAAAAAAACATCGTTAGCTTATTAAATTTTTATTTTACTTCATGTTAGGTGACACATTTGACCATGAAGTTATGATCAAATTACATCATCATGATTATCTCAAAGATTCTCAAAAGAAACAGGTTACTAAACCCATACCTTTAAAACCTCAAAAATACTCTTTCACTTCTAACACAAAACATTCAAATGATAATATATGTGTAATTAATTCTAATTTTTACCAATATTTCACCAAATCTTAGTATGTTAATGTGGCTAAAGTTAACTAAAAACATAAACCTACTCAAGAGGAGCTTGTCACCAAACCCAAAAAGGTCCTCTACTAATGAACAATTACTTAAATATAGTACAAATATTATACCCACATATTAACAACCAAATGGAGAACCAATTCCACAATAAAAACCTAAACTTAACTCTCCTATATGTATAAAAAATGCCATACCTCATAAACCTCATGTTGGTTCTTCATCATCTAAATCATGTTGGAATTTTTTGGAAGAAATTAATATTATGCCTTGAAAAAACCCGCTTAGGAAATTAGTTCAAAATTATCCATATCATATTAAATTGATTATGAAACAATTAAAAAACATATAAGAACCACAATGTCATGATTCATAAATTCCTTGTAATGATCCTCCACTTACATAAGTCCACATAATTGAAACAATTTCCACATCTTTAAAGCTGTCCATTGAATATCTCAAAGAGGATATGATTAATGATGAGATTTATTTTCAAGTAGATGATACATGTATCTTTATTAAAATAGGATTAAACAATATCCTCATTCAAAAAGTGTTAGTATATGAAGAATCAAGAATTAATGTCACCTCTTTTTGATTAAATCAACAAATCTAATACATTAAAGAAAATATAAAAAAATGCCTCACATGTAGAGGATTTGATAAAACCAATAAAAAACCACTTGGTTGAATTTGGCTTGCACTTACCATTAAACCGAAGAAAACTTGTAGTAAGCTCATGGTTATTGATCTCCCCTCATTTGACAACATAATCCCTAGTCATCCATGGACACATCATATGCATGTCATTGATTCTTTAGGTAGTCAATGTTTCAAATTCATTATATAATGGAAAAAGCTATAAATATGAACATGATCATAATCCATGGAGTACTCAGATACCAAATCGTAAATCTTAATATTGTCTTCTTATTATTTCCCATATCAATAGTCCACTTCTACATGAATTTTCTAACATGTATTTTGATTTACATGTTACTCTCATTGATTTAGATGATGATGAACCAAATGGATTGCAAAATACTTGCAATACCACTCAATTACCTCCTTATATAATAGAATGGATTCCTCATTATTTAATACCATGTGATCATTCCATTCCCTTACTTGATGATACTACTGATACTTCCCCCCCCCCCCAAGATATGCGTATGAAGCCTTTTACATAGAATATGACTTCACTTGTAATGAATATAGAGTGGCAAAACTATTTCAAGATAATTTAACTATGTCTCCTCAAACATTTAATAACATACGTGTTTCCACCATTGAGTATCTTATGAAAATTGATGCATGCACTATTTCTCACACCTATGATGATAATTATAACATGGACCAAGCCTAATTAAAAAATTTAGATGTATAACATTATCAAAAGACACTAGCAAATACACATACATTTAACCATGATGTCCATGTCAATAGTATCTCATCTTATATTAAATCATAATTTGAATGTTGTGAACCCCATACTAATCTACCATTAATACACAATCCATGGGTAATAAAATAAATATTGACTGTTGATGCAGTGGATTGCACCCGAGGTAGGACGCCTAGCTCCCTCCCTTCCACACGCAACAATGGAAACTCCCCTCTCGCCTGTGGGACCAGCAAAGCTGGAGGGGAGAGTCTCTAGATAAGGGCTAGCTCCCTCTAATGTATCCTTTAGGCCCTAGTTTCTCTTACTACTAAAAAATACAATGAAAAAATGGGGGGATGAAAAGGGAGAGAGAGATGCTAAAACAAAACATAAACCTAAAAATAAAAAAGGGTGATACACTAGAAAAGTTTGATCCACTCAGGCCCGAACATACACTTTTCACCAAGAAGAAGCACCTATACACTTCATCTAATGTGGGAAACTCTTCTGTATTAGTGAGTCATGGGTCCATAGAGATATAGGGAGGAAGGAACTACCAAAGGTGTTTTGAGACACACTTTAAATGCCTATTCACATGCACCTATATTCCTGTTGTAGACACTTCTGGCAGACTTGCAAAAAAGAAACTTCACAATGCGCTAGACATACTAGAATAGAATTTTGAGAAGCATAAAATTAAATGACTTAACACAAAAATAAAACATATAAATTTTCTTGAGTGCAAGTCCAAATGGAGGTAAAAATGCTACGTCATGATTCAAGGTAAAATCTGGCAGAGTTCTGCCTTACAAGCCTGAGAGATTTTTGGGTAGAGTTTTACCTTAAGGCTGAGAGATTCCTCCTTCTCAAATGATAATTTTACAATATATAGAAAATAGGGGAAGAGAAATTGGCACTTATTTTGAAAATAATTTGGCGCTCTTGACAAGCTGGCCCATGTGCGCTGAGAGCATCAGGAAGAGGAAGTCACTATTGCTGATGTCATTCTTCTGGAAAGGGCCTACTAGAACCATGTTGTGTAATCACCGATCTTGACTTTGGAATTCAAGAATTAATGTGGAATAATGGGCTATGCCTCTTTTTTGCAAATAGACTACTCCCTTTAAGGCATTCACATAGTTTGTCCCCTTAAAAATGCAAAATGGAGAAGACAGGCTGCATCGTTTACAATTTGCACCGTTTGGTGACCATCTAGCAATAACTCACCTCTCCTCATCACTTGGACTACTTTTTATTTTCTTTCACTTTATCTTCTTCCTTGCTTTGTCTCTTTCTGGCTCCTTTATCCCTCAGGGGCTATCTCTTGGTCGGTCTCTACGTTCCTTAGGCTCTTTTGTGGTTGGCACTCAAGCATTTTAAAAATCAATAGCTATTTCACGAGCCTTGAAATTGAAATTCACACACTCGTCACTACATTTGAATACCCAACAACTAGTTTTTCATGATTGATTTTGATGTCCTCAGGCCCATCACCCCTTGGACTTTCCTTGGATTTCTTCTTCAGGCTTTTCTATGGACTTTTTTCGTGGACTTTTTTCCTGCAAACAAAAAGTCTACAAGAATTATTTGGGCGCTTAGCTTTCTTTCCGGTTTCCTTCCTGACCACTTTACTTGTGGCTATCTTCCATTCCATATTCCTTCAGACTTTTTGTTTGAAGGAATTCCTTCAAATAAAAATTCTGAAAGAATTCAATGCCTTAGTCTTTTGCAGGATTTTGCTTGCAGCCTTTCTGAATTTCTTCAGACTTTTTTGTCCAAAGGAATTCCTTCAAACAAAAAGTCCAAAGGAATTATGTCTTTGCCTTTCGACTGCCTTAAACAAAATTCTAAAAGAACTTACCTTTACAGCTTTCTTTGTGGCCTCTTTGAAGTGCTCTCTGCCCTCTGCAAGGGCACTTGTCCGTTGGGAGGCTCTCTTGAACTTTTTGGTTGAACCACTCCTTTGAACCAACCATTGAACCATTTGATTGAACCAGTTTAATGGTTCAAATAGTTGTTGAACCAAGGCATTGAACTGAATGTTTGAACCAAATAGTTGAACCAAGCCTTGAACCAAGTCGATGAACCATTTGATTGAACCTCACCATGAACCAAACTTTGAACCAAGCTGATGAACCCTTTGATTGAACCAAAAGCCATTAAACAATTTGATGAACTGATTGAGTGAACTAAAGAATTGAACCAACTAAATTGAACCAAGCCTTTGAACTGAGCTGATTGAACTTTGATTGAACTAAAGCAATGAACTTTGCCGATGAACTTTGCAGTTGAGCCAAAGCATTGAACTAAGGCATTGAACCGAAGCATTGAACTGGTTTAATGGTTCAATAGTTCAAAGATGCCAAATTTCCTTGTGAATTTATTCAGATAAGAGTATGAAGAAGCTTTGTAAAACCTTGCACTCTCTGAATTGGTTCTTCATCTGCCGAAAGACTACACCTACAGAGTTTGTAGAAGTCCCTGTGAAGTCTGTAGAAAACCTACAGATTCCATAAAAATGGACCTGCAGAGTCTGTAGAAACTTGTAGAGTCTATAGAAATTTTTAGATTCATGTAAAATCAAAAGTACTAGCTCAAAACAACATGAAAAAGAAGGGGACCAATTTTTGGCCTGTTGGGAAAAAAATGGTCAACAAATTGGTGACTCTCAGGGGAAGCATTCCTGCTATGCTTAGACACCAGTTGCCTTTTAGTCCATTAGGCATGGAGTTAGATGCAAATTTGAAGAAAGGTTAGAAACAAACCCAAAATATCCAAGAATTAAACATGAAGCTTTTACCCCAGACACAAGGGAAAGCACACACAAGACTAAAAACACTACTTGTGCAAACTGCACTTAGGGAAAGCAGGAAAAGAAATTGAAAGCAACTATTATATACTGCTAACTAGGAACATTTTATTCCCTCCTAGATCAAAGGGAAAACTTCTCAAGTCTTATTCTTGGTGAGAAGACTTATGGTGCTAGACAAGTGACTGAATGAAAAGGAGATTTGGTGACCTGTTCCTCTTGCATGTCACCTTGATTGGCCTAAATCTAAGTGGATAAGATTCAAACATGATTCTAACATATATGTATTCTTCTTGTCCATGGAAGCTTGTTAAATGATAGTCCTTCATGTTGGTGCATTTCACCAATAAATATGTGGATGTTGGTTCATCACCATAAGCCCTTTGATGTGCATGGTCCCTTTGCAATGCATCATGGTTTGACTTGTTCCCTTCTACTTTATTGAAGATCCTGTCAAACTCATCTTCTACTTCCTCTTGGCCTTCTTAAAGAAGGGTGACTGTTGTGATGTCTGAAATGGAATCACAAACTAATTTTTTATCCCATAGAACATCACCTCTTTGTTTAAAACTCTCTTCTTCAAGGTTTTCCTCAAGAGAGACCGGCCTCTCCTCTTCCTGCACAAGAATCAGAGTCTCTAGATGTTCAAAGATATTCTTCTAATCCTCCTCCAACTTAGGTTCCTCAGCATAGTCATCCTCCTCATTGAAGCAATAAGGAAGTTCATCAAACAGAGGAGGAGAGAGCTCACCATGTTTATGTTCCTCCTCATACTGCTGGAACATCCGCATGTATGCGTGACATGAGTCTTCCCCATTGCTGATGGTGTCTTCAAAAGAAGCATCGATGAGGATTTATTATTCATTTTCACTAATGATAGCCTCTTAGAGAACTATATATTGGATCTTATACTCCTCATTTTCATCCTACAAAATAGGTTCCTCCTTGAGAAGGGGTGAAGTGGAAAAACCATGTGGAAGGGGAGGCAATCCTTGAGCTAAAATCGAATGATTCTCCTCCTTCCATTTGGCCAGCACTTCATCAATATCAGGTGTGGCCTGATAACTCTTTTGGAGGTGTGTAGATGGGGTGTGTTCAGACATGGAATGTGCCATTGCGTCTGAACCATCCGTCACACATTGGCTAAGGAATCTCTCTCTGGATTCCAACTTTGCAATTCTTGTGGCTATATCCTCTTAGAAGCGCCTTTCTTGGAGGTCACCAGCATCATCATGAGTAGGAGAAACCTCATATTCTTAAAGGTTTTGAGCAAAACATTTCTTCTCCTCCTTCCTACCCCATGATTCTACTATTTCCTCCCAGGTTAGGAGCTTGCCATCAGGATCAGTGACCTGGGGGAGTTGAGGAAGACTAGGAAAGATTTTTTGGTGCCTAGGAAGAGCTATTTCAAATGAAGGTGCACTTTGGCATGTATAATCCATTGCTTAGGACCATGTAAATTGTATTTCTTCATATGTTTTGATCAAGCTCAGAATATTCATGGAATCACCTCAAACAGCTCTCCTGGTTACCCTTCAATAATGAAGGAAGTAACACTAGAGTTTGAGGTAGTTCCATAATAACCTGAGCTCCACCAAAGTTATACAAAAATGTGATTTATTGATGGTACCTAGACTACTTAACCAGCTGATTCAACTTAGATTCATCATTGGTGTTGATAATAAAGCCTCTAAAGGATGGTTGGTTGAAGAACACAACAAAAATTCTTCAACTCTTTGGACACAACTTGTCCTAGTTGGTCCCACCAGGCATGCCAAAAATTGTTGACATAGTTGATTGCACATGAGGTAGGATGCTTAGCTCCCACCCTTCCACATGCAATAATGGAAACTCCCCTCTCACATGTGGGACCGAAGAAGCTAGAGGGGAGAGTCTCTAGATAAGGGATAGCTCCCTCTAATGTATCCTTTAGGCCCTAGTTTCTCTTACTGCTAAAAAATACAATGAAAAAAGGGGGGGATGAAAATGGAGAGAGAGATTCTAAAACAAAACATAAGCCTAAAAAAAAAAGGGTGATACACCAAAAAAGTTTGATCCACTCAGGCCTGAACATACACTTTTCACCAAGAAGAAGCACCCATACACTTCATCTGGTGTGGGAAACTCTTCTGTATTAGTGAGTCATGGGTCCATAGAGATATAGGGAGGAAGGAACTACCAAAGGTGTTTTGAGACACACTTTGGATGCCTATTCACATGCACCTATATTCCTATTGTAGACACTTCTGGAAGACTTGCAAAAAATAAACTTCACAATGCGCTAGACATGCTAAAATCGATCTGTGAGAAGAATAAAAGGAAATGAATTAACACAAAAATAAAACATAGACATGTTCTTGAGTGCAATTATATATGGAGGTAAAAATTCTAAGTCCTAATTCAAGGTAAAATTTGGTAGATTTTTGTCTTACAAGATCGAGAGATTTTTGGGCAGAGTTTTGCCTTAAGGCTGAGAGATTCCTCCTTCTCAAATGAGAATTTTACAATATATAGAAAAGAGGGGAAGAGAACTTGGTGATTATTTTGAAAAGACTTTGGTGCTCTTGACAAGTTGGCCCATGTGCACTAAGAGCATCAAGAAGAGGAAGTCATTGTTGCTGATATCATTCTTCTAGAAAGGGCCTACTGGAACCATGTTGTGTAATTGCCGATCTTGACTTTGGTGTTTAAGAATGAATGTGGAAACATGGGCCACACCTCTTTTCTAAAAATAGACTTATCCCTTCAAGGAATTCATGTAGTTTGTCCCCTTATAAATGCAAAATGGAGAAGATAGGCCGCATTATTTACTATTTTCACCATTTGGTGACCATCTAGCAATAACTCACCTCTCCTTGCCATTTGGACTGCTTTGTATTTTCCTGCACTTTGTCTTATTCCTTGCTTTGTCTCTTTCTAGATATTTTACCCCTCGGGGGTTATCTCTTGGCAGGTCGTTGCATTCCTTGGGCTCTTTTTTAGTTGGTGCTTAGGCATTTTAAAAATCAATGGCTATTTCACAAGCCTTGAAATTGACGTTCATGCACCTGTCACTACATTTGAATACCCAACGACTAGTTTGACATGATTAATTTTGACATCCTCGGGCCCATCACCCCATGGAATTTCCTCGGCTTTCTTATTTAGCCTTTTTTGTGGACTTTTTTTGCAAACTTTTTTCCCCCAGACAAAAAGTCTGCAAGAATTGTTTTGCAGCTCTGCTTTCTTTTAGGTTTTCTTCCCACCCACTTTCCCCGTGGCTATCTTCCATTCTAAATTCCTTCAGACTTATTGTCTAAAGTAATTCAAGTTTAAAATAATTCAATGCCTTAGTATTTTACGAGATTTTTTTTGCAGCCTTTCCAAATTTCTTTTGACTTTTTTGTCCAAAGGAATTCCTTCAGACAAATTTTTTAAAGGAATTATGCCTTTGCCTTTCAAGTGCCTTAAACAAACTTCTAAAATAACTTACCTTTATGGATTTCTTTGTGGCCTCTTTGAAGTTCTCTCTACCCTCCATAAGGGCACTTGTCCTTCGGGAGGCTCTCTTCTAGTTGAACCGCTCCTTTGAACCAATCGTTGAACCAATTCAATGGTTCAAACAGTTGTTGAACCAAGGCATCAAACAGAATGTTTGAACCAAATATTTGAACCAAGCCTTGAACCAAGTCGATGAACCATTTGATTGAACCTTGCCATGAACCAAGCTTTGAACCAAGTCGATGAACCTTTTTATTGAACCAAAATCCATTGAACCGTTTGATGAACCGAGTGAACTGAAGCATAGAACCAACTAAATTGAACCAAGCCTTTGAACTGATCCAATTGAACTTTGATGATGAACTTTGTAGTTGAACCAAAGTGTTGAACCTAAGCATTGAACCAAGGCATTGAATCGAAGCATTAAACCAGTTCAATGGTTCAACGGTTCAAAGATGCCAACTTTCCTTATGAATTTATTTAGACAAGATTCTGAAGAAGCTTTGTAAAACCTTACACTCTCTGAATTGGTTTTTCATTTACTAAAAGACTACACTTGTAGAGTTTGTAGAAGTCCCTGCAAAGTCCATAGAAAACTTGTAGAGTTCATAGAAATGGACGTATAGAGTCTGTAAAAACTTATAGAGTCTATATAAATTTGTAGAGTCGTGCAAAATCAAAAGTACTGGCTCAGAACAATATGAAAAATAAGGGGACCAATTTTTGGCCTGTTGGGCAAAAAATGGTCAACATTGACTATAGCATCTTTTGAACCTTTTGTATAACCCACTTTACCAACCATAAATATTATTTCCCCTTCCTTGAATTGTACTGATCAATCTTCATTCTCACCATCTAAATATATCAAACCAAAATTGATTAAGATAACTCTTAATCAATTACCATATGAAATTCCATCCATTTAACACACCAATATTATTACTATAGACCTTGTTGATTTAACTCAACCCAATCTCACCAACACAAAATCTTTATCCACTATGTCACCTAAAACCACCTTACATGTTAAAGAAATCAAAGCAAAACAAATACATTATTAATATGATAAGAGTGGAATAAAATCATTGATCTTAAAGTATATGTTAAATATTATGGATCTTTACCAACACTCCCTAATGTTAAATCTATCTTAGAACTCCTCCATGCTAGAGAACCTCAACTTTCACACCAACATCATAATCTTGGAAATGTTTAGCAAAAGGTTTCTTGTTTTAATAATTTCATTACTAGTGTGGACCCTAAAACAAATCCTATCTCTTCCCTCCCTCCTATTCCATATCATTTCCAATATGGAAATGCACTGCTTATTGAATAAACTAAAAAAATTAAATACGGTACACCTACACGTCCTTGACCAACTACTGTATCTAAAGAACTCACTCTTCAAGAGTATGATAATTTTAGCCTCTTCTTTGAAAAATATATTGAAACTTTCACTTTTTCATATGAACACATGCCATGAATTGATGCTAGTATCTTTGTCCACAATATCACCGCTTACCCAAATGCCAAACTTGTATGATAAAAGCAACCAAAATTCTCTCCTAATATTTCTACATTAGATCATAATGAAATCATCAAACTTTAGGATGATAAATTCATTAATCCTTTAGATTACTCATAGTGGGTCTTAAACATTATCCCTATTTGTAAAAAAGTAACCTTAGTTATTCTCATATGCATAAATTTTCATAACCTAAATTTAGCATCTGCAAAAGATAATTTTACCTTACCATCAATAGATGCCATTATCGATTCCAATATTAGTTATAAAATTTTATCACTCATGTATGGTTTCTCAGGATATAACCAAATTCACATAGCTCTCAAGGATCAACATAAAACAACATTTGCCATATAATGGGGCACCTATTGTTATGTTAAAATTCCTTGTGGTCTTAAAATGTTGGAGTTATTTATTAACATGAAATAACATGTATATGTCATGATATTATTCATAATATCATCAAAACCTATGTGGATTATCTCTTTGTGAAATCTAAACATAACATTTTCATACTTGTCTTCATGATTTAGCTATCATATTTTATTGACTCATTAAATACAAAGTTAGATTTAACCCTTTCAAACATGTGTTTGTTGTTACTTCTAGTAAACTATTAGTTTGTCTAGTCTCCCATAGGGGCATTTATGTCGATCAAGCTAAAATCAAAGCTATTATCAACATGCCTATTTCTTGCTCTATTTTAGATAAATGAACATAATAATAAAACTTTGGGAAACTCTACATTTTGTTCCATAAAAGTCCTAATATATATACTCCATTAATTCGCTTTCTCAAAAAGGGTAATGTATCAAAATGGATAGATTCATTCCAAAATCAATTGATAGCATGAAATAATCCTTGCTTCATCCTCCTAGTCTTCACCCACCTTAAATTGATCATCCATTAATTCTAAATACATCATTTACCCACATATAATTTGGGGCAATGCTTACTCAACAAGATGATAATTATAGATAATATGATATCTATTATAATAGTCATGGTTTAATTGATTATGAGAAACACTACACAAAAGTAGAGCATGATTATTTAGCTATTATATCTCATTACTAAAAACTCTACCATTATATTTTATATCAAACTGATAATGACATTTTCTATTCTGATCCAAATCCTCATTTATTCTCTAAATATTTCCTAACTGGACATAAAATTTGAAAATGGATGGTCCTTTTGATGGAATTTAATTTCCAAATAGTTACATAGAAATATGTCAAAGGTCAGGTCATTTTAGATTAACTTGTGGTTACCTATGTACCACCTACTAATCACCTTCAATATACTCTTCCTAATGAATAAATCCTTTATATCAAAGGTATTAACCATGAAATAAATATCACTTCATAATTTCATTGCTGATTTATAAGAAAATAACTATGACAAACTTGATCTTCCTCCTAACACTAGATCTAAAGCATTCATTGAAGAATTAACAAAAGAAACAATTTATTTTCATGAAGCAGCATGTAACCTTAACTTTTATGGTGCATAATGTCTTCAATGAGTTGGAGAAGGTTGTATATTAACAAATCCATATGGTAAAATCATACCTCTAGCATTTCAATCAATATTTGATGTCATTAATAATATAGTTGAACATGAAGCTTTGATATTAGGTATGCAAGCCACAATCAATTTAGGCATCCCATATCTACATGTTTTAGGTGATTCACAACTCATATTCATCAACTTAGTGGATATTATCAATGTAAAAGTAAAACATTGATAGCATATCATCAAATTGCCACTAAACATACCAAAGAGTTCACATCATTCACTATGAAACCAATCACATGAGAACAAAATACTATAGTTGATTATCTCACTTCATCAACATAATTATTTCACCCTCATCAACTTCTACATGATTCCCAATTCCTTATCCAAACGAGGAAGTCATCTTATTATTTACAAAATAAAAAGGATTCTCTAATATTTCACATAGAAGTTGTCACTATTCGATAGAGCTTGTGGTATAAAAACACCATCCAATTCATTGAGCATAATACCTACCATATATAAGTATGTTTTCATGAAAAGACATCAAATAATCATTAAAATATGTACTTCAATACACCAATTTATCTTATCGTAACACAAAAGGCACTTTACTACATTGTGTAATGCTAGAATAAGTTACTAATCCTTTTGAACAACCACATGGGGGAATCTATGATGGTAATTGTAGTAGTCACACCACAACCCATAAATTCATGTGCATGGGTTAATTTTATCCTACTCTTGAAGAATATGCCATTATTTTTTCTAAAAAGTGTAATCCTTATCAACTTCATGTTGATCTCATCTAGTCTCCTTAAGATGAATTCCAAACCTTGGAATATCCTTGGACATTATCTATGTGGGGATTAGATCTCATTGGTAAATTACCTAGGTCACAAGATGGTCATGTGCTCATTATCACTACCATTGAATATTTCTCTAAATGGATATAATCTATGCCTCTTATTAATGTTATTAGTATTACCATTTCCAAATTTATTCTCTCTCAAATCATTTTTTGTTTTGAATTTCCTACTACCATAATCTCTGATAATTATGGAAAATTTGAAAATAAATGTATGAAATAATTATGTGTAAAATTAAAAATTATGTAAAAATTATCAACACCTTTTCATCCTTAATGCAATATCCAAGCAGAACACACTACCAAAATTATGAATAAAATATTACTAAATACTATTAGAGAATCTCATAATAATTGGCATTTACAAATGTATTTTGCACTCTAGGCTTATCACACTATCATACATACTACCACTAGGGAAACAAAATTTTCATTAATAGATGGATATGAATCAATTTTGCCTCTAGATGTTGAGTTAACATCCTTAAAAATTTATCTTCATGGTATTATTCCTAGTGACTAACTTCATAAAGCCTGACTCCAAACTTTTGATTTCTTGGATGAGCATCGTATGGTTCTATTACAACATAATCACCAACACAAAGCTAACATTGATAAACAACTTAATAAAAATGTCAAAGTATAAAATTTCAATATTTGTGACCTAGTTGTCAAATTAGATTATACACATGATAAATAAGGAAAGCATTCCGAAAAAAGGTGGGGTCCTTACCTTGTCAAAAACATCCTTGGTCCTAGTACTTATGGATTATAAACTAACAAAGGAATATTTTTAAAGAAGCCACTAATGCTCATTTTTTAATGAGATTTTTTTCTTAAATATTTACTATTTATCACATACTTCCATAAACTCTATATACTAATACTTCTTTTAAATTTCTTCTAGACACCTATAATATGCAACATTACATTACTCTCAATATCCTTAATTCTTATTGTTGGTCATTTGGTCTATCTTTATTATTTTCCTTTAGTTCATGAGTTATAACATACGACCATTGATAAGACCTGACCATCCTCATGAATATCTATTATTTTCTAGTCTAATGTTGATAGCTTTTTTCTTTCATAAATTTTTCATTTTAAAAACTTATTTTAACTTATTCAATTTATCCTTTGTGAGATGCAATATAAGAAATTGGATAGGACAAAACATTCCTCACAAAATAATCTTTTATGTATCTTAATGCTTTTCACATCTTTGGTTTCTCCTTTATGAGTTGCAATGTAAGACCTCAGATAGGACCAAGCTTTCCTCATAAAAATTTGAAAATGCTTAAAATATTTTTTACTAAGTATTTTCCCTGAAGAATTAAGGTAGTAGTTTAAGGATTGTGATTTCATACAATTAATATCAATTATGTTTCCTTTGTGGTAACACATCTAAACAAATTAATTTTTGCATATCTCCTTACACTTACATTATTACTTATGCTAAATAATCATGATTACCTATCATTGTATCCTTTCCACATGATCACATTTTTTGTGATTTGAGGAAACTTAGTCGTTTAATGTTTAGTCCCCTCCCCTATATTAATTACAATTTGGTCACACCAAGGTTAGTTTCAAAATAAAATTATTATTTAACATGCAAGTACAAAATTCCTAGACATCATGCTCTCTAAGTTCTTTTCCTTAGGTATCAAATCTAAGTTTTCTAGTGATAGTCATTTTTTACACCCATGTTTAGTTTTATGAATCTATATGGATGAGGAAAAGAAAAAAAACATTAAAAATTTAAGATTGAAACCATTTAAAATAAAAAGTGGTGATAAAAAAGCATCTATAAATATAAAAAGTCAAAATCACACCAAAAGACATGATTATCAATCACATCACCTATTCTAGTTGAATCTCAAACTCCAAATTTGGCCTCATAATATATCTAAAGTCCATTGGGGTGTAGTAATATAGTATAATGGGATAGGAGGTATCAAAATTATCCATATTGCTACCTACTTTCTCACACAAGTACCCAATCTTCATAGTAGACTAATGACCCTATAAGGCCTCATGAGGAATGGGGAACACATTGTGGGAAGGTAGGTGAATTTTTATTTTCATGCATATAGCATTCATGGGATGATACTTATACTTAAATATATAAACCAAATTAGTGTACCTAAGGCAAGCTCTCTAGAGTCCTTAATCTCAAAATCCTTCTAGTCTTGCCAACTTTATTTGATTGTCTTGATTCTGATAAATATTTTCTACCTTGGTATCATCTACATTTCCCCAACCACCCATTTCATATTTCCCCTTGATAGGGAAATTTTGTTTCTAAATATTTTTCCCAATATATATATTCCATATTCTTCATCTATTTTAAGAGATGCTCATAATAAATTTGTTTTAGTTTACTAAATCTTAAGAGAAAAAATTATATCTTTGACCGATTATGCATTAATTACTTAAATCATTACTTTATTCTTCTTGGATTTCCTTGGTTTTATTTTAAAATCATTTTTTTATCACTCCTTTTGTGGATAATTTCATTCCATTTCTCCATTATATTTTTATATTTTTAAGTTAGTTTGGATTTCTACCTCTCATTCATCAATTTTTTTTTACTTTCGGTTATTTTTCCATGTTTGTTACTTATTATAAATTGATGTTAAAACTATTATTTCATTTACTTGTTTCCTTGGTCTGATTTGATTTTTTACTTTTCTTACCTAAGGTACAATTGTTTAGGTTTGTCACTAATTTTGTATCCTTATCTTTTTGGTTACTCACTTTGCTCTCATTTTATCCATTTTCCTTGGTATTTTGGTTCTAACTTATCATTTATCACCATAGTTAAAAAATTATCCATGTGAATTATTCAACTATGCAAAGTTCATTTATTTTTATTTCACTATGATTATTTTTTTTCTCTTTAGTTTTATATCATTAAGGGTTTTCCAAAGAAATTAATGTACCCTTAATGATCAAGATTATAAATAAAGTAGATACCCATTCAATGATTAAGGTAAGTCAAAATATGTATATGATACTTCCAAACTATTTTAATTATTTCCTTATTGTCATTTAAATTTATGCTTTGTGTATAATTTATTAGCTTAATGTTGTGTGTTTATTTTTTATTTATTGAAGCATAATCCCTTGTTAAAATTACATGACATGTGATGAAATTTGAGTGGAGAAAATATACACACCAAACATTTTTTAAAATCATCATTTACGGATAATTTCTCACTTGCATGAACCTATCAAGTCTCAATCTCTTTGAGTACACACCTTAAAGGGAGCACCAAGAAAGGGGTTGGAAAACCTTTGGTGACTTGCATGATTGTTAATCCCTACACCATAACCTAAAACCACTAAAATATACCCTTATCGAGTTCCTTAAGTAATAAAGCTATGATTATACACTCCCATAAGTAATTCACTATCCAAAATATCCCCTACCTAAGAAGATACTTATTTTACTCATTTTTCATACTATGTCAACCCAATTGACCTTTTTGGGAATCTAGCACATGTTACAAAACTCTATTGGCCCAAAATGACCTAGTTCAAGGTCTAATGGATCTATTTACCATGAAACAAGACTGACCTAACTGACCTTGTTAGTTAAATTCTTAAGAGAGCTTAAGATCATTCTTTAGGTATAAATGCCCCCTTAATTTATTTTATAAATAGAGGATCATTCAATTACACATCATTACAGGTCACAAACCTAATTAAACTATGATTTGGTGGTTTCATTACTTTGGGTTTTATCTTGGAGTAGTAACATTCATCTTGTGGAGGTCTTGGACGGATAGGATAAATGTTTCATCCTAGATCTAATATATCTTTGTGATCCTTACAAGTTAAAATAACCTATTGCAAAGCACCATTGGCCAAGGCAGATATTGAGGCATGATAGTTTCACTTCAACAAGGTAAGTATACTCATATCCCATCATTTTGATATGTAAATGTTGCATAAATAATGGAATGCATGTATCTCTCCATGCTTAAATTATTTCTATTCTATCTTCAATATAATTATCTTTGCTTTTCTATATCTTCCCTATTTTTACCACAAGCTTTGGTGAGCACTAGATTAGTTCGTATAGTTATTTATTATATTAAATTTTATGTTTGTTTAATAGATTAAATAATGTTGATTTATAACATTATAAGACCTATCTAGGGATATTAATTGATGACATTTGAATAGAGACCTTGGAAACCTCTCCTTTGCTATTATGTGGTAAGTGATCCCTTGGTTAGGTTTAACTTATCCATAATTGGTCATGACCTCGAGATAACAAAGTATTTCTATGTAGACTATTATTTGATTAACTTATTTGAACTTGGATATTACTAAGTAAAATAGTTTGTAGATACATATTATTTAACTCATAAACATTGCACTAGTTATTCACACACCACTGTATCATAAGAGAACTACATGAAGTTTGATCCCTCTTTGAAGTATTGGTATGCAGGTAGTGTTTAACACATGGGGTATTGAGATCTTACCCAACTTCAAATATTTAACCCTTTTCCCCATTGATTAGAATCAGTATTGACATGCTAAGAAACTAGGATTTTTGAAGGAAAATCAATTATATAGTGGTCTCTAAAAGCGATCGTAATCTCCCAGAAAAGATATAGGCTCTATAGAAAAAGACATAAAGAACATAAAAACCCTAATTTTCTCATTGTAAGTGGATATGAGTGCTCTAGGTTGGATAGGAACACCAATCATATAGTGTCCTCTTTCAAACATTATTGTATAGGCCTAGATCTAGTTACATTTTTGTGATTGTAGTCTCTAGACCTCTCTACATAACAAGTTTCAGACCCTAATTCCTCATGGAGGCATAGTTTTTAAGTATTTTTTTTCTCCTCACACTTTGATATTTTTAACAAGTTTACAGAATATAATGGTTGCAAGCCAATTAATGTTACCATTGTGATATTAATCTCTTTATTCTTAATAGTAGTGTTGTCATTAAGGGTTTTTACATAAATCACAAGTTGGATTAAGCATATTGGTGAATCTATTTATTCTCTGAATGTTGTAAAACCCTATCTAGAAAAGTTTTTAGGGTTTGTATCCTTATTTTTCCTATTTTCACTTGTTATTTTTTATTTTTAGATTTTATGTATTCTATTATAATAATAATTTTATAGGTTTTAGTTTTATATTATATGGATCTCTTCCTCCTCTTCCTAATCCTTAAGGTTATGATAGCTAATTTCCATTTAACCAGGTTCATGCTATCACTATCCCAAAAGATAAGGTATTCCATCCTATATTACCAAAATAAGGTAACCACCATACCCTTCCTCAAACACCTCCACTTCTAACATCTCCCCTTGATGGTGTATGTATGCATGTTTAATCTTAACCTCTTAGGGATTTTGCTTATGAGGACCTAAAGGATCAAATCATAATGGGAAAGTTAATAGAAAAGTTGAAAAATGAAATTTATTTATTAATTTTAAAGATCACATTATTGGAACTCATGTGCAGATAATATATAATATGATATTATTAATTACGTAAGTGCATCTCCATCTAGTAATGTTGTATAAGATTTCATTTAGAAATGAGAAACTACAATAGAATAATTTATAATAAATAATTTAAAAAGCATTAAAATGTATAATAATATTTTAATTGAGATTCTGAGGGTAATGATTCAAAATAATTGATCAAATTACCTCCTCTACATTATCTAATGAGATCAAAATACTATTATACATATCATAGAATGCATGGGCATCATACAAATCATTATTTGGTTTTGAAAAATAAAATAAAAAATGTAATTGATAATGGTGATCTTATAAGTGATACATCTACCAAACAACCCATAGTAGAATAAGAACAAGTAAAAAAAAGTGGTAAAATTAGAATTATTAAAAAAGTGGTTACCAAAAGACAACTTAGATAGATAAAAGGTTCAAAAGGAACAATTACACAAGGAATGTATCACAAAGAAAGTGTTACAAAAAGAGAAAGCACATAATTTGTCAAATCAACTTCAAGGTAAGAAAAAAACATAATTAAAAGAGATCTTCTCACAAAAGATTCTTGAAAGCATGAAATAACTAAAAAAGATACAATTTCACATGTGATTCCAAAGGAGTTGACTAAAAATCATTAATATTTTATAAATCCTTTGATTCTTAATCCCCAATACATGGAAAATAATGTACCAATGTGGTGATAAATAACACTATTAAAATTAATGTTTGTAGCATGAAACTCTTACAATTTATTTGATATGATAAGGAACTTTTGGTTAAGATTAATTTATATAAATCAATTATTATATCAATTGAGTTACCTTGTATAGGTGGGCCAAAAGCATGTTCAATGGTATTTCATGTATGTCCTAGTTTGGCAAACTATAAAGTTGGACTAGGAAGATCATGGATGGTAACAATGGGGGAACAATGGGTAAATATGTAACCATGTCACATTTGGACATGAAAGTGTAATTATCAAAATTTCAATATAAGACATAGTTTATTCAAATCACATCAATAGGCAATATACATAACTTCAAAAAGCATACAAACAAAGATAAGTAATGGCATATCACTAAAGGCACTTGACACAATACATATTACAAAGGAGAAATCAGAAAGGTCAATACCATAATATGGAGAAGTTCCTTATTCATATCAAGATGTAATAGAATACAAGAGTGTAATTCCATAAGTTCAAAATATAGATGATGATGAGTATAATAATACAACTTGGTATGATCTTAATGATATTGATTATACAAAATATCAATATGCCAATGCTACAAAACCTACATTGTTGCATGATACTCTTCATTTACAAGAGATAACCATTCCTTTGTTAAACACACGATCTATTGAAATTAAGACTCTCAATGGAGCCATAAATTAATATCATTCTCTCTATTTCTTAGTTCATATGATGTAAAAATATTCAAAAATGATAAAATATGAAAGAAATCAATAAAAATAGGACCTATGCATGCTTATATGCACTTTGTCATAAATAAATTCAAGTTTAAACATTATTATATATGTTTTAGAAATTTTTATATAATACATGCTTCACCAATGTATATGAGTGACTATAGATTACATAGGACACTATTTACATAACTTTTTCCCCATGATTTTACTATTACACACTGAAAAATTATAGTTAGATGAGAGTGTTATGGAGGACAAGAGTATAATGTTATAGTTTCCCTCACCCCACTCTTGTCCCAATGAGCTCAGACTATCATTGCTTAGTCCCAGACATCACATTGGCTTCCTGCTACATGTACATTCATCATCTAGCTCATTGGGGGCATGATAAACACAAGTTTTATCCTTCTTTGCCCATAATATCTTACTCACATGCTTAATAATTTACATTGTATTAAATATTATGATATTAATCACTCACTAATTATATATTATTACCTATCTCATTTATGGAATATTTCTCAAATTACAACTTAGATCTTGTTGATCTGAATACATAATTAGTCATATTTTTTATATTTCTTTTTCTAGATTCATATATTGTATGAACTTATCTGTTTAATTTGAGGACATTTGAATATGTCATTTCAAAGTGGTTCTAATACACTATATCTCTAATTAGATGTGTGTGAGGACATTTTAACATGTTATCATGTGTGTTTTCCATTCATGTGTGTTGACATTTGAACATGTCCCTCTATGTGGCTATAAACCTCTACTATTTCCTTGTATGCAAGCGAGGGAATTTAAACATGAATGTGTATGTGTATTCTATTTAAGTGAGTGAAATTTGAACATTTTCCTTTTTTTTTCCCCTTGGCCTTCTATTATGTTTTTTTGTGTGTTGTGCATGTACTCATTGATTGTGTGCAACATGGCCATAACACTTTGCTCACTTATTTACTTAGATTTATATGCCATGATGGACATCATGCACCCAAACCCATATAATTCCAAGATGGACATCATGAATTATCCCTTAATTATTTCCATTCAACATTATATGCTCAATTGCTTTGTTATTTACATGCTTTATTGTCACACCTATCCAGACACACTTCTTATGAATGCTTATTTAGATATGCATATTACATTATTACTATGCATAATTTACATACATTATGATGCAATGCTTTTCCATGATGTTAATAGTATTCATATTTACATATTTTTACATCATAAAAATTTACTGCATAACCTTTCCTTTTGAATTAAGTTCTTATACAAGCTTGGTAACTCACCTCAAAAGAGGGGGCATTCACATAGGATTGTCTTAGATAGTTTACCTCTCTATATCAATACACACATATGATTTAATAATGTTTAACAAGATGACATCATTTTAGAATTAAAAAACACATAGAAAGTTAATTTGGATATAAGAATGACATTGGATATGAGAGAATTGCTCTAGTGTCCTTCTTAGTGATATTGTCCAAATTCATAAAAAATAGGCTTTTCTATAATTTCTCAAAACCTCAGTTTACTAAGATCAGTACTCAATAGTTTATTAGTCTTATTTTCTAGAATTAATTAGAATTACATAGTTTGGATTTATTTATTTTTTTAGAAATCATGTGTGCTATGTTGTTCCAAGTTGGTATACATGTTTATTATTAGAATCATGATTTTTTTACTTAGTCTTAGAATCTATATGAACTTGATATCAGTTGTAGGCATGTGTGCGACACATTACTTTCTCATTAAACCAATTTATGCATGAGTCTCATAGATGGAATGATAATTAATTAAAGATTTAAAATATTTTATGATTTCATATTCCATACAATTGTATATACCTTTTTTGGAAAACTTTGTCATAATTTTTGATGCTCAATGTTTTGAATCATCTTCTATGATCCTTCATCAAGAAAGAAAATTCATATGAATTCTTTACCCTAATGAATAATCGCATAAGATGATCTGAAACATTGAGAATCAAAAATTTTAACATAATTTTTCAAAAATTCTATATGTAAATGATAATTCATGTTAATCTCCATGCTCTATACACTAGACCTAGATTATACTCAGTATTTGCACCAATTTTGTGCTAGGTTTGCACTAGAATTGAACCTTATTCCATCTAAAGTGGGGGGTTCACTATTTTCACCAATATATATGCCACTTTTTGCATTATTATCTATAATAATTTTTCCATGACTACACACACACACACACACACACACACACACACACACACACACACACACACACACACACACACACACACACACACACACACACACACACACATTTGGATTCATACAAGGATTCCAAGATAATCCACTAATTTTAGATGATGATGATGGATTTAGTAAAACATGCATTCTTGAGCACACCCACTTATTAATGAGGATTGGGGTATGCATAATCCAATCCAAGTTATTCAATGTTAATATAAATGCACAACATGCCACAACCACCATTTTTTAGAACTAGAAAAGGCATAATGATTTGTGTACTCAATAAAGGTTATTAATTTATTATCACTCTATAGATTTTTGTGTTTTACTTCCAGATATTCATCTTAAATAAAGACTAATATTACATACACTTCACTATAGATCTTACATGGAGCAGATTTTAGCATTGTGGCCTATATCCAAGACTCCTTCCCATATGTAACTTTAGGTACACACTCTTTTTCCTTTTACTCTAATAATTTCAATTTTTGAATTATTATAATAAAATGCGAGTAAATTTAGACACTTAAAATTAACATTTAAGCTAAAACCATGCACTTGTGACTAGTCTTTTACACACTTAGCTCTAGACCTATCTTTAGGACGCTTTTGATTAGTTTTGACCACATTACACACTCTTATAAGGTGATAAATGGCACCTAAATGAACGTATTAATATCTTTATACACCTTTTAGGACATAATTAACACTCAGAATGATAAAACCACCCATTATAAAAGACCACCTTAAGGGACTATAACACACACTCTAGTGTCATTCCCCTTCTCATGTATTCCTATCAAATAATACCTAATTTGAAAAATTAAAATATAAATTAAGGTTGGCCCATGTCCATAATGAGACCCATTTAAATAATTTTCAATGATATGAATAAATAAACACTTTTCAAACCATTTTACACATAAGTGGCTTCCACATTGAAAATCACCAGAATCATGCTTGCACACTAAGAACATAATATATATTTCTCCTAATTTTTATTCCATACAACCATAGTAGCCTATATATCAATTCTAAATACATTATATAAGTCACAAGTCATGATTAAGGCATCAAATAACATCATTATTACAATAACATCTAGCATATTACAATAAATTTTCACATACCACTACATCAAGGGAGAACTACATGAAATTTGATCCTTGTTCAGAGTATTGTTATGTAGGTAGTGATCAACACATCAGGTATTGATGTCTCAACCAACTTCATTTGTTGACCCCTTTTCATGTTATTTTACATCAGTCTTCACATGTCAAGGAATTAGGGTTTTTAAAGGAAACTCAGTTATATAATGGTCTCTAAAAGTGATCAGAAGCTCCTACACAAGATACACAATTTATAGATGAAGGTAAAAAGAACCTAGAAACCTTAATTTACTCATTGAAAATGTACAAGAGTGCATTAATACAGACATGAATGCTAACCCTCTAGTGTCCTCTTCCCACGACTATTGCTTAAGCTTGGATCCAATTCTATATTAATGATTGTAGTCACTAGACCTCTCTGTAAAAATAGTTTAAATATTTATTCCTCTTTAAGGCACAATTTATAGTTAATTCTTTCTTTTATCCTAATTTCTTTTTAATTTTATTAAGTTTCTAGAGTATAGTAACTCCAAATCAGTGATTGTTATCATTGTTATAATATTCTCCTAATTTTACACAATAGTGTTGTTATATAGGGTTTTCACATAAATCTTAAATTTGATTAAACAATTTGATGTTTTTCTCTATTATATGATATGATAAATTGTGAGTGTATATTTGATGTGGACCTTGGCCTTATTTTATGGGGATTCTTATGTGTCCCTTTTTCTAACATATTAACATCCCTTAAGTGTGACCTTTGGCCTTGTCTAATACATGATTATTGATTTACCTTGTTCATAACATTTTATGCCCCCTTATGTGTGGACATTAAAATTATTTTTTGAGACATATTTATGTCCATTATATTTTACCTTTGGTATTATATGTAACACTAACACTTTCATTTGTTGATCTTTCTAACCTATGCCTAACAACAATTATTTTTGAGAATCAATTTTCCCATTACAGTCAACCCATTTGCCTAGCATATCATTGATGTGAGAAATAACATAATAAGACTAATATTAAACAAATAAATGTGGCATTAAAAATGTTCTTGGAACTTATATATGACATATCTATGCACTATAGTGGATCGATAAAGTATTTTCTATCCCTCCCTAGCACTAGTCATAATCCAAGTTGAGAGCACTCAAAATCTAAGTCAAAAAAAACATTGTCAAGTATCAAATATAAATAATTAGTTTCATACATATAACAAAGGATAAAAATTACATAATCACACTAGATGGGATAACTATATTTTGTTTTATTTAATTTCTTATATCATCAAATATTTCAATCATCAAACAAGGGTTATTGGGGTTGTCTCAGCGTATTACACTTTCTTGAGATTTGTAGGTATAGATCCCTCAAAAGCACACTTAGGGTTTTAAGAAAAATGAAACTAATTTCTATAATTACACACATCATCAAGATGTGGGATCACAAATATAGATTAAATATAGATAGGTGCAAGTTATTGTATAACCATTATTCCTCATTTCCTCATAGGTTAATACTATGAAACACATGCTATTATCAACTAATGATACTAACCTAATTTTTTAGAATTGACCCTACTTAGATAGAAATTAGTTATAAAACTAAATAAATAATGATCCTAAATTTATCTAATATCAACTTCTATAATTTAACCATAATTAGACAATCACCTAGAAAACCTAAGTAATCATTTGTTTGTTCTACTTAATATTTTTAGCATATACCACTTGTCAAATCACTAAAATCAGTTCCAATCTTATACATTAAAAATATGATTTAATTCCATAAAAATAATATTTAAATTATGTTTCAAATATATATCTTAATTATATTAATTAATTCATGTTAATCAAAATAAGGGTAAAATAGGTTAAAAAATGTAATGAAATTACTTCAACAACAAAGGAGAATAACATCAATAGATCATAATATGACTGAAATATATTAGAATATATGAATAAAAGACAAGCCACTTTGAGGGTAAACCTCCACAAGATTCAATAAGATAAGAATTTATAATATGATGATAAACAACTACCCACTACCTCCTATATATAGTCTACCTAGGCCATGGTTACTCCATAGGCCTACCTAATAACCCAATGAAAGCATTGAGAAATGTGATATAGGATCAAAGAGGTACAAGTAATCCATAAGATGACTATTCCTATCTTGATACATGTGATAGGTTAGTGGTGTTACATGCCCTTCCCCGTCAAACAAACCTTGTCCTTAAGAGTAAACAAGTATGGATGATATTACAAAAAATTTGCATCCTTACAAGTTGCATCATCACTACTCAAGTTCTTCCACTTGATCAGATATTCCTTAATCTCTTTGGTTCTCAACCTTTTAATATGTGTTTGTATGATCTGATATAGTTCCAAAATGAATTGTCTTTATTTATCTAATTTTGATAGCTTTGTTTGGGCTAAAAAATTCTATCCAATGACCTTCTTCAAGTAGGAAACATGAAATATTGGGTGCATGAGAGATGAATGAGGAAACTCTAGTTTGTAAGCCACACTTCCAATTTTTTTAGAACATGATATAGGCCATAATATTTAGGATCAAGTTTAATATCCACTTTTTTTTCTTCAAGCACATATATTTACAATGGCTACAAATGTACAATTCCCTAGTCACCCACATCAAAATTTCACTCACTCTAGTGTTGATTTGCTTGCCACTTCAACCTATTTTGTGTCAATGCCAAAATATCTCTCAAACCAACCAAAACCTCTTGTTGATGTTGAATTTGCTCCTCCACATCTCAAACCTTAGTTTACACCCTTAAGGAAGAAGTGATGGAAGGTGGATGGTAACCATATAGTGTTAGAAATGGGGACATTTTAGAAGAGGTATAGAAAGATGTGTTATACCACCATTCTACAAGTGGTATCCATTTAACCCAATGTTCTTTCTTATTTGATACAAAATAATTGAATACCTCTCTAAACATTTGTTGACCACTTCTATTTATGCATCAGATTGGGGGTGGTAAAATGAGATATGAGCTAGCTAATTACCCAAATAGGAAAATAGTTTAGGCAAAAAATTACTAGTAAAAAATAGGATCATGATCACTTACAATTATTTTTGGGTTTCCATGTAATTTTAGAACTATCTCTAGAAAAATAGCCACTATTGTACTTATTGTAAATAGGTGTGAGAGGACACAAAAAATGAGCATATTTTGTAAACCTATCCACAATTACCAAGATAAAATTATTACCTTCATAATAAATAAAACTTGTGATGAAATCCATGTAAACCTCCTCCCACATTTGACTATGAATTATTAAATGTTGTAACATACCTCGGGTCTTAACTATCTCACCATTGTTCTATTGTCATATAAAACATTCTTCCACAAATTTTTTACATCTCCTTTGAGTCCTTCAAAAAATACTGCTCAATTAATTTTGTGATAGGTTTTCAAGAACATATAATGTCCCCCAATTGTATATGCATGCAAATATACAATAATATTATGCTTCAAATTTGAATATTTGCACACGTATAACATATCCTTATACCATGGGTCATTAAATTTCCCTTAAGTTTGTTAGAGTATATACAACCTTAGTGGATATTATAAATCAAAACCTATGTATCCTTGTCCTTCCCCCACTCTAATGTAGCTTCATCTACCTAGTCTTCCTACAACATGGACATTTTAAAAAGTAATGCTTATATGGATGTATCTCATCTAGATAGTTCATCTGACACTCATTATATTTACCCTTCATGTATATGATTTCAAAATCATAAAAAAAAATTGTTACCCACTTTTGTTGTTCTTCAGATGATAATATTTAATCCAAAAATTATTTGAGACTATCATGATCTGTTTTCACCTTAAAACGTCTATCCATCAGATAGGCCTCCATTGTTTTACCACATGAATAATAACCATCATTTATTTATCACATATAGGTTTTTTGAGATTCATACCTTTGAATTGATGACTCTCAAATGTAAGCGGTCTTCCTTTTTTTCATTAGTACTACTTCTAACCCTAATCTGGAAGCATCAAATTCAACAATGAACATCTTTGATAAGTAGGGAGTTGAAAGGATTCAAACCCAATAAATATCATTAATGACAAGCATGAAATGGAGAGAAATAAAAATACATAAAAGACTAAGTTATCTCTCAAAATAAAACCATAGAGATGAGATTTAAAGTGGAAAATTGAATGTATCATAAAAAAACCCACGTGATCTTATTTTAAGGCTTGCAATAAATATATCCACAAGTAAAAAATTGATCAAAATCACAAGATAATAATAGAGAGATCTAGATGAATCTTAGTTAAGAAGGAGGATAAGAAGATCTCTTTTATAGAGATAGAGGATCAAAATGGGAGTTACATAAGACCCCATTATGACCTTACAAGCCCTCCAAGTGTCTGACAATTGTGTGCTAATCCATTACAAAAGAAGGAATGTGTGTGATAAGTGGAGAGAGGAGTTACTCATTTAAATAACTCATAAATCCTAAGAGAGAAAAAATGAGAGTGATACCTAAAAGAATCTAGATTTATGTGAATTAAAAATTCATGTAAATATAAATTCCTCACAAAGAAAAAACAAAATATAAAAAAAATATATCATAAATTCATAACAATCCACCTTAAAATTTATTTAGGGGTTAACAAAAAAATAAGATAGGGGGAAACACCACTATATCTCCCCCTTGATGAGAACTTTATTCAATCCTAACTTGTTACAAAATAAAACAAACTTGTCTCTACATAGAGGCTTAGTGAATATATCAGCCATTTTTTCTTCAGTAGGATAGAAAGATGGAATAATCTAATTATCTTTAAAAAGTTCATGTTGAAAGTGATGTTTAGTCTCAATGTGCTTAGACCTTGTATGAAAAACTAGATTTTTGGCTAAGGCAATTTCACTTTGATTATCATAAAATATCAGAGTAGCTGAACGTTATAGGTGGCCCAAATATATAAAAAAAATCTTTTAATCCAAATAGATTCCTTTGTAGCATGATTACAAGATTTATATTAAGTTTTTGTGGAAGATAGAGATACAGTTCATTGATTTTTACTATTCCATGAAATATTGTCAAAACCGAAAAAGAAGTAATAACCATTAGTAGATCTACGATCGTTTGGATTACCAACCCAATCAAATTATGAATAACCTACCAAAGAAAAAAATTTATTCGATGTATACTCGATGCTAAAAGTTAGAGTACCTTTAATATAACAAAAAAATATTTTAGCATATTTAAAATGAGTATCTTGAGGTTTAGACATAAAACGAGAAACCAATCCAACAAAAAAATCAATATCAGGATGAGTATGAGTAAGATAATTTAAATTACCAACTAATTATATATATAAAATTGGATCAACATTTTTTGTTTCCATGTCATTAAGAAGTTTAACACTAAGTTCACAAGGAGTAGCAATAGTTTTTATATCTAACATATTAAATCTAGAAAATAAACCATATGTAAATTTATATTAAGAAATAGAGATGTTATCATTTTCTTGCCAAAATTGAATGCCTAAAAAATAATGTATGAGACCCAAATCAATCATTTCAAAGGTATTCTTCAAAATATTTTTTATGTAGGAAACCATTGAACTATTACAACCAGTTATGATTAAGTAATCAACATAAAAAACAATGATAACTATACCATTTGGAGTATTTTTGAAAAAAAGATTAGGATCATTAGAAGTACGAGTTAAGCCTTGAGCTATAAATAACTGATAAATTTTAGAGTACCATTATCTAGGAGATTGTTTTGAACCATAAATATATTTGTTTAACTTGTATACAAGATGTTCATTTCTTTCATTTATAAAACTAGGAGGTTGAGACATGTAAATTTCTTCATGTAAGTCACCATTTAAGAAAGCACTCTTAACATCTATTTGATAAATAGACCAATGCATGTGAGAAGCTAAAGCTAAAAAAACTTCAATAGTGGGCATTTTAGTAATAAGAGCAAATGTTTCATTATAGTCAATTCTTTCAATTTGAGAAAAACTTGTAGAAACTAATCTAGCTTTATATTTTTCAATTTGATTGTCATAATTGAACTTAGTTTTAAACAACAATTTACAACTTACCAAATTATGCCCTTTAGGTAAATAAACTAAGACCTAAGTGTTATTAGAAATCAAATAATTATATTCATCATGCATATTATTTTTCCAATGAGGGTAACCTTGAGCTTGTTTTAAAGTTTGAGGATCATTATTATGCACAAGTTTAGACATCAAAGCATAATTACAATAATTTTGTCTAGTTTTACGATTATCATTAAGATCAACATTAATTCATGAATATTCTATAGTAGTTTTGGCCCATTTAAGCATATATTTAGATGGAGCAAGACTAGAATAATAAGAAGGAATTGGAGGATCAACATCATTATGCATTACATAATTATGATCATTACAAGATTAAAAAGGAAAAAAATTAGAAATAATATCAAGAGAATATGAATTGGAAGTACAATCTTGCACACCATGTTCAACAATATTACCATCTCTTTTAAACTTGATTTTGTTAGTTTGAGGATCATAAACCCTATAGGATTTAAATGATTCATCATAGACAAAAAAATATAAAAGTGTCTACTTTATAATCTAATTTTTGATGCTTTAAATTGGAATATGAATAAATGCATTACAACTAAAAACACGTAAACGTTTTAAATTAGGATCTCTATCACTCCAAGCTTATTCAGGTGTAAAATTTAAAGTAGTTTTAGTGGGACTCAAATGAATGGGATAAAAAACACACTACATGGAGTCAAATCAAAAATTATAATGCATATTTTTAGCATGCAACATAAACCTAGCCATTTTAGTTATAGTCTTATGATTTTGTTCAACAACACCATTTTGCTCAAGTGTGTAGGAAACAATTTTCTCATGCTTAATTCCGTGTTACTTACAATATGAAAGAAAATCATTGTTAACATATTTGGTACCATTATCATTACATAATATGCATAAATAACAACAAGATTGTTTTTCAGCAAACAACTAAAAGTCAATAAAAGTGTCTAAATCTTGATCTTTAGTTTACAAGAAATTAATACAAACTCCTCTAGTGAAATCATAAAAAACATGTTAAAGCATACTTATCACCATTAATATAAGGAGTTTGCATAGGGCCTAAAATATATCTATGAACTAAATGAATCTTTTCAGTAACACATCGAGAGTGATTTTTAAGAAAATATTCTCTATGAATTTTACCAACCATACAACCATTACAATTAGAAGTAGTAGGAGAAATGTTAGGCAAACCTTGTACCATATTGAGTTTTTTTATGAGAGAAATACTTTGGTAGTTGATATGCCATAATATTTCATGCCATAAGTTAGGATCATTAGAAACAAGTAAAGCATGAGAAGATGAGGAATAAGAGAATCTAGTAAATTTGAATAAATTATCATTGTCTAAAAAAGTAGTAGCAACTACTTAAAAATATTGCATAGTAGATTTAACATAACAATTATCATTAATAAATTCTACCTTATATTCCTATTTTCATAATTGATTTACAAAAAGTAAATTAAATTTTACATTAGGAACAAGCAAGACATCATGCATTTCACCATTAAGAATTTTAACATTTTCTATGGCTTCACATTGTAAGAAGCATAATTTGAAAGACTTAAATGATTGTTAGAAATATTTGGTTTTAAAAATATTTGATTCTAAAGAAGTAAATAATAGAGCATTAGATGTCATATGTTGAGTATCTCCAAAATCAACAATCCATTCAATAGGAGAAGCATGCAAAGCAAAATTAAAAGTAGCTCTAGTATTAGACTTGTATTTTACTTGAGTCTTATTGTTACTAGTGCTAACAGTGTCTTTGACTTAAATATTTCCATTTTTGATATCATATACTTTTTTAAAGCAATGATCTTCATCATGAGTTTTTTTCACAATAATTGTAGACATCCAATTCCTAACACCATTTGTGTTGAAATTGTCAATCTCACTCAAAATTCACTCAAATGCAAATTTTAGGTCAAAATCCATAAAACATGCTAAATGGTTTGAAATTTTTATTTATAAGTGATAATTTAGGTCAAATTATCCCTAAATGGGGCAATTGAATTTATGGGTCAACTAACTTTTATCAATTTATTTTGAGTCAAAATGACAATTTCACCTTTTGTGCTCAAGATCACTCTTTTGTCCTAAATTTGTTGGTACACACCATGTACCTTTGTTATTTTGTGTTAGAAAAGTCTTGAATGGAAATACGGTTCCATTTCATCCAACGTCGCCTTATAATTCTTCATAAGTCAAATTATAACTCAATGATATGACTTGTTGGTCATTTTGATTAATTGAGGGCTAATTTTCAAATAATTAAATAAATGTTGATTAACCTTGTTTAAGGATAATTAATCCAAATAAAGATATTAAGTGGATTTTACATGAGAGTTGTTTAATATTTCATTTTTAAAATTGATTCCCATGAACTGCATCATTAGGTGACATCATTTCTTGGGAAGACATCCCTAGGCTATAAATGCCACAAATATCAAGATTATGGGTCACCCATGCCTAGTTAATGCCTCCCATGCCTCTTCAATGCCCCTTATTCCAAGTTCATGATGAAGATAATTATGGATTTAATTCCAAATATTAGGATTATCCATCACCACACATACTAATCTTGAGATGGATGGTCATGGTTGATCCTGAGCAATCTCAAAAATCTATAAATAGAGAGGCCATGGACATGAATAAAAAAGCTTAAATAATGAAAATTTATAATGTTAAATTGTTTCCTCAAGGATTTGCATTTGATCATTGATTTTGTTTGCAAGCTTCATTGATAGGCTAGTTTAGTCATTTGGAATCATGAGCCTAGGTTTTATGGAGTGTTATTGAGACATTGGAGGGGCTTACCACCATTTTTGACAAAGAAAAAGATGCTTGATCAAGGGAGAACATGATTTTGAGCCACATGGGTATGGTGAATCCATTTGGGAAGATAATATGATGTTGCTTTCTTTCAATTTTTTTTCTATCATTTTTAATTCCCATAAGAATAGATAGGCTTAATTAGTTAGTTCTTTATGCATGTTTCATTATTTATGGACTAGTGCTTGACTAACTTGCTTCGTACTCCTTTTTACATCTTGGCACACCCAGTGGGATAAGTTGTGTTGGGTGAATATTTTGTCACCAACTAACTGATGAGAAAAATAGGTCTCTTCAACCATAGCATCGGGAGATTGGTCAACCAAATGTGTAGGTTTACCACATCATAGGTGGACAAATATCTCCTCTCATCAAGGGGAGGTTCCATATAAATATGAGGAGCTATATACTATATATATATAAGCAAAAAATAACACTCAAGGGTAGGACTACACCATCCATCTCTCTTTTTTTAGAGATGATGTTCACAAACAAAGGATAAATCTTGGTGATAATATTGAAGGAACTTCTCTTCTTTTAGAAGTGGTCTTGTAGTAGGGTGTAGGAGTTCTTTTTGGTGGGTAACAAAAAGGTAACAAGGGCGCAATAACCAACAGAATGAGGTGTAATGCAAAGTCTCCACCTCAACTGCCCAAAGAGTGAAATACGAAGGATAATGAGGGAAAAAAGTCATCCCAAGACCCTTTACATAGAAAGAAACTAAAAACACACTGAAGACAATTATGACAGCACAAAGTCTTTCCACAATTGGCTTCAGGACAACTTGTTGATTACTTCCACTAGTTTTACTTATTAAGTTAAATAAACAAGAATGCTCTTAGGAAATGGACATAAGAACAATTTCCTAAAATAACATAAGCTATAATAGCACAAAGTCTGAAAGTAACTTGATTTCTCATTTAGATAAAGAAATATGATCAACAATCTGAGTTCAAAGTCTCAGTAATCACCTTTCAATTTGGGCAGAGTTTTGCTTCTATAATGGAAAGATCTCATGTGCATAAAACAAGAAATTACAATATATAGTAGCCAAGAAAGGCTTGGCACTTTGTTTCATAGAATGGTCCATGCTACAGTTAATGCCTTGAATGCATTTTTAGTTCTATCAAGGGGCCATGCTTAGAATAGTGTATCAGCCTTAACTGTGGCATGCCAATTCAACTCATATGTCTCCTCCAAATTATAGGTTGTCTGGTCCTTTCCTTCTTATTTGCATAGCTATCCACTTTGCCTTTACTTTATGAAAGAAAAATAGGTTGCGTCCTTGATTTGGTGTGCTCAGATGACTACTTGGTGGACTATTTCACTTACTAAAAGTAACTCCCTCATAGATATTTCAATATCTTTTATAGCCTTCTCTTCTTTCCTATTGCAATTGGAGCCTTCAGGCTATCTTCTTTAGTTGGTCGCTTAGTTCATCCTTCAAGTTTCATGATATATTTGAAAATTAATAGATATTCCATTACCTTAGATTTGACGTCTACAAGGACATCAATGGTTACTGGTTGTTTGAAACATATTAAACCATTAACCTTAAAACCTTTGAAAGTTCATTGGTTTAATAGTTCAACGGTTCAGGTAGTCTTTATCAGTTTATTGATTCCATCACTTCCCTAGTTCAATTGCTTCCTTACTCTTTGGTTGAACCATCTCTTTCAACTGGTCTTTGGAATCTTCTACTTCCTTCCTTTACTTGGGGCTTTCTTTAAACCTTTGAACCTTTGAACCATTTTGGTTCAAGGTTCAACAGTTCAATCTCTTTCTCATAATCCTTTGTTTTGGCTAAGTCTTTTGAATCCTTAAAATTCCTTCGGCTTTATGTCTTTGGAACACCCCAAAGGGAAGGTGTCCCTTCGAGTCTTTGAGAAAGGTCCATTTTCTAGGTGTTGAGAGCCCCCCGTAAGGGTACCTACCCTTTGAGATTCTTCGTCCAGCTTTTTCCTTCAAATCCTTTAGATAAAATATCTGAAGGAATTCCTTCGAACATTTTATTCGAAGGATTTTCCTTTGTGAAATTCTTCTGCAAAAAATATTTTTGAAGGAATTATTTAGATTCCTTTACTTGGTAATTTCCTCAAAAATTTTTTTTTGAAGGAAATCTTCCCTTTCGACCTTCTCTTTGATCTTTGAGCAAATATTCCCTGGCCTCCACAGGGGCACCTACCTTTTGTTCACTACCCTCCACAAGGGAACTTGCCCTTTTAGCTTTGGGGCACTCCTTTGAATTGTTTGATTGAACCGACCAATTGAACCAACATCAGTTCAAGGGCTCAATAGTTCAATCTTTTATTTCACTCATTCAATTGACCGCTTGAACCAATCTCTTTTAACCAACTGTGTTGAACCTTTGAACCTTTTTTGGTTCAAGGTTCAACAGTTCAGTCTTCTTTCTTTTCACTAAGTCTTTTAAAGCTGTTGAACTTGATGAAGTGCTTAACTATTTAAGATTGTTGACGTTGTTGAACTTTTGAACATGTTAGTCCCTTAACTGAAAAAGCTTGAATAATGAAGAGTTTGAATGCTTAGAATAATTTTTTGGAAAGGGAAGAGATAATTTTGGTCCTATTGGACCAAAATAGTTCATATGTTGTCCCAAAAATGAGTGACAGATTTTGGAAATAATAGTTGGCTCCAATTGGGGAACTTCCTTCAATTGAAAACTTAGAACAACTAAGGGGAGTAGAAACTAGAATCTACAGTGAATTTAAGTATGCCATTGGGCTACGGAGTCATGCTACTGAAAAGGAAAGGTATAAAAAAATGAAAATGAAAAACACAAAATAGAACTAAAGACTATACAAATATACATATGTATAGAAGATCTTATCTGATACGTCAAGAATTGAAGTACTTCAAACGCCGCCCATTATGAGGCAAAGAAAAGGGCATGCCATCTTGATACTTGAATTGGAAACTATTCTCACCAATTAGGTGATGGATAGTAAATAGACCTCTCCAAAGGGAATCATATTTACCATGCATTCCCTTTGGTTGTCTTGTCTTGTCCCACAATAGGACTTAATCTCTAATCTAGAAATCACAATTTTTTTCTTTTTGGTCAAATAGCTTCTTCACTAGACTTTGATGTGCAACAATTCGGTCCACCACCATAGTTTACTGCTCATTCAACTTAGTAAAGCACATGATCTTCTTATTGATGGAGCTTTCTTATGTCTGATCTTCAACAGCCTTAGCCAATTTTAATGCCATAAATTCTAGGGTGATTGGTATCTCAGCATTGAGACCATAAAGAAGTTGGAAAGGTGACATACCAATTTCCCTCTTGGGTGTAATTATATCTTCCCATAAATCATCATCCAATGCTTTATGCCATGTTCATTGGTTGTCATCTACCAGCTTCTTGATTATAGTCACCAGGTTCTTTTTGCTTGATTCAGCTTGGCCATTCCCTTGTGAAAAATAATTAGAAAAGTGGGAGAGGGTAATCCCATAGTAAAAATAGAACTAAGTAATCTCTTGGAAAGAGAAACAAGTTACGTTGTCTATGACAATCTTGGTTGGAACCCCAAACTTGGAAATGATGTTCTCCTTGAGGAAATCGCACACTACTTCTGAAGTAGCATGCTTAGTTGGAACAGCTTCCACCCACTTGGTGAAGTAATATGTGGATGTGATGACATAATCATGTCTAGCACTTGAAGATGGGTTTGCAACACCAATAAAATTGATTCCCCATTGCTAAAATGGCTCTTCTATCACCACTGGCTTAAGAGGCAGAGAAGCTAATTTGGGTCTTCCAATGAACTGTTGGCATAGATCACATCTTCATACCCATTTGTATGCATCTTGAAACAGAGTAGGCTAGTAATACCTAGCTCACAAAATCATATGGGCAGTTATAGGAGCAAAAAAATGTCCTCCACAGGCTATATTATGAAAGGACTTCAAAAGTTGGTTCTGTTGCTCTTTATCCATGAAACAAAGGAACACTCCATCAAGGTTCCTCTTATACAGGCCATTGTCCCACAAGATAAAATTGGAAGATTTTAACTTGACAGTCCTCCCTTCTTTATGAGACAGGTGAGTAGGACACTCACCATAAGTAAGGAAATGAGCAATACTTGAATACCACTCATTCGTGGTGGAGACAAAGAGGAATGTTAGCGTGTCTTCAATTTCTTCTTCTCCATGCTCTATTTCTTTTGGCCTATTATCAGCAATCAATTGACATAGGCCCCTTCCCTACACCAGCTTCGTTGGTTTGATGACTACATCAAACTCCTAGATTTTAGCAATCTAATTACCTCTTTTCATTCCAAAATCATGTTGAGTTAAAATGGATTTGACTGTGGAGTTAGGAACTAGGGCAGTAGTGTCTGAATTTAGGATGTAAAAGTAGAAATGATTCACTACCTTTACCACTGCATAAGCATGCTTATCCATGTTTGAGTACTTCATCTCATGAGCTTTGAGAGGATAACTCATGAAGGATATGGGAGATTCCATACCTTCTTTGTTTTGTTGAACCAGAATTGTTGAAAGTGTGTGTTCAGAAGCATAACTATACACTGTGAAATCCTTGGTATAATCTAGACAAACTAGAATTGGGGCATGGGTGATAGCTATATTAATATTCCAAAACTCAAATTTTCCTTCTTCAATCAAGCTGAAAGTGGCCTTTCCCTTCATCATGTTCATAATGTGGTGAGTCTTCTCAGCGAACTTGAGGATGAACCTTCATAAAAAATTCACCTTTCCAAAGAAAGAGTGAATTGCAGTCTTACTTGTGGGTAGAGTAAGTTCCTAGATGGACTTGACTCTATCTGAGTCAATATTTATGCCTTCTTAGGATATAATGTGTCCAATAAATTTCCTTTTTGTTACCCAAAAAATAGACTTCTTGGGATTTAGAGAAATTCCATTCTGGTGGCAACATTCTAGCACTTGTTACAAATGGTGCACATGATCAGGACGATGCTTGAAAAAGACTGTTAAATCATCTAAGTACACTAAAATGAACTTACCCATTTCATCTTTGAAAGTAAGGTCCATTTCTCTCTAAAAAGTGGTGTTAGCATTTATCAGGCCAAATAACATTCTTTGATAGGCAAAGGTGCCCCAAGGTGTGGCGAAGGTAGTCTTATGCTAGTCTGCTTCACCAAATTCAACTTGATTGTACCTGAGAATCCATCTAGCATTGATAACATTTTTGAACCAGTCATTATCTGAAGGACTTGATCCATGATGGGTAGAGGATAGTTATCCTTTAAGGATGATTGATTCAAATTTCTAAAGTCTACATAGAGGCAAATTTTGTCATTATTCTTCCTCACAGTTACTATGTTGGCAATCCATGTGGAATGATGGATTGGGAAAATTATCTAGGCATTTAGCATTTTATATATTTCAGACAGAATAGTACCTGATATCTTTAGATTGTACTACATAGATTTTTGTTTGTGAGGTACCAAATCACTCTTAAGAGGAATCTCATGGTAAATTTCTTCGGGCCTGAGTGACTTTAGATTATCATAGGAGTACACTAAAACATCTATGTACTAGTGAATCAAAGTAGTGAACTTGAACTTCTCTTCTTGAGTGAAGCACTTCCCAATGTTTACCATCTTGGGATTTTCTTTGGTACCCAGATTTATTTGATCAAACTCCTGGGAGGAGCTTGAATCTATTTGCTATTGTTTGATGAACATGTCATGTTTATCAAATAGCTTCTCAAAGGAAACCAGGCCTTTTGGGATTTTATTTTCTTTAAGTTATAAGAATTCTTCACCTACATCTATACTTGATTTAGGGGCTAGTTCAAGCTTCTGAGGCTCACTACCTTCAAAATGAAGCTATTCAAAGCTATCTTTTTACTCCATGAAGGCAATGATTTGGTTATCACCATTGAACACTTACCAATGATTGACATTGTCAGGCACACTTGGTCAAAAGACCAATTCAATAGTGTACCTATCTCCCTTAAAATTAGGATGAAGAACCAATAGAGTTACTAAAATAGCTAGTGCATTAGCTCAGTCATTGAGTTCCCTTGTTAAGGAAGAGATGTTGAAAGCATCAAATCTTTTAATTTGATCCTTGACTAGATTCCAGTAGTGGCGCAATCTCTCATTTTTGATTTGATATAGGATCCTTACCTGACAAACCACTAGTTCAACATATCCTTTAGCATGAAGGAGTTTGATGCCTTTGTCTTAAGTAGCCTTCAATCCAAGCAATAGAGATTCGTACTCGGCTATGTTGTTGGTGTTGCTACACTACAACTTGTATGAAGAAGGAAAAATATCTCCTTGAGGAGATATCAACACAATCCTAGTTCCTGAACTAGTAGAGGAGTAACTACCATTGAATTCTAGAATTCATACCTTATCTGACACTAATTTTTCCTTAGATTCTTCTTCGTTTGGAGGGGGAGATTCTTCTACACTTGCATTGTGCTCCACCAATCCTTTTACTATTCCATTTGAACCAATTTTCAGGTTGACACATTCAAGAATTTCATCAGACGCCTCATGGAATTATATCATGGATAAAAAGTAATTACCTTTGCCTAAAGACTCAAATAGAATTTGAGCTTCAGATGCTGATGTTTGAGTGACCACATATTTTTCTTTCTTCTCAGGGAGCAATCTCTACATAATGCATTTGACTAGGATCCTCACCTCGGATAGGTCCATGCTAAATTTCCCACCAACATCCTTGCAAACATTTTGCCCAAGAAGGATGTCATATGATGCTAGGACATCAGCCACCAAGATAGTCATCTTGATTCTCTTGTTTGGGAATGCTGAAAATGCAAATTGGGCATCCTTGATTTGTCCCAGTAGTGGCAATTATTTTTTCTCCATGAAGAAACATCTCCCAAATGTCTTGGTCAGTGTGAGACCAAGGGATTTTGCCACTTTGGCAGGCATGACATTGTAAAATGCACCATAATCTATGATGTAATTATTCAGTTAGTGTCCATTTATCAGTAAGGAGACATAAAATGGTTTAGTCCTCTTGGAAGTAGTAGGAGGCGTAATGACAAAGTTATTCCTAGTGGATGTGTTCTTGGGGGGATCATGAGTTACCTTCAGAATTGCTTGTCCTATAGAGATAGCTTGGTTCTTTACACATTAAACCAACTTATCTAATTGCTCAAGTTTGGATTGTAGGAATTCAAATTCAGACATTTGAATTTTGGTTTTATTTATATGGTAAGTTATGTCAAATGTCTAAAATGAACTAGGAATAGAGGATGGGAGTTCATCCTTTTGGTTTTTAGGAGGGGGAGGACTAGTCTGTGAATTTGAAGTAGAAGGCGTAGGGATGTTTGATGTACTTAACTTTCTTGTAATCACCAGGTCCTTTGGCTGAAAAGGTAGAGTGGTTCCCTACTTAGGAATTGAAATTACTAGTTGAGGTCACTCCTCTATTTTTTCTTTATCATCTTGATGGGCTGATTGGTTCTTAGACTAGGTGAATACAACGTATGTTTCATCGACTATTTTACCTTCACTTTTGGGTTCATCCTGGTAATTTAGGAAACCAATGTTGGAGTCACTAGCTAATTCTTCTTCCCCTTTTATGAAGAGATTAGCATCATCTTCTAGGTTCAACTCAGGCTAGAAGGAGAAATCCAATTCTGCTTTAAGATATCTGACTGCTAAATTGGTTGGAGGTGCTTCAATGGCCAATTTCACTTAAGGGGAAGGAAGTCAATTTGGCTGCCCTTGATTCTTGGTAGAATGACCTTGGTATGACTGATTGGAGAATGTCCTCCTTAGTATATCTTTGTATGGAGTAGTTGACATTTCTTGCACCATTTGCTTTCTAAGAGATAGCAACTCATTTGCCAGCTTCTGCACCATTGAATTAGTGGTGACTATAGGTGAGTATTTAGAAGATGAAGAGGATTTACCTCTGTTAGGATCTTCCTTATCTTTCTTACCAAGATAAGGTCATCTTCTACCTTAGTAGCCAAACCTTGGATAGTAGCAAGGTCTATGTGGCTAGCCCGTCTTAGTAGAAAACTCACTTTAGGTAGCTGTGAATTGATGAAGAAGAATTTAAGGTTCTCAGGTGTTGGCTAAGTAATTATAGGAATATAGTTCCTCAGCTTGTCAAAATTTGCAATGAATTCCCTCATAGGTTCATGAGGTTCCTTCTTCATCTATGTGAGCTGGGCCTGCAAGGCATGCACATCTTGTGCAAGCTTGAACTTGAATTTAAATTTAAATTTAAGAGTGTTTCAATCGGTCATAGTTTAGGCCTATAGATGGTATAACTAGTATGCATTAGCACCTTGCAATGTTTCCATAAACAACCTGACTACTATGTCCTCATACTCCATGCCTATCACACCATAGGCTATGCTAAAGGAAGTAATATGGTCATCAGGATGGACTTTCCCATCACCAAAGAATTTGGGGAAATTCTTCCTTAAACTACGTGGAAGCTCATGTAGAGGTGGGGTTAATTTGAGTGGGCCAAAAGAGTTACCCTAGCGGCCTTGAACCACCATGACTTGATTACGGAAAATGGGGATAAAAAATTTGGGTGGAGTATGTATAGGCAAAGCTCTGCTAATAGTAGAAAAAGAAGCTCTGCCTTGTGTTGGTGACCTAGTATGGGTAGGAGGAACACTTCTGGATCATTGAACTTGAAGTTGGGGAGGGAACAAATCAAATTAGCCTACTACACTAACTCAAAAATAGGGTCAATAGCACTTTAGGCTCTCTGGCTTCTAGTATAGCATGGAGTTGCTATATTATAGAATAAAAATGGGAAAGAACTGGCCCTGCTTCAGCTTGAAACTTGAGGCTTCAAACTGCACGCTCATCCCTAGTAGAGTCACCAAAAACTGTTGGGTGAATATTTTCTCACCGGCTAACTGATGAGCAAAATAGGTCTCTTCAACCATAGCATAGGGAGATTGGTCGACCAAATGTGCAAGATTACCTCATCAGAAGTGGAAAAATCTCTCCTCTCATCAAGGGGAGGTTCCCTATAAATATGAGGAGCTATATACTATATATATAAGTAGAAAATAATAGACAAAGGAGAAATCTTGGTCATAATACTGAAGGCACTTCTTTTCTTTCAGAAGTGGTCTTGTAGTAGGGCACATGAGTTCTTTCTAGTGGGTAACCAATAGGTAACAAGGGCACAATAACTAGTAGAATGAGGTGTAATGCAAAGTCTCCACCTCAACTACTCAAAGAGTGAAATATGAAGGATAATGGGGTCACAAAGTCATCCCAAGATCCTTTACACAGAAAGAAACTAAAAACACACTGAAGATAATTGTGACAGTACAAAGTCTTTCCATAATTAGCTTCAGGACACCTTCCTGATTACCTCCACTAGTTCTACTTGTTAAGTTAAATAAACAAGAATGCTCCTAGGGAAGGACATAAGAACAATTTCCTAAAATAACACGATCTATAACAGGACAAATTTTTAAAGTAACATATTTTCTCATATAGATAAAGAAATATGATCAACAATCTGAGTTCAAAGTCTCAATAATCACCTTTCAATTTGGGCAGAGTTTTGCTTCTATAATGGAAACATTTCCTATGCATAAAATAAGAGATTATAATATATAGCAGCCAAGAAAGGCTTGGTGATTTTTTGCATGGAATGGACCATGTTGCGTTTAATGCCTTGAATGCATTTTCAGTTCTATCAAGGGTCCATGCTTGAAATAGTGTATTGGCCTTAACTGTGGCATGCTAATTCATCTCATATGTCTCCTCCAAAGTATAGGCTGCTTGGTCCTTTCCTTCTTATTTGTGTAGGTATCCACTTTGCCTTTACTTCATGGAAGAAAAATAGGCCGCAACCTTGATTTGGTGTGCTCAGATGACTACTTGGTGGACTATTTCACCTACCAAAATTAACTCTCACATAGATATTTCGATATCTTTTATAGCCTTCTCTTCTTTCCTATTATAATTGGAGCCTTTGAGATATCTTCTTTAGCTGGTTGCTTGGTTCATCCTTCAAGTTTCATTCTATATTTAAAAATTAATAGATTTTCCATTACCCTAAATTTGACATTCGTGGGGGCATAAATGGTTGCTTGTTTTTTGAACCATATTGAACCATGAGCCTTTGAACCTTTGAAAGTTCATTTGTTTAATAGTTTAATGGTTCAGGCGGTCTTTATCAGTTTCTTGATTCCATCGCTTCCCTGGTTCAATCGCTTCCTTGCTCTTTGGTTGAACCATATCTTTGAACTGATCTCTAGAATCTTCTACTTCCTTCCTTTGCTTGGGGCTTTCTTTAAACCTTTGAACCTTTGAACCTTTGAACCATTTTGGTTCAAGGTTCAACGGTTCAATATCTTTCTCAGAATCTTTTGTTTTGGCTAAGTCTTTTGAAGCCTTGAAATTCCTTCAGCTTTATGTCTTTGGAACACCCCAAAGGGAAGGTGTCCCTTCAGGTCTTTAAGAAAGGTCCATTTTATGGGTGCCGAGAGACCCCCTCAAGGGTACCTATCCTTTAGGGTTCTTCGGGTGAATTTTTCCTTCAAATCCTTTAGATAAAATGTCTGAAGGAATTCCTTTAGTCATTTTGTCTAAAGGAAATCTTCCCTTGCCTTAGTCCCTTTTCCATCAGGATTTTGATCATTCCTTCAGACAAAATGTTTGAAGTAATTCCTTTAGACATTTTGTCTGAAGGATTTGCCTTTGTGAAATTCTTCCATGGAAAATCTTTTTGAAGGAATTCTTTTGGTTCCTTTACTTGGTAATTTCCTCGGACAAAAAAGTCTAAAGGAAATCTTCCCTTTCGGCCTTCTCTTTGATATTTGAGCAAATGTTCCCTACCCTCCGCAAGGGCACCTACCTTTTGTTCACTACCCTCCACAAGGGCACTTGCCCTTTCAGATTTGGGGCACTCCTTTGAACCATTCAATTGAACTGACCGATTGAACCAACTTTGGTTCAACGGCTCAATGGTTCAATCTTTTGTTTCACTCATTCAATTGACCACTTGAACCAATCTCTTTGAACCAACCGCATTGAACCTTTAAACCATTTTTGGTTCAAGGTTCAACGGTTCAATATTTTGTTACACTCATTCAATTGACCACTTGAAACAATATCTTTGAACCAACCACGTTTAACCTTTGAACCTTTTTTGATTCAAGGTTCAACGGTTCAATGGTTCAATCTTCCTTCTTTTTGCTAAGTCTTTTGAAGCCATTGAACTTGCTGAAGCAGTTGAAATTTGAATGTTTGTTGAAGCGCTTAACTCTTTAAGCTTGTCAATTTAGTTGAAATTTTGAACCTAATAGTCCCTTAACTAAGAAAGCTTGAATAATGAAGAAGTTAAATTCTCAAAACAATTTTTTGGGAAGGGAAGAGATAATTTTGGTCCTGTAGGACCAAAATAGTTCATATGTTGTCCCAAAAATGAGTGACAGATTTTGGGAACAACAAGTTGCATCTCACACTTGAAGAAGATAATTTTGTAGCTTTAAAATATTTGTTTGGACCCTTAAAATTCTTGTAAATTGATTTTCTAACTTTATTTTTCCATTTTTGTTTGCCACAATTTTACATAGTGATTGATGTCAAAAAGTAAGACCGACATCGATTGCATAACTTAACCAACATCAGCTATAAAAAATGACATCGATTAGATACCTGTCAAGATGGTTACATTAGATAAAGTAACCATTTTTAATTGTATATAACCGATGTCGATCACTATGTTTTTCTCAAAACATAGACTCGAGATCTATTTTTATAAAGTTTATTATTTTAAACCAAAAAGAGCTTTAAAGATAAACGACATGCTGACATTTTTGTTGTAGGACCAAACTTGACATTTGCTAAAAACATGTTTTAGATCACCTTTTTCATGCTTAAAAATCAATTAGGAACTTTTTTTTGGTTTTTAATGAAAAATTTAGATGCATAAATAAATGTGTTAAAAGTTTAAAATCTTAAAGACAAAGGTGTCAAATGAACACCACCAAATCTTTCATTTGGGCTTAAAATTGAACACACTTATTAATTTTTGTTTGTAATAGTTATTTAATTAGATTTTGTTTGGTTAAAAGATGAATGTTATGTGTATGATCTTCCATTTGTCCCCTTTAGGAAACCCTTGGAATCAAAAGTGCCATTCCTATTACAAATAGCCTAGTCCAAGGCTTAAAAAGATTGTCACCTAAAACACTCCCCAAAAACTCACCAAAGTTTGGGTGACCTTGAAAATGACCCTAAAGTCTTTCTATTTTATGTTTTCTTTATTTTTATGCAAACTTGGCTTGCGAGGGGGACATACTTACCTCCCACAAGTTCTTTAGGGAAGCTTTGACCTGAGGTTTCACCTCCCAGTATTGACTTCATTGGACTCCTTTGGAGTTGCACATGGGATGTATCTACATTTAGACATTGCACTACACTAGGAAAATAGTAGGATGTAGTGTTTGTAAAAAGGACTATACCTTTTTATAACTATCCAATGCCATGGTCACCCAATTTTCATGCTTGTCTTTTACATTATTTGATGTGAATGCCATTATGCAATTGATTCCCCTAGAATGATCAAAACCTTGATAGTTTAGTAGACCCCACTTTGTCTTAACTTGTCAGTTTAGACTTAAGACATTTGTTTTTTGTCATTAGCTTACTTGGTCTTGATTTGTGTCTAAAACTTCTTTATAACTCAATGAACTTAACCAAAACACATTGTCCTCAATTTTCTTGAAGAAGGGAGGCGGTGTGTTGTCCAAATGGAAAATTCACCTTTTCTTTGTTCAAATTGTTATAAAAAACTTTGTTTCATGTCATCCACTTTGGCGTAATCATGCTACCCAATTGAGTCTATATATTTTACCAAATTTGTTAAAATCCTTCATTTATAATCCACATTTGAAATTGAACCTTTCTGAGTTCTAAGGGTTGGTGTGTCAAAGTGGGTTTACCATTTATGCACTAGGCTTATTTTAACTTGGGTTTAATTTTCCATTTGAATTTAAGTTCATTTATTAAGACTCAAAATCACATTATCATCTTGGTGGACTCAATTCATCTTGTGTATCACTCACTTTTTAAGTCCTACAACATATTTAATCCTACTAAAATCATGTGGTGATGTTTTTCTGCCTATTTGGTCCTAGATTTATACTTAGTGATTCACGTATGTTCTTACATCTTGAGTTTCTTAGTCCATTTTGTCTTCTTCGTAATACAGAGAGCTTTCTTCTAGACTCCTAGGTTTAACTTGTCAAATTTGAAGCTAACTTTTACAGTGCGGGTGTATCACAAAGATCTAGGCTTTGATGCACTAGTTTTCACCTTGGGCCTTTGAATTACCTTACCCTCTTCCAATATATATAATTTCAACCTTACCAAAGGTTGAATAAAATCGTGAACCAAATATTCTAAATTTTGTATGGTTTCAAACCACCCTCCCTTATAGCCTCATTGGTACCTTGGTTATTTGTTTAAAAGAGAGCCAAGGCAAAATTTATTTGGTTTCCAAGCATTGGTCCAAAGTTAGTCAAGCACATAGAATAGCTCTTTCAGACATGACTCAAAGGTTCACTTGTAGTGGGGCCTCTTATGGAATTGGTTATGAATATGATCAATTTTATGATGGTCAAGATAACCCCATTATTTTTTATGACATCCCCACGAAAGTAGGATCCAAAGATGATTATAATGAATATCAATCCTAAGAAGATCAAGATGAAGCCCTTTCTATATTGATAGAATCAGGTACTAAACTACCTTGTAACTTTCCTACAAAATAATTTCATACCTTAGTTAGAGAAGGAGAACACATGAAGTAAAGATCAAGATTTTTCACAAATGGATATACCTTCTTCCTCTAACAAAAGAAAGGAAATACAAATAGAGTCAAAACCCACAAATCTAGATCTTCTAGTTAAGATCAAGATAATAAGTAAATGATATATAAATCAAATTGTCACATACTTAATTGACTCCTTAGTTTCCACTTCAATTCATAATAATGCTTTGCCAGAATAAGAAAATGTGGTTGAAATTATGAAACAAATATTTGATGAGGACATTACCATAGTGGATCAAGGTAATCTAAATGAACAGTCAAAGTCACAAGAGACCTTACAAAGTGTTCCATTTGACATAGAACATACATTATTCAATCATCAAGAATCTCTTGTTACTTTCCAAACTCAGAAACCCAAACATTCAGTTCAAATTGAGGAAATCCCTCAAGATAATTTGGCTAGTTCTTTTCAACCAACCCAAAAATTGGTAAATAAACATAGAAATTTCCAAAATCAACAAAGTACAAAACAACCAAATTTAGGGAATGTTTTACAATCCAAGAATCAACAGCCTATGTTGTCAACTCAAGGAGAAAATTATAACCAAGTTATGGATCGAAAGGTATCCACTACCTATAGATTCACACATAACTAGAGGCACATTCCACCATAACAGTAACAAAACTAGGGGCACATTCCACACAAAAAACAACAAAACTAGGGGCACATTCTACCCCAATAGCAATAAAACCAAGGGCACATTCCACACCAATAGCAACAAAACTAGGGGCACATTCCACCCCAACAACAACAAAACAAGTGGCACATTCCACCCCAACAACAACAAAACTAGGGGCACATTCTACCCCAATAGCAACAAAACCAGGGGCACTTTCCACCCCAACATCAATAAAACCATGGGAACATTCCACCCTAACAACATGTTATTCAATCAATAAATACACTAAAAATGCAAGAATGCAATTCTATGAAGGAAATTGTTCAATGATTGGAGACGAATAATAGTTAAAAAGTACAAATTTGAAGATATATGCCCATATCCATTTGATTTATCTATTATTCAAAACCCATTTTCACCACATTTTGAGGCACCCAAATTTTACAAGTACAAAGGAAAAAGAGATCCATGTGAACACATACAAGCATTCTTCATCTTATGTCAAGAGGTTACTTATAGTAGCAAGTACTTATTATGACTATTTCCATAAAGTTTAGTAGGACAAGATCTTGATTAACTACTTAAACTACCCAAGGGAACAGTTATGGATTGGAACAAATTATCAAAAAAGTTTGTTTACCATTTATCATACAACATAGAACATGAATGAACCATTTTTGACTTATGCAAAGCCAAAAACTATGATGGTAAAAGTTCAATTGCAAATCTACAAAGGTGGAGAGAATTAGCAAGCCATTTTTAACATAATTTACTAGACAAATAGTTGTCTAATATATTTTCATAGAATTTGCATCTTAAAGTTGCACATAATCTACAGTTATCTTGTGCTAACTCATTTGAAGAAATAATTGACAAAGGAGTGCAGATTGAGAAGGCTCTTATTATTAAGGGACTTACTAAGATTTTTGTGCAAGGTCAAGCATCTAATTAGACTAAATCACTAGCTCAAACAATTATACAAGATAAACCTAAAGGCTTTAGCAAAAATAAGAAGACGGTTGGAAATGGGGTGACTAAAACAAGACATGTACAAATGGTATAGGCTATGCCTCCTCCAAATGTACAATTAACTCCCTCAAATCCACTACCTACTTTGTAGAGACACCTCCATGAAGGACATTTCATAACAATTTTAAAGTTTTAGAAAGTTAGGAGAATCAATTGAAATGGTGTTACAAAATCTCATTACAGCTAATTTAATTATATGGCTAGTATCAAGTCCATTTCCTCAAGATCAGGCAAAACTAGATTGGTATAAAGAGAATGAATGGTTTAACTTTCATCATGTTACTGGTCATGATTCATATCATTGTATTCAATTGCAACATATTACTGAGGACTTTATTGAAAGTGGTGAACTAGAAATTAAGTTTGCCCCTAATCAAGACACAAATCAGGATATGGGAATCTACAAAGACCCATTTCTTTGACATGATCCACCACCACCAAGGAACAATAAAAATGCTCACAATAAAGGACAGATGTAGAATCATAACTAACAATAAGGTTAGAATCATAATGAACATAATCAAGATCATAATGCCCATATTAATAATGTGGCTTATATTAATGTACCTTATGATTATAATAACATTGTGGGATGCATTTATACAACCCATATTGTCATTATTACTATAAAACCGCATGGCCAATCTCATGTTACTCATAACATGGGACCCATCACTATAGGGTAAACACCCTCTCCCCCTAGTAATACCATGTCAGGTTTGCATCATCATGTTGCTACTTTATTTGCACAAGTTAATAATCCTGAATAACAATGCCTTTCTTCTATTTATAAAGGCCCCTAACTCACCCAAAATTGTATCAATACAACTAGACTCCTGTGAGTCACCATTCAAGGACCTTTGCCTTATTATTTTAATTATAATAACTCCTTTCCACCTCTAGGTTGTGCAGTCACAACTACATGCCCATGAGTTACCATCCAGGGCCCTTCACCCACTTTTTCCATAGAACCCAATGAGAACATTATGCCAATGGTTCCAAAGCTAAATACTTTCCAAATAAAGACTAAGCTAGTTCAATCCATAGTTCAAAGGCCTTATAGTCTAATAGATAAATTAGATAAAACACCTACAAAACTTTCCATATTAGAACTCTAAGAACATCTAATATCCATAGAACCATCCTCAACAAACTTTGGCAAGAATCTATTGTGCCTAATGATATAAACCCTGATTATCACCAAAACCTAGTTGGACACTTATCTTCATTTCGATAAATCACATTTGATCAAAAAGACATGTCCACCCTTAGCCTCAACCACTATAGCACACTATACATTGAGATAATTATTATGGATCTCAAGATGAAGTGGGTTCTTATAGATAATGGTTCAGCACTGAAAATCATATCTCTTAAATTGGTATGATTATTGGGCTACATGGATAAAGACATTGAAACAAAAATTGTTACAATCAAGGCTTATGAAAATGCCAAGAGGGAGTCATTGGGTATAATTTGGTTACTAGTCATGGTTGGGTCTATTTATCATCACACATTATTCCATATTGTAGATATTGAGCTCCCTTATAAAATACTTCTTGGTCATATTTGGATCCATGAAGTACATGTGGTTCAATATACTCTTCACCAATGCCTTAAGTTTCCCCATGATGGGATCAAGGTTACTATTCCTACTTATCAACAACCATATCAATACTGCAAACATCTTGAAGCAAAGTTTCATAATTTTAACTATTTCCTAGCTTGTAAATTCATTTCAAAGAAGAACAAAGCCATAATTTCTCATCCATATCCATCTAATTATATAGACCCTAGTGATCTAGCCTCCACTTCAGCTAATCCATTTCCTATAGCTCTGGCCAAGATGGTTATTATTAAAGATGTAGGAATTTCCATGTACCATGTGAAAGACATCCTCCATATTGAAAAATTACCAAAATCCCCTAAAATGTTTGTTAAACCTAAAAATTTATAGACTCTTAATAGACCTGATCAAATTTGGCAACCAAAGCAGAAAAAACCAAAACCTCCTATGGTTTTTGTACCTATAATTGCACCAAAGAAGGATTGAGAGGCTTTTATCAAGGTAGATTGGTTATGTTCTAAAGGTATTGCTTATTATTTTTTAATATCTAAAGTATCCTATCCCTAAAAAGATAATTAATCATCTTGAATATATAGGGAAAGTCCTTGGCCCATATGCATAAGGAATTTTAGAACCCTTATTAACTGGAGTTGTCAATTGGAATCATGGTCTCAAATTTAAGCCACTAGAGGAAGACCTCATGCCATTTGATAGTGACTCTTTTGAAGTGACTAGTAAAGAGACTCTTAGTAGTGACACAACATCCCATTATAGCCTTTCCAATGAGCTTGTTGACTTAGATTTGTTTGATTCAAATTCCATATTAACCATAACACCTATTAGAACTTCCCATCCTGAAGTAAAAATCCATCTTAGTGGTGTTACCCTTCCTAAAGTAAGACATTATATCCTTACTATTAGAGCTTCTTATCCTGAATTAAAAGCCCATCCTAGTGGTGCTTCCCTTCCTAAAGTAGGACATTATATATTTACCATTGGATTTTCCCATCCTAAATCAAATCCTCACTATAACCTATGCCTTTGCCATCCTGAACTCATAGATTGGGATTAGTAAAATTTGTTCATATACCTCGATGAGTTTCAAAATGAAGAATACATGGGCCTATGAGATGAATTAACCATTGGTGATCATAAGTAGGGTTTTGATTTTTCATTGAATTCTTCTACCTACTTTGGAGAATAGACAAACTTTCTTGGTCATAATAAAGAACAAACATCAAGATCTTTAGATGAAAACCTCTTTCAGGCACTTGTCGATCAGGGAAAGAGTAAAGAAAAAGACAAGCCTTTGAGTGAAAACCTATTTTAGGCACTCCCAGGTGGGAAAGTTTGCTCATCCCCTTAGGACATAGAAATCTCATCCAACCCAAGTTCCATAGCTAGTACATGCATCTCTTCATAATAAGATCAAATATTTGAATGTCTTGCTCTAGAGTTTCTAGAGGTTTTTTCCAATTGGCCTTTAACTAATAAGGAAGATTTTGATTCTTCATATTATCTGGATCTTTGGGAGGAACAAAAATAAGAAATAGCAAAATAAAATGATCATTACCATACACTGCCTATAATTTTAGAAGACAAATCCACACTCCTTATTCAGAGCACAATAGAAGTGAATTTGTGAACCCATGAAGATCCAAAAATTATTTATCTTGGATCTTCCCTTACTAAAGTAGAATGTGAACATATTATATCCATTCTTAAGGACTATATAGACATATTTAAATGGGTATACTCTGACATGTTAGGCTTGGACCTAGATTTAATTGTGCATCATCTTGTTGTTCACCATGGTGCTAAACCAGTCAAATGAAAGTTGAGAAAGATGCATCCACACATCACCCTTTTAGTTAAGGATGAGTTGGAAAAGTTGTTAGGAGCCAATTTTATCAGACCACTAGACTAATCTAAATGGGTTTCTAACATAGTACTAGTGAGTAAAAATACCTTGGTCATACATGTTTACTAATTTTTGTGATATCAATAAGGCATGACCCAAGTATTATTTTCCTCAGCCCAACATCAACATGATCATCAACTAAAATATTAGGTACAAGATGTTATCCTTAATGGATGGATTTTATGGTTACAATCAAATCAAGATAGCCCTTAAAGATTGGCATAAGATCACATTCACCACTTCATGGGGGACATTCTGTTATCAAGTCATGCCATTTGGTTTGAAGAATGCTAGAGCCACATATCAGTAGGTAATGACTATCATTTTCCATGACATAATGAATGACATTGTCAAGGACTATGTTGATGATATACTAGCAAAATCAAGAATAAGAGCTAGACATCCTGACATTCTATGAATAATATTTGAGAGGCTTCGTGCATATAAACTTTGCTTAAATCCTAAGAAATATGTCTTTGGAGTCACGCCATGAAAATTAATAGGATTCATTATATCATAATGAGGGATCAAAGTTGAACCTAAAATGGTCAACGCTATTATGGAAATGCCTTCACCAAATAATCTTAAATAGTTATGAGGTCTACAAGGAAAGATCCAGTCTATACGTAGGTTCATTTCTCAATTAGCAGATAAGTGCCACCCATTTACCCACTTATTAATTAAAGGGGTAACATTTTAGTGGGATGAATATTTTTAGATAGCGTTTAAAAAGCTTAAAACATACTTGGCCAATCCACCAGTCTTACGACCTCCAACACAAGGAAAACAACTGCTTCTTTATATATCATCCATGAAACATGTACTAGGGGAACTTTTGACTCAACATGATGATCATGGTAAAGAACATGTTGTTTATATTTAATATAGACATTGGTATCCTATGAGCATAATTATATGCCTATTGAAAAGGCATGTTTAGATATGGTGTTCGCCACTCAAAAATTATAACATTATATGCTAAATAAAAAAACTATTGTTATCACCAAGGTAGATCCTCTCAAGTTCCTTTTATCTAAATCAACTCTTCAAGGATGCATGGCTAAATGGATTATGCTTCTCAATGAGTTTGATATTGAGTACCAGAATCAAAAGGCAATCAAAAGACAAGTTCTTGATGACCAACTTATAGAAGCTCTTATTATAGCCACTCAACCTCTCAACTTTGACATACCATATGATTTTATCATGATGATAGAACAAGCATCACAAGAACCTGAATAGTAGACACTCTATTTTGATGGATCCTTCACATTTTGAGGGTCTAGAGCTAGCATATTTTTGATCATGCCATAGGGGGATTTGATCCCCAAAGCCTTTCATATATAATTTCAATGTACCAACAATATGGATGAATATGAGACATTGGTTGTAAGGGTCCATCTTGCCATATAGTGGGATATTCAAATCTTAAAGGTCTATGGAGATGCATAGATAATCATAAATTAGAAAACTAACTAATATAAAATAATAGATGACAAGGTTGTTCCTTACAACCAAATTATTGATAACCTTAAAACACATTTTAAATCTCTATAGTTTGAGCAAGTTTCACAAGTGAACAACAAATATACCGATGCCATGGAAACAATTGGTTCCATGATTCAAATGCATGATAATGCTAAAGAGTATCATTTCTTGATTGAAAATATTCTTTAGCCAACACATATTTTATCAGATTTAGAGAGGATATGCACCATTTCTGATCTTAATCCCTCACTTGAGTTACCATTGTACCAAAAATTTTATAAATATTTCTATAGTCATGTATTTTCCACAAACCTTTCTATCAACAACCAAAAACTTTTACTTCATCACTTAACATGTTATATCCTCCTTGGAAACACGCTTTATTGTAAAGTCTATGATGTAATGCTTCTTTATTATTTATCTTTAGGAGAATCTAAGCTGGCACTAAAGGAGGTTCATTAAGGAATGTGTTGGGCACATACCAATGGTGTAGTCCTATAAAAATACTCCTCATAATAGGCTATTATTGGCCCAAAATGGAGATATATGCTTGTAATTATGTAAATAAATGTGTTCGTTGTCAGCAACATGGCAACTTGATACATGTACCTTCCTCACCATTGTAGTTAATTATAACACCATGGTCATTCTCAATATGGGGTCTCGATCTCATTGGGAAAATTAACCCAACATCTTCAGATGGTTATAAGCACATTTTGACTACAACTGAGTACTTTAATAAGTAGATTGAGGTCATTCCTCTCACTTATGTCACTAGGAAATAAATAGCCAAATTCATTTATTACCATATCATTTGTCGATATGGCATCCCAGCCTATATTATATCCAATAATAGCAGATCCTTTGTGAACCAAGATGTGAAATCTCTTTGTGTAAAATTCAATATCAAGCACAATAAATCCACTCCATATAACCCACAAGGAAATGGACAAGCTACGGCATCAAATAAAACCATTCTACCCATCTTAAAGAATATTATCAATGATGCTAGTCGTAATTGGCTCTTGCAACTCTTTCCTTCCCTTTAGGATTATAGAACCAATCATCACACCCCAACTGGAGTTTCTCCATAGTCCCTTATTTTTTTCACTAAAGCTATCATCTTGATCAATATTGAGATCCCATAATTAAGAATATCACTAGAGCACATTGAAGATAATGAAGACTATAAAGCCTCACAACTGTATGAACTAGAACATCTTTATGGTAAGCATTTGGTTGTGTTGAAAAACATGTAAGCCTATCAAAATAGATTGTAGAGGAGATACAACAATGTATTCTCCCTTGAGAATTTGAGATTATTGACTTAGTTTTGAAAGATAACTAGAAGAACATGAAGGCTAAACCTAAAGAGAAAGACAAGTTTTAGCCTAATTGGTTAGGACCATATATTGTCACAATAAACTATGGATCAGGAACATATCAATTGGCTAAACCTAATGGTAAAGAACTTTAAGATCCTATGAATATTATACACTTTAAGAGGTTCTACACATGAACAACTTTGAACCATTGTCTATAAGACCCTTGACTTGGGGGCAACTTGTGTTATCATAATTTTATCCCACCCTATTAGCTTACCTTAAATGCATTCTATACTACCCTGGTTCACTTTTCATGATTCCTGATAGTAAAGGATTTGAACCCTTGGCACGCTGAACATATTAATCATCTCATTCTAGATTTCTTCTTTGTGAAGCTATCTTTGTCTAAGAAGCATATTTAACCAATTTTTTATGTCTAAGGCATGTTATAAGCTTGAAAACTTTTTATCCCTTAGTCACCAATTATGATCTTGATTACTAAACACAAAAGTCTCATGAACATTATGAATATCACTTAGTAGGTTCGCCAGTTCTACAAAGTAGTTTAGCCACGCTGATAGTATTGTGTAGCTTCAAACAAGTGAATGATGACCAAGATCATACACATACGAAGAACCCTACTGATTATCCAAACCAGTACCCACCTTGGTATTATGGCACTAGACCATTGCTACACTATTACAGATACAACCCATGAGTGAATACCAATACTTATTTTTTTACTTCAAAAATAGTTGCAACATGCATTATCTTGGTGATCATATTTGTTTCTCCTTATTGTTTTATCAATATCCTTGCTCTCATTGATTTATGAGCATGGGCCATTGTACCTGTAGCTTGTACTTAGCTATATTATTATAACCTCTAATACATCAAGACATGCATCTCCTCAATTAGATGGTCCCACCTTGTGCACTTATTTCAAGCTATTTTATCCCAAAAACATTGAAAACATTAGAAATTCTCCATTTCTTATGCCAAAAATATCAAAAAAATTAGAACATGATCCACAAAATAATAAAAACATTGTCCCATTGACTGACTTCTATACATTTGTACATTCTCATTCCACCATGGGAATATTCTCTCTGCCATTTTGCAAGCATATCCAAACACTAGTTTATTTCATCTTGTTCCCATCAATAAGCAATGCACTTTCCATTTTACAAGGTCATTCTGTACCAGTTTCTCATCTAACCAACTTATTATTTGCCAAACCATTCTCATTTTTTTTATGCTGACGTTGGTTACTGTCTGACCGACACTAGTACCTGTGTTCATCTGTGAGTGATAACTTTTTACCCACGAGCTCTCCATGGATCAAAACCCTGTTCAAATCAACATAGCTATGCTCAGAATAATTGATCTCCTCGCCCTGATCTTTATCTGTCATCTCTTCCATGAACACCAAGGCTTTCCATTTCTTGTCAAAGACATCTGACTTCTGCTTCAAAACCTGCATTCTCCTTCTACATATGTGACTAAGCCTACGAAGCCACATCTCTGCAACAGAAGGTGAATCATCAATATAAGTAGATAGATAAAGGATACCTACTTTCTTTCCACCATCTAATTCAAGTGTATCCGCTGTTAGAGTTATAGTGCATCTCCCATCACCCAAATTTCTTGAAGAAATTAGACACATCTCCAAGACTGGTACCTGCATGACTTCCTTCAACCACTGTGTGTCATCCGTCTACAATTTTAGCTTCACTTCCCCTTCATCAATCATCTGACAAGGCTCTCCAACCCATAAATAAATCTCTCCAAAGTTATAAAGACATACCCATGAAAAGATGCTCTATTTCGAGCTGCATGGAAAGTGGCAAAAGAATCTATAAACAAAGATTCCACTTTATCCAGAACATCCTATGCCTCACCTGTAACATATGCTTCTACACGCTGATCTTCTACTGACCATTTCTTCTACTCCTTTCCATCAATCAGACCATTCATGCTACTCTTTATCCATTCGTAGCTTACTTTCTTCTGCCATTGCTATACTCCCACTCAATCTGAAACCATTAGTCAACCCAACCAAAAGCTCTGATACCACTTGTTGGTATCAGCTCTTAAACCTACAACCAAGGTTGTGATACCACTTGTCAGGAACCTAGAACAATAAACATGCTTCGATGCCTACTTAGTCAGGATCTTTCTCTACCAATATAGCACATATGAACTTGTATTAGCAACTAAACACAGAATTTAACTAGAATCAATAAGTAACTAGAAATATGAAACAACACAGGAATTGAGAGACAATTGGAAGAATATACAATAAAGAAGATGCCACTTCTTCTTCCACCTCAAAGGTTCGCCACACCTCAAGACCTTCTTCCCTCTCTCTCTTGGTCACAACAATCAACTCCAATATAGAATTGATGTTCACCTCTCCAACCAGTCAGTAACATGTTGTCAATACACCAAGTACACAACTGTACTCCAAGTAGATCTCCTACTTTTTGCTGCTACCTGCAAATCACTAGACCTTACTCACCATTATAGATCTCCTATAGAAAGTCATGCACACATGCTGACCAAGATCATACACATATGAAGAACCCTGCTGATTCTCTAAACCAGTACCCACCTTGGTACTGTGGCACTAGGAAGAACGCACCATTACTCTCTTCTCTCAAAAGTTATTACTCTCTTACTCACTAGTTACAAGTTTACAATATAGCCCATGAGTCCATATATAGATCTCATGCTTACAATAATTAGACTAAACTAATTACAATAATTAGACACGTAACTCAAGACTAATACTAGCCTTTGTGCAAACAAACAGTTAGACTCTCTGGGATTAACTTGCAAACTGTTTGTTCTCACACAGGCTGATGATTCATGTGGATCTCCTCATTGTTTATATCTTGATCCTATGTTATTACATTGTTCTTGGACAATTTTTGTTTATTTTATTATTTTTGGTGTCTTTTTTTTTTCTATTTGATTTTGCTTTTAGCTCTTTTGCATTCAAGAATGCCTTGACATTAGTCCACATGGATCTTGATTCTATACATTTGTTCATATCTTGGTCTCATGTTATTAAGATGTTCTTGCCTTTTGTTTTTCCTCAATCTCAATTTTGTTCCTACTTATCCTATGTTATTACATTGTTCTTGGACAATTTTTGTTTATTTTATTATTTTTGGTGTCTTTTTTTTTTCTATTTGATAGACGGTCATATCTTGATTATTCAAGTTATGTTATTAAGTTCATTTATGTTTATCTTTTTCTTTATCTTTATCTTTTTTGTTGTTGTTTAAATGTAAATCTCTATAACTCTAGTTTTGGTCATTATTTTACCATTATACTTATTTCTATTTATTCACATTTGACTTCGCTTAATGCAATTGGAATCTTGTCATTCTAAATTATTCATACTTATGATGCCTAATATATTTTGCTATAGCAAGCACTTTATGCTTAGGTCTCAAATTCTTAATATCGACATCAACTCTAATGAATGATTCTCAAGAACACTTTGTAAAACCTAGGCTCATGATATAGAATTAGGCTTCTAGGTAACATGAATTTTAGCTCTAAAGTCTATGATTAGATGTGCATCTCTTTGCATACATTGAGAATTGAATATTGTGAGTCTAATCAATTTTTGGTCATTTTTCATCATTCCTCATTCCATTCTCTCCCAAGATTGGGTGAACTACAATGGCTTGAAGTTCATGTTGGAACATGAGTCCATGGAACTATGTAGATAACACTAAATTTATATTTGAGGTCAGCTTAGCTATCTCCATTTTTATTTTCTCTCTCATCACTTTGTGCATTCTCATATGTTTGGTTTGATATGGCTTTCTAATCCATTACACCATTTCATGTATGTTTGTGCATGCTCACTTTAACCTATCTTTGCGGTTATATTCTTCAGATATTTTGCTTGCCAATTGCCCATGCTAGGGCACAACATTTGAACCACATTCAAATCAAATCAGCTCTACAGGGGAAAAATCATTATTTATTCTTTATCAATGATCAAGATTCACCCTACAAGGGCAAAACTATTTTATCATGATCAAATCTGCTCTACTAGAGTTCTTCTTATTATATTCTCTTTGGAGACCCCATTTTAGTGGTGCTTCCCTTCATAAAGTAAAACATTCTCTCTTTTCATCTAATTCCAAGATCTCCACATTAAAGCCCATGTTGGCAATATTTTCGTGTGTAACTTGTCTCAGGATTGATGAATGCCATAATCATGCAGCTTGTACTCTCAAAATGGGTAGATTTACAGTATGCCCTTACATTAATGGATTGTATCTTTTCTATTCCCCCTATCTCTAGGGCCTATTATACCTCTAATTATATTTTTATCATTTATGGTAATAACATGTGTAAGCATTAACTCATCTAGATGTGATCTATTCCATGGGTTAATCTCTCACTTTCTCTTTTTTTGAGATTTCATCCTTTTTTTCCATTCTAGTATGTCCTCTCGAGGGGGCATCATGGGTCTATTCCAATTTATTCTTGACAAATACTATATTTAAAAATATGTTGCTTCACCTGAATCTCTTACTACACTTTCTCAAATAGGGGCAAAATGTAGACATCTAATTCCTAACACCATTTGTGTTAAAATTGTCAATCTTATTCGAATTGGACTCAAATACACATTTTATGTCAAAATCCATAAAATGCACTAAATGGTTTAAAATTGTTATTTACAAGTGCTAATTTAGGTCAAATTATCCCTAAATGGGGTAATACAATTTATGGGTCGGCTAACTTTGATCAATTCATTTCGAGTCAAAATGATGATTTCACCTTTTATGCTCTAGATCACTCTTTTCTCCTAAATTCATTGGTACATGCCACATAACTTTATTATTTTGTGTTAGAAACATCCTAAATAGAAATACAGTTCTAGTGAATCTAACATCACCTTCTAATTCTTCCTGAGTCAAATTATAACTCAGTAATATGACTTCCTGACTATTTTGATTAATTGAGGGCCAATTTTTAAATAATTGCACAAATGTTGATTAACCTTGTTTAAGGCTAATTAAAACAAATCAAGAGCTTAAGTGAATTTTTCATGAGAGTTGTTAAATATTTCTTTTCTAAAATTGATTCCCATTAATTGCATCATCAAGTGACATCATTTCTTTGGAAGACATTCGTAAGCCATAAATGCCACAAATATCAGGATTATGGGTTACCCATGTCTAGTTAATACCTCCC
>JARHVA010002581.1:2205000-2265000 GCA_037957365.1 Torreya grandis | reverse complement strand
ATCATCTAAGGATCAAGATGTGGATATGCCTTTATGGGTTGAAATTTTATGGAACATAATTATGATATATATAATTATATCCCCTTTTTTAGAACTTTTGTCATCTAATGTGAACTAGCTAATTATGGAAATTTTGAATGTAATCTCCATAGTTCAATTTTTATACCTTCAGAATGAAAACACATGAATAGTTATTGGAAGTTCATATCAATTGTACCAAAGGTTCTGAGCCATTAGACTCCCAAAATAATGTCTGCACCACCCATGGGAATAAAAAACATAAGAGAATATAGATTTTAATCACCCATAACAAACTTAATACTATGGAATTTCCCTAAATAATTAACTATGCCACCATCTTCAATCATGACCTAAAATTCTAGTGTTGGGTAAATGAAAGAATTTAATCGACTGGCCCTAACTTATGGTTGATGAAATTGTGTGTGATCCTCAAGTCAATCAAAACTATCACCTTTTATTTCTTGAGGAAACCCACCACCTTAAGTGTTTGAGGAGTATTAATACCCAAAAGTGCATGACAAGAGATTATATGTTTGTAATATCTAGGTATCTCCTTTATCTCTTCCTCATCATCATTGGAGGCATCATATTATTCATCATCTTAATTAGATCTCTAAATGTAGAATAAATTATCCTCATCACATCTATGTCCTTTTCTCCACTTATTGTCATAGCCAAAACATAATCCTTTTTCACTCTTCTCTTCAATTTATTAAGGGGTCAATCTGGTAGGTGGAGGAAATGATGGTGTTCATATGCTATGATATCTAAAGTGAGTGAATGGTTGATTCTTATTGGCTATGAATTTTTCCTCAACCTTCCATGCCATGATAATAGAATAATAAAACTTAACTATATTAAACATGCATACCTCATATTGAATGTGAACCTTGAGGCCTCCCTAAAATAGGTCATTCATGTTCTCATTAGAAATTGTCTCCACACATAATAATAGGTTCTGAAAATTATGAATCTAATCTTTGAATGAAATGGTTTGTCACATTTTTTTAGTTGGTTGAATTAATTATATGTCACATTATTTATATAGTGTAATTACAACTCCTTTGTAAAAACTGACTAGGTGAAACTAAGAGTCATCTTTTTATTTTGAGCACACAACCATCGATACTAACTGAATTGTTTAGGTTCTAGATAGAAGGATGCCATTTTAAAATTTTGTCCACATGGGATCTCATGTAAATCAAAAAAAATATCCATTTGGTTTATCCAACTGAGTGGATCATTTCCATCAAATTTATGCATATCTACCTTTGGTAACAGGTTTCACTATGGAAAGGTACTTGGATTTGGATTAAGTTGGTTGGGAGATCTACCTTGGTGAGGTTTTGTAATAGTGATAACTAAGTAATTTGAATAATTATTATGTAAATCCATCATGATATTTTCAAAACTATATTTTATAAATTTCATATCATATTGTATGCCTTGCATCTCACTTTAAATGCCTTGCACATTGTATTCAAGATGGCTCACTTTGTGATCTATCTCAGAGAACCCCGATATAAAGGACATATTAAATCCCGATTATTAATCCATATATTCCTTTTGAGGATTTTTACTTGGGGATTTGACACCCTTTCCTGCACCTATAGTTTGTGGTCCTTTCATAAAATGGCTTGACAATGCCAACACTGATTGGCTCTTTTGACCTAACTTTGACTAAGTAATTTTGTACTTATGTCAGAATCAAATTAGAAACTAAAAAGACAATACCCTATCTATATTTTTTAAGATTTCCAAAAATGTAAATAAATCTTAAAAATTCCTTGAATTATGCACTATAGAGCAACTTTATTAAAAAATATAAAATGGGGATAATTATTGTAAACCAAATCCAATTGATCTAAATTTTTAAAGGAAGATTACTTGAATGATTTATCACCTCCAAAAAAAATTGAAAATAAATTTCTAAATTTTTGTGAGATATATCCAAATTATAAGATCTAGGTGTTTTGACATGATTATGGCTCAAATTGAGGCTCTAATACCAATTGTAATGAAATCACTTCAAAAAAAAAAGGATAATAATAGCAATAGATCATAATATGACTGAAATATATTAAAATATATGAATATAAGAGAAGCCACTTTGAGGGGGAACCTCCAAAAGCTTCAATAAGAGTAGAATTCATAATATGATGATAAATAACTATCTACTACCTCCTATATATAGTCTACCTAGTCCATGCTTACTCCATAAGCTGACCTACTAACCCAATGAGTTCATATATAAATGTGACATAACATCAAAGAGGGATAATTAAGCCACAATTCAACTATTCCTATCCCAACACATGCGATAGGTTAGGGGTGTAGCAAAAAAAATAAATTTTGTAGTATATTTTTCATGTTTTATTAAACTTGGTCCAATGATTTACAATTAACTATTATTTGTCACTCTCCACACACACTATAGTCAAACTATATGTATCTACATTTCCTCATATACACCTTATTTATGTTATTTATCTACACCAAGATTCTAGTTATTAATTTCTTTTTCAACCTTATCCTTATTATGTGTTATTTTTCATCTGGGTTAGCATCAACCCTCTATTGATTATCAATATCATTTTTATTGGTATGTTCCCATTTGGGATTATTTTAAATTGATTAAATTTAAACATTAATAATTATATAGGTATGGACTATGTTATAAGTGTCTTAAGAATCCATACATATAGACATTTATCATAAACAATAACATATTGGAAATCATCATAGAGATATCTTACTATTTTCAAACACTACAATGTCTAGTAGCTTTTCATTATCTCAATACATAACCATGAATCATGTTCTCCTCTCATCATTACCATTTATCCCTAATTCCTAATTAAAAACATAGTTTAGTTTAATTTTTTTTTTGTTTATTTAAATCAATCTCTCATATTAGATCCCTAGTTATATGCAATTTAAATAAATTAGTTACATATAACTAAGATATAATAAATAAAGGAATTATAATTTAGTAAATTTATGTGACATAAATGATATATATTCATGTACAAAATTGTAGATGACATATTATAGATATCTGAATTTGGAAATGTGTAAAAGTAGTTAAGTTGACTTTCATCCTATAATTTATATTTGATTAGAGAGAATGTAGTCACCTAATTTTTTAAAAAGACCCTTTTCAATAGGGTATTTGTCATTATTTATATTAAAATTCACTTAGTCCACTCATTTAAAATTATCTATTTTCAAAAACTTTCCTCCTACATTAGAGTTTCATTGGCCTTGATTGATCTAGATTTATTCATACTTAGCTTAGGTTCATTATTGGTTGACACCAAGATCCCAGTTATCCATCCCATAAATATCTAGACCCTTATTGTAAGGATTGTTGACCCAATTTTGTCCCTCAGGCAAAATCTCGGTCACCTTGTACACCTGCTTTGCATGGCCAATCATTTTGGGTTGCAAGGTCCACCTTCAGGGTTCAACAGCTCCGTTTCAGAGCATTGGTTCATCGGCCTCGTTCATTGATGTTCATAGTAGCAAGAGGAGAGGAAAAGAGCTAGGGCATTAAACACTTAGAAAAAAAGGAAGGGCAGACAAAATGCAGAGGCCGGCATAATCGCCACCCACAACACGGGCGGGTAAAAAGAGACCCCCTACACGTAATGCAGAGGGCGGCAAAATCACCACCCACAACGCTGGCAGAGAAAAAGAGGCCAGCAACATCGACTGACATCGGTAAAACTACCGCCATCGGCAGCTTACATAGGCTGATGTTGGCAAAACTGCTACGGTTGGCAGCTTATCGGTCGACGTCGACAGAAGTCCTACATGCAATCCACTGCAGCGAGCGGCAAATTCGCTGCCCACAACATGAGGTGGCAAAAAACACTTGTAGAACATAGGAAAAAACCCACCCAGTGGCCGGAGGAAAAGACCAGCATGCAAAATGAGGCAACAAGCATGGTCTTTGCAGACTTGTGATGTCATCTATAGTGTTTTCTCTCTTCCCAATAGAGACTCAAGCTGCCACTTGACTCCTCTTGACTCTTTCCCTATAAATGTGCAGAGTTGTTCATTTATCAAGATCTTCCCCACTTTTGTAAAGAGCACTGCTCTCCAAATTTTCCACTTGAATCAATAAAAGATAGTTTTACCTCTATTTGGATGGATCTTTTTGTGTATGCATTGAATGTTAATCTGTGTCCAGTCATTGTCTCTTGATGCTCTCATAGGTTCAACACCAGCAAACCTGCGATCTACAAAGTGCCACTATCTGCTGCTGCCAGGAGTAGAGTTCTTTTTTGGAGGTATAAAACAGGTGAGGTCACTTATAGTGTATATTTCTCAGCACCTTGGTGAGTCCCTATTTCTTGTGCTTTCCATAAGAACCTCCCTGTCATCCCAGAGACCTAGTCTTTTCTGCTAGATCTGAGTGTATGTATGTTTTTCCCTGATCCTGAGTGTGGATGTGGAAGGTCAACCTATTTTTGGTGTATCACCTCTTTTAGAGTAGGCTGTTTGTTTTTCATGCTTTTTCTCTATCTCTTTTCATCCCCCCAAGTATACCTATATACTTATATTTTGTGCTACCTGAAACAAACAAGATACATCAGAGGGAACTAACCCATACCTAGAGACTCTTCTCTCCTGCTTTATTGTCCCATAGGTGAGAGAGGGGTTTCTATGTTGCGAGGAGAGGGGAGGAATCCATTTTCCTGCTATAGGGTGCACTTTCCAGCGTCAACAATTTTGGCATGCCTAGTGGGACCTCAGTTTGATTAACGTAGTAAAGTTTTAGGGCTAATGTTGGTCCTATTACAACAAATCAAGTTTCTTCAGCATCTGGCGACTCCGAGTTAAATCTACTGGTTAAGCAGCCTGGTGCCACCAAAAATCATCTATTTCTTGTATGTATTATTCTTTTGCAAAAAATCATGGATTTTGTTCTCCTTCATATAATATCAATCAGACTCAAAATATTTATGGAATTCCCTCAAGTGGCTCTCCTAGTTGCCCTGCAACTATAAGGGAGATGGCTTTGGATTTTGAGAAACAAACAATGGAAATCGACAAGTTGGAAGAGCAGCACAAGTATCAGCAGGAGCTGATGTATAAAGAGGAGTGATTGTTTAGGCAAGCACAAGCCGTACAATCCATGAAGGAAGAGGTGCCAAAATGGAGAAATACATCTTTTCAAGGCAGCCAGCCTTGCGTACCCCCTCCTAACCTAAAGAAAACCCCCTCTTTTGCACCAAATCTGTTTTACCAAATTGCACTTGCTCACTCCAACTCATCAAATACAGTTGCTCCCAATCCCGTGCGCCTGGCTTTCTAACACCAGAGGGTATCAGAGCAACCTGCCATGGAGATCAATCTTTTCAACTCCTTAGATCAGGAATCTTCCATCGAAAATAATACCACCAGCCAGTACGTCCCTCTTCTAGAGGCTCCTCCAACGCACCAACAGTGTTTTCCTTGCATTCTTCAGCCTCCCCAAGTTTTCCAACATCATGTGCAAATTTCAAGTTGGAGGAAAGAATGCCAAGGACCAGCTCAGAGCTTTGAAGAAGATCATGCTAGCCACCTCCAAGAAAGACTCTTCCAAGAAAACCTAGCCAGACAAATTGAAAACTTAGAGGCTAGGATGAAGCTACTCCTTAAAAGGGAGTTAATTTTTTCAGACCTTGCAAAAAAGCCTTAGGACCTCATAGAGAACAAAGTTGTTGCCTGTTCACAAGAGCAGAATTCAAATTCAGAGATCCTAAATTGGGGGAAGACAGTGGAATCATGGGGCAGCAAAGAGGAAGAAGAAAATCAAGGGTTTTCTCAAAACCTTGAAGAAGCTGAAGTTGTGCCTGCCTGTGATGATGCTGGCAACCTCCAGGAAAAGCTTTTCCAAGAAGATTTGGGTAAGAGGATAGCAGATTTGGAATTTAGAGAGATTTCCCTCAGTCAATGTGTGATTGACGGTTTAGACCAAATAGCGTATTCCATGCTTAAACACACCCCACCTACACATTTCCAAGAGAGTTATCAGGCTGTGCCTGATATTGATGAAGTGCTGATCAAGTGGAGGGAGGAGAATCATTTGATTCTAGCTCAAGGACTGTTCCCTCTTCCACCTGCTTTCTCCACTTCACCTCTTCTCGAAGAAGGACCTATTTTGAAAGAGGCAGGAGAGGAATAAAAGATCCAATCTGCAAGTCTTCAGGAGGTTGTCATGAGCGACAACAAAGAAGAAATCGTCATTGATACTCCTTGTGAAGACCTTATCAGTAGTGGAGAAGATGCAAGCTTTGTGTATATGTGGATGTTCTAGCAATTCGAGGAGGAACAAATGCATGGTAAGCTCTCTTCTCCTCCGTTCGATGAACTTCCTTGCTGTATTGATGAGGATGACTACATTCAAGAACCTAAGAAAGAGGAAGATCAGGAGAATATTTTTGAAAATCTAGAGAACCTGATCAGCAAAGAGGAAAAGGAGAGGTCTGTTTTCCAAGAGGAATGCCTTGAAGAACTGAGCTTTAAACAGGAAAGTGAAGCCTTGTGGGATGAGCAATCATTTTGTGAGTCCCTTTTAGACATCACCACATTCGTCCTTCTTCAAGAAGGCCAAGAGGAAGCAGAGGATGAGTTCGACAAAGTTTTCAGCGAGGCAAAAGGAAATAAATCAGACCATGATGCATTGTAAAAGGAATGTGCAGATCAGACAGCTTATGGTGATGAGCTGACAACAATTGATTTCTTGGTGAGAAGCACCAATATCAGGGACCAGCATTTGACAGGCCTCCAAGGATGATCAGAGTATGTATATATCAGAGGCATGTTTGAATATCCACTCGGTTCCCAGCCAACTTAGGTGACAGGCAGGAAGAGCAAGTCACCAAATCTCATTTTCTTTCAGCTACTTGCCTGTCACGATAAGTCTCTTCACCAGGAAGGGGACTTAAGAAATTTTCCTTTCGATCCAGGAGGGATGCACACATTCCTTGTTAGATGTATATAATAGTTTGCTTTCGGTTGTTTTTCATGTTTTCCCTAAGTGTAGTTTGCACAGTTAGTTATTTTTAGCTTTGTGTGTTTCCCCTTGTTTGGGGGGTAAATTATATGTATTTGATTTCAAGATCTTCAAAGCTGTTGTGAACTCTCTTCAAAGTTACCATCCAACTCCGTACCTAATGGATATTCAGAGGCAACTGGGTTCTAAGGATAGCAGGCACGCTTACCCTGTGAGTTGCCAATTTGTTGACCCAATTTTGTCCCTCAGGCAAAATCTTGGTCACCTTCTACACCTGCTTTGCATGGCCAGTCATTTCGGGTTGCAAGGTCCACCTTCAGGGTTCAATAGCTCCGTTTCAGAGCATTGGTTCATCGGCCTTGTTCGTTGATGTTCACAGTAGAAAGAGGAGAGGAAAAGAGTTGGGGCGTTCGACACTTAGCAAAAAAGGAAGGGCAGACAAAATGCAGAGGGTGTCAGAATCACCGCCCACAACACGGGCGGGTAAAAAGAGACCCCCTACACGTAATGCAAAGGGCAGCAAAATCACCGCCCACAACGCCGGTGGAGAAAAAGAAGCTAGTAACATCGGTCGATGTCGGCAAAATTTCCACCATCGGCAGCTTACATAGGCTGACATCGGCAAAATTGCCGTAGTTGGTAGCTTATCGGCCGATGTCAGCAGAAGTCCTACATGCAATCCACTACAGCATGTGGAAAATTTGCTGCCCACAACATGAGGTGGCAAAAAACATTTGTAAAACACAGGAAAAAACCCGCCTAGCCGTCGGAGGAAAAGACCAGCACGCAAAACAAGGCAACAAGCATGGTCTTGGTAGACTTGTGATGTCATCTACAGTGTTTTCTCTCTTCCCAATAGAGACTCAAGCTGCCACTTGACTCCTCTTGACTCTTTCCCTATAAATGTACAGAGTTGTTCATTTATCAAGATCTTCCCCACTTTTGTAAAGAGCACTGCTCTCCAAATTTTCCACCTAAATCAATAAAAGACAGTTTTACCTCTATTTGGATGGATCTTTCTGTGTATGCATTGAATGTTAATCTGTGTCCAGTCATTGTCTCTTGATGCTCTCATAGGTTTAACACCAGCAAACCTGCGATCTACAAAGTGCCACTGTCTGATGCTGCCAGGAGTAGAGTTCTATTTTGGAGGTATAAAATAGGTGAGGTCACTTACAGTGTGTATTTCTCAGCACCTTGGTGAGTCCCTGATTCTTGTGATTTCCATAAGAACCTCCCTGTCATCCCAGAGACCTAGTCTTTTCTACCAAATCTGAGTGTATGTATGTTTTTCCCTGATCCTGAGTGTGGATGTGGAAGGTCAACCTGTTTTGGTGTATCACCTCCTTTAGAGTAGGCTGTTTGTTTTTCATGCTTTTTCTCTATCTCTTTTCATCCCCCCCAAGTATACCTATATACTTATATTTTGTGCTACCTGAAATAAACAAGATACATTAGAGGGAACTAGCCCATACCTAGAGACTCTCCTCTCTTGCTTCGCCATCCCACAGGCGAGAGAGGGGTTTCCATGTTGTGGGGAGAGGGCAGGAATCCATTTTCCTACTACAAGGTGCACTTTCCAGCGTCAACAAGGATTTTTTCATCTATGTTAGAATAAACCATTTACATATTATAAAAATCATCCTTTTAAGGGTTCATTCCACCTTGGAATGATTCTCAGCTTCTTGACTTTTTCTTATCATAATTCTCTAGGGTCATCCTCTATTCAAAGTACACACACAAAAAATATGTATATGTGTGTGTGTGTGTGTGTGTGTGTGTGTGTGTGTGTGTGTGTGTGTGTGTGTGTGTGTGTGTGTGTGTGTGTGTGTGTGTGTCTAATCATATAAAATGCAAAAATTGGTAACTTGAGTGTGGCTTATGACACCGAACCCTTAAGTCTCTCTTTCTTGCTCTCATGGCCCTCATAAGCATCTTTTCACTCATTTCTAGTCATCTATAATTTTCCAAACATGATCCTAGATGAAGCAGACCTCTCTTTCTATGACTAATTCATCCCCCAGGTCTTGTCAGATTAGGATAATAGCACCAAACTTGGGATATAGCATCAGTGCCACTCATGTCCACTTTTGGTATTCTTGTCTAAATATATTTTTGGCCCTAATGGTCAGTTTCTTCTGATTTCCCATCCTTCTCCTTATCAATCTAATGTGAGCACATTTAACCCATAACCAATAGATCCTTATAAAATCCCTTTCAAAGATCATTTGAAAATGGTTGAAAAATATCACTAAGCAAGCAAGAATATAAGCAAGACTACTCAAGCAATCTTCCCTATTGTCTGTATATAGCCAACCAATATACTTACAAGGTTATTTAAATCCTTAAACCAGTCCTTAGCCACCTCAAGTACATCTAGTTTAGCATTTTTCATATTCATAAACTCAATTGTGCAAATCACAATAATTAGGAGAACTACATATAGCTTGATCCCTTTTCAGAGTATTGGTATGTAGGCAACATGCCCACACAAGGGGTGTGGATACATGTTTAATGAATCTTACACTTACCAAAACCCCCTATTTATCAAAATTGGTCAAAGCACAATGAATTATAGGGTTTGAAAATAAAATATCCTCTATAAGGAGCTATAAAAGCTTCCAACTATTGAAACTTCATCAACAAGATCATATAAACCTCATAAACAAAACCCAGAAAGCTCAGATCCTCGGGATAATAATAATGGAGGTGGACTACAATGTTGGTGCCACTCTTGTCCACTTTTGATGCTCCTATCCAATCATAAAATGAAGGTCAGATCTTAGTTTTTGATAGTGTCCCAGTCTTATAAAGTATATCTTAGACTCTATCTCAATCGTATCAGCTAGTTTCTAGCTAAGTCTTATTTTCTCCATCTTATTACTATTTTAGAAAGGTCAAAATTACAATCTAATTTATGCAATTAAATAGCTTAATTATTACATATTTATTTTCTAATTTTACTACTTAGACCCTTTAACTAAATTAGGAATAATATACCAATATTCATAAAAAGGTTAAATCATTTGGTGAACCCAACTTACTTCATTTGCATATAAAAACCCTAGAAACCCTAGGGTAAATTTCCTACCAATTTTTCATTTTTATAATTTTTTTATTTGCATGATAAAATAAAAAATTAGCATTAAATTTTAATTTTTTTTAGTAATTTTAAATTTTCTTTCCAACCCTAGTTGCCCATACTAGGTCCTAGTATTTTTCCAGTACTTTTCCAATAATTTTCTAATTTTTTACTATCAATTAAAATAAAAAATTCACTTAAAATTTCAAAATTCAATAGTAAGTTACAAAAACATTTATTTTTCAAAATCCTAGTTGCATCTACTAGGTCCTATTAAATCACAATTTTTTCAATAAAATTCTAATTTTTTACTTGGATATCTAACTTAGAAAATCACTATAAATTTCAAAATTTCAATGTAAATCTCAAAATAATTATTTTTTAAAATCCTAGGTTAATATAATAGGTCTTATTTATTTTTGAGGTATCACTTTACATGTTTTTGAGCTTCGTATCCTTTTTATGCATATTGTAATTCCTTGTTTGTATTATATCTAATTAATTATTTCTACTATTATCAAAGTTATTTTACTTATGCCACCTAAGTTCCTTACATCTCTTGCTTCGAGATGAAGTGAAAGACTTAGTGGAAATCCTCTTGAGTTCACCCAAATTCTTGCAACTTGGTCATATACCATGGATAAGCAACCAACTCATGTTCCTATTATAGATTTTATGCATCTATATTACACTAATTTCAATGAGAATAATTTCTACAAAGAGTAATATGAGAATAAAAATGATGATAGAAACACTGATTTTCATGATCCATCACATCAGACTCTTGATCAACTTCCACCAATTGTTAATAATGAAATTATCTTCAACAAAGATTTGATCCTATGAAGTTTTTGAGAAAGACTCCAAGACCAGCTCTGAGATCTTACACTTATTTTATAATCTATCATGGAAATCAAAAAGGATAAATAAGTTGAGACTTCCATTCCTTCAGAGCAACTAGTTAAAAATGATAGTATGAGGGAAAATATGTCTCAACAACTCCCTATAACAACCCAACCTACCTCTATGCCACCAAATATAGCTAGTACATCTTTGCCTTCTCATGTGGCAACCCTTGTGCAAGATTTAAAATCTCTCCAATCCAAGTTACTACATCTTGATAAGATGCCTCTAGACCTACACAAGCTTTGGAGTTTTTTGCTCTATTGTTAACACCGTTGGCATGTCACATTGATTCTACACCCTTGCCACAAGGTTTTGTTCAACCAAATCTTACTCTATATAATGGCAAGGGTGATCCAAAGACACATTTGAGAGTTTTTCACATAGCATGCTTGGACTATGTACCAAATGACTGGCTACTTATAAAGCTATTTCCATAGAGCCTAATGGATTATGATTTACAATGGTTTTATAGTCTACTGAATCAATCGGTCAATGCATTCAATCCTATAGGCAAAATGTTCCTAGCTAATTTCAGCATTAACATTGGTGATAAGGTTTCATATGTCCAAGTTGAAAAACAAAAACAAAGATCAAATGAGCGTCTCATAGATTATGTTCTTTGATATAAGACTATTTTGGCTAAGATGACTAGCCCCATGGCTGATCAATATTTACAATATTTCATTAAATAGAGTTTATTACTAGCTTTGCATGAATCAATTATGTTCTAAAGATTCTCTTCCTTCACTGAATTATGTCACACACCAAAGGAAAGAGAAGTCAAATTAATTTCAATGTGAAAATTCAAGTACACAAGTATCTCATAAATAACAAACAAGATTATCAACAAATTACCATACAAAGTCAAGGCCAATGATATCAAGAGTCAGAATCAATCTATAGTTAATGGAGCTTCTGATCCCCCTCAGTGAGTGGTTTTATCAGTACCTCCTCGATGAACCTTCACCAATCTAATAGTTTCTCTAGCTAGAGTTTTATAGTAGCTATTGTAATGTAACATCATATCTCTCCCTCTTATTAAATAAGTTGACCCAATAAAACCTCTTCCACAAGGATATGATCAACATGCATTTTGAAAGTTTCATAGGGCACCGGGCTATAGAAAAAATAGATGTAGCAGTTTGATACATAAGATATAAGATTTGATAGACGGCAATCATATTGTTCTTGACACTTTAGTTGAGCCTCATTAGGCAAAGCAAACACATGATAAAGATTTTAAAATATTCTTAGATGCATTTATATATCATTCTAAACAAGAGATGAGGGACACATCAGGGGTTCACTATGTATATCCACCACTAGATACATATAGGGCACCTTTAGTTGAGACATATTCTTTGAGTAACATGATTAGTGTATACAATTCTATATTTTTATCTAGACCTTCCATATCCTTATCAAAGAAAGAGATAGTTGAGGATGATTTGGATTATCATGCACACTTTATTAGATCTTACATTCATAATCATCTTATTCATAGTGTTCTCATAGATAATGGATCCAGTGTGAACATGTGCACTATGACATTATTACAACATTAGGGATATTCAACATAGGATATTACCCCAATGAACATAATTATTAGTGGATTCAATGGGCACATACAAAGTTCATTAGGTGAGATCATACTTCCTATACAAGCTGGCCCAATACACGTGGCCACACCATTCACTATAGTTCCCAATGAAATTTTTTTTGATATGTTACTTGGTTGACCATGGATCCATAAAACTTGAGTAGTACCTTCTACAGTTCATAGATGCATGAAATTCATTCACAATAATTAGGTTTTTACAGTTGGTGGAGTTCTATATGAATTAGCACTCCCCACTTTAGAGCCATCTTCTACTTTACAATCATCCGTTTCAGTTTAGCTCCAGTTCTAGTTTCTCCACTACTTATATTTATTCCTCCAATTCTGATTCAAACATAGGTGAGGCATCCATCACCAACAAAGAGATTTTATACACCTCCACAACTTTATGATTCTAGATAACTTCTAGCTATAGTGTTCACACCCAGGTACTATCATTAAAATCTCATGCATCTACTCATATAACACATGTTTAGAGAGCTTCTCCTACTACCAGATGGGCCCCTAAGAGTCTTAAAATTTCATCCACTTCTCAGAGTTACAAGGGGACCCCACACTTGGTTTCTAAATCAAATATTTCAAAGCATTTATAACATATATAGCTTTCAGAGCCACAGTCTCAACATTTCTATCATGCTTCATGATCATGGATGATTCCTCTCCTTGATACAGGACACCATGATAAGGAGTCTCCCATGAGACTCATCAATTAGTATCATCCCTTCCTAGTTTACTTGTACATATATTTTCTTTAATTTATTGTACATAGTCTTCTTGTGATTGATTAAACATAGCTCATATCTCAAAAATACAAAAACAATACAATATATCAAAAATATAAAAACAATATAACACACACACACACACACACACACACACACACACACACACACACACATATATATATAACAAAAAAACATTCAAATATGTCAAAACACCAAAAAAAATTTGATTGTATGCATCATCCATGATTTACATTTCTACTATCATGTTAGACTTACAGTTGTTGTTCTATGTTATTGTTTGTCAATTTGTCTACATTACCATGCTTCATTTAATCTTCTTTAAGTGTGTGCAGTGATATTTAGATCCTTGATTGCTTCACTCCATCCACTATCAAGGTATCCTAATTATACATTGAGATGTACATTGATATACATACCCACTGGGGGCATCTTCTAAATGACTACACCATCTAGGTTATGTCATTCCTAAACCACCCACTCTACTTATCATGTTGATGTACATTACGTACTAGCTTACATAGATTACTCTGTCAACACTCACTAATATATAACACTTATGTATTTCATAGCATATACTTAGTCTTGTACTAACATGTCTTGCATAATTTCCCTCTTGATTTAATTAGTTAGATGCGATTATATTTCTAGTATGGTTACATGCTTTCCTTTTTTGCTTTGTGTAGCTATATTTATTGCATTCCTTAGTTTATATTTTGTCTCCTATACATGCTTTAGGACAATTACTAATGTCCTTTGCTTCTATTCGTGTGTGTGCCTTAGCACATTTACCAATGTCCTTTATCTATAATCTTCTATGTGATTTTGGCCTTCGTACCCACCCTTGGTTGTTTTAATTGTATGTGTATATGGCATTTCAACATGTCTTGTAAGCTTACTTTCTAGTTTGACTAAGATGTGCACATGTCCCTTATTTTCTTGGACTCTTGGCCACCCTTATATGATTCTTGTTTCTTGCCTTGTGTGCTTGTTTCTTGTTTACTTCTCATTGTTTCAATACCATGATACACATCATGCATTATCTTGATTTATTAGATGCCATGATGGACATCATGCTCCATCCCTCCATGAAAAATAAAAACTAACAACTTCCACTTCTAGTTCTAATTCAATACATTTCACATGCTATTAAATATATATATATATATATATATATAGGCATACCCCTGGTTATCTAACAATCTCTCATTACAAACCATGTTATATCTTGAGATATCTTATCGATTATCATTATTATATCATTTATCTTTTTAGTATATCACACTTATAGCGCTCTTTTTTCTGAGGGAAGTCATTGCAAGGTAATCATTCCTACCCTCAAAAGAGGGGGATATAAATAGGGGTATTGTCATAGAGATCAGAGCTCTTAACAATAAAAAATATAGCATTTAGAACACCTAGAACATAACTAGACATCAAACCAATCGTAATAGACTAGGAAAATAGTTGAAAATGCTAGAAAAATTACCAGATTTGGCCCTAGACATAACACCAAGATTAGACTATAGAACTGATGCCACTACTGTTCATTTTTGACAGTCCTATCCAAACAACAAAAAAACCAAGCTTTCTAAAAGAAGACAAAAAAGTAGTTTCAACTATAGTTTTACATAGTCAAGCTAGTTTAGAATCAACAATTTTTAGTATACTTTTGCTTAGATAACCTAGATACAGGGGCATTATGCATAGCATGATGGCTCTCACTTCCATTTTTAGATACGATAGTTGGTATAACTTATAGATTAGAATCCTTGATTTAGACACTAGTGATTGGGGGAAATAAGTGAAACACATTTATTTAATTTTATTTTTGAGTTCAGTACTACCTAATCATTCTTAGCAATTGCATGCTTTATTCCATCTATAGGCGGTTCCCATCATTTTAGAGTGGATTTCATACAAACCTAACCTCCACATTTAGGAGTGGATTTCATATAAGCCTATTTCACCAGTTTTGGAGTGGATTTCATACAAGCCTAACCTCCAAATTTTAGAGTGGCTTTAATATAAACCTAGTGCACCAATTTTAGAGTGGCTTTCATACAAGCCTAATCTCCATCTTTCAGAGTGGCCAAGAGTGGCCTAGTTTCTAGTATACATTCATCTATCCATGCCAACATTATCAAATTATAGAGCATTCATGGGTTTTAGGATATATCTCATTCGACACACATTTCATATCGGTATCAATTTATATTTTCACTTCATAGGGCAATGATGGAACCAAAGGATTAAATAGACTTTGTATTATTGAGCCACTTATTCAAAGGGATTGGACACACAGTCCAAACATCGATTAACACATGCATGATCACTTAGCATGGGTGATGATGGATCCAAAGGGCAAAATTTTTGAGGAATTAAGCACTCAAGTCCATTCATGATATTAATCTTAGTGCAATATCATCTAGTATTACTCAACAACACTCATCATCATAATAGGTTTTGTATTGGTCTGTATACCTGGTGAAGTGTATTCATTCCTTTCTCTTCCTCTCTCTTACCTAGCTTTGTATGTTCTTATTTTAGATATAGCGTATTTAGTAAGAGTTGATATACTCTTTATCTATTTTGTAGATTCATACTTCATAATGTGCTCTCTCTACGCACACCCAACATCACACAACTTCATGAGCTTCACCCTTATAAGTAAGTTCATGTATGGTTTATATTTTTCCTTTATCTTAGTATTTCAATTTTTTACAACAATTAAACAAAGGGGGGATAAATGTAGTCATATAAAATACAAAAATTGGTAACTTGAGTGTGGCTTGTGACACCCAATCATTAAGTCCCTCTTATTTGCTCGTATAACCCTCATAGGCATCTTTTTTCTGATTTCTAGTCATCTATAGCTTCTAGACTTGATCCTAGCTGATCCAAACACCTCTTTTGATGACTAATTCATCCACTAGGTCTCATCAGCTTAGGACAATAGAGCTACACTTGGAATATAGCACCAGTGCCACTCTTGTCCACTTTCAGTGCTCCTATCTAAATGCATTTTTAACCCCAATGGTCAGTTTCTTCCGATTCTCCATCCTTATCCTTGTCATCCTAATGAAATCACATTCAACCCATGACCAATAAATCCCTATAAAAACCCATTCAAAGATCATTTGGAAAGGATTGGCAAATATCACTAAGAAAACAAGAATACAAGTAAGACTACTCAAGCAATATTCCCTATTCTTTGCATACAACCAACCAATATAATTAAAAGCTTATTCAAATATTTATACCAATCCCAATAACACCTCAATTAAATTTAGTGTAGCATTTTACATATTCATACACTCAATTGCACAAAGCACTTAAATTTGGAGAACTACATGTGGCTTGATCCCTCTTCAAAGTACTGGTATGTAGGCAATGTGCCCACATAAGGGGTGTGGATACATGTTTAGTGAATATTACACACACTAACCCCCTTTCTTTCTATAAATTAGTCAAATCATAATGGAGTATAGTGTTTGAAGATAAAATATGCTCTATAGGGATCTCTATAGACTTCCAACTATCAAAACTTCATGGACAGGGTCACATAGACCTAGCAAACAAAGCCCATAAAGCTTAGATCTTTAGGATAATAGAGACAGAAATGGACTAAAATCTTGGTTATCCTAACCAATCATAAAATGAAGGTTAGATCTTAGTTTATGATAGTGTCCCAGTCCTGCACAATGAATCTCAGACCCTATCTTACCTATATCAGCTAGTTTCTAACTAAGTCTTATTTTGTCCATTTTATTACTATTTTTAGAAAAGTTGAAATTGCAATCTAATTTACGAAAATATGCAGCTTAATTATTGCATATTTATTTACTAATTTAACTACTTAGACCCTTTAACCAAATTAGGAATAATACACTAATATTCCTGAAAAGGTTAAATCAATATATATGTATATATATATGTTTGTGTGTGTGTGTGTGTGTGTGTGTGTGTGTGTGTGTGTGTGTATATATATATATATATATATATATATATATATATATATATATATATATATATATATATATATATATTTGTGTGTGTGTGTGTGTGTGTGTGTGTGTTTATATCTATATCATACATGCATACACACACATAAATATATATACATACATATTTATGTATGTATATGTGTGTATGTATGTATGTATGTATGTATGTATGCATGCATGCATGCATGTATACATATACATACATACATAAATACATATAGATATATACTAATAACTTACATATTGAAAAACCTCATGGATATCTCTTATAAATTTTGTATCTAATGCATAATCATAAAAAATTATCATTATTTATGCACATTTACTCAAAGAGGATTTAGCTTGTAATGAATTAACTTCAATCCAAGTCTTATTTCATCACATATTATATCAAATCATATCCTTTAATTTGAATATCTATGAAGAGAAGGTGAAGCTAGTTCTAAATTTTATTAGGATTCATGAAAAATAATTACAATTACATAGAAACTTGATTCAAAACATGTGAGATATGTATATGCAACTCTTAAAGATTTTTTTCATGATACATATCTTGTATACACACTTTTATGCATACTTTTATTTAATATTTGTTCAAGATAAAAAAAATTAAGAGTGAACCAAATAGTTTTATTAGTCAATTCAATAAATTGAATCCCTAAGATATATTGCTATTAGTCTATGATAAACTTTAAAATTTAGAGAGCCTAAAAAATTGAAAAGGAACAATGAATACAAGATCAACCTTCTGTTCATTATGACATTGAAAAAATAAAACCTCTACCAAGTCTGACATAGCTTCGAATAACAATCAAAATTTAAGAAAATCTTATGTTCTAGTTTAATACTCTATTAAAAATTTAATTTTTTTAGTTTTAGTGCTTAGTTGAATTCATTCTAATATTATTTGTATTTTTTAATTTCCATATCTTGTTCAATAATTTTATATTAATTTCATTAAATATATTGGGTATACTTAAGATATTGTTTTTATTCATTATTGCATCAACATATATCTCCATTATATCCTAGTTTTTTTTAATTATGGGTAAAAAAGTTTTTTTGACTAGGGACTTGACCCTATACAAGAAGTTGTGGACTAGGACATTAAATCAAAGTAAAACATTAAATTCCAATACAAATAATTAAAATACAAAACAACCAAAAAATAGCTATAAAATAACATTAAAACATATATAGTTTTTGTCAAATAGAAATTTCATCTCCTTTTTCTAAGCATGTTATTCAACTCCATATCCGTAGTCTTGTGCACCTAAGTAGGTTGTTCAAAATTTTTGTCACATTCACTACACTTTAATTTTTTTTTAGGATCCCCACTTCTATTCAGGTCTCCTAAAATCATCCCTAAGCATTTTTAAAGTTACAATGCTATCTCTCATAGTAGTTTTGCTCACTTCCACCACAAATATGACATTGTCCTTTAATTCCACATTATCTTCGAATATTTGTATAACCCAATAATTCAGGGATATGTGATCCCTCATGAATCATATTATGATAGGTTTTTAAATCTCAATTTATTCTTGCATTTTAGATAGTCTGTTTTCCATTTTCAGTGACTCTGTACTTTTATTGAAATCCTCATTAGGTTTCCTTCCACTAACAGGGAAATCCACTCAAAGATGAACATTATCTAAATCATCCACATCCTTCAAATTTCCATACATTTTTATTTTATAGACAAACCCATTGTGTCAAAAATAATTTTTGATAAATGAATCCCTTCAATAGTTACATCTTCCCTCCTTCTTGAATATTCTCTTGAAGGTCTCCTAAGCTACTCTCTCTAGCCAACAATACACCATCATCATAATTATACCTCATTTTATTTAAGACACTCTTGGGTTCTTGTGTAACTCCATATGAGCAATAATAATTTCCATTTTATATAATGAAGCTCCTAGAAATCGTGCTTCTAGGAATAAACCACACAATAATTGCCTTTACCATTTCTTCATACATTCTTATGCCACCTGTTGAAAATATAAATCCTAAAAAATACCAAACTATAACTTACACATATTCATATTTCTATATATATTATTCTTTCTTATAATATCTAATACCATCCTCAAATGCTTGAATTTATCTTCTTTACTCTAACTGAATATGAAAATATCATCAAAATGAGCAGCCACAAACTTACCAATGTAATATCTTGGCATTGTATTCATCAACCTCATAAATGTATTGGGGCAATTAGATAATATAATTGGAATCACCATCCACTCATATAATACATCCTTAGTATTGAATATTGTTTTTGATTCATATCCTTCATGAATCTAAATATGATAGTAACCACTATTTAGATCAATCTTAGTAAAGAATTTTTATCCTGCAAGCACATCCATCATATCTTCTAAACAAGGTATAAAAAATATATATTTGATAATAATCTTATTGATTTCTCTACTATCCACACACATCTTCTATGCCCAATTTTTATTTTCAGTTAGCAATGTATATGTTTTAGATGGACTCATGCTTTCTCCTAGTACACAATTTCTCACCAATTCAGTAACTTGTTTATTCAATTATGCATGTTATTGCTGGACTCATCCTATAAGATAATTAGTTAGATATATAATATTTTGAAATAAAATTATAATTATATTTAATTTATCTATTTGGTGTTAAACCATTTGGTAACTCACCAGGTATAACATCTACATATTGTTTTAACACTTTTGTTGCTTCTGCTAGTATTTTCACAACTTTTGTGTCTTCTCTCTTTGATATTAATACATAAAAACATGTTATCTTTGTGTCTTTGATAAATTATTTTGGGGGAAACATGCTTTCTAACTACCCTTCTTATTTTAAAGGTAACAAAACTACCTTTTTACCACCTTTCCAAAAATTACATGTATTATTTGCTCCATCGGAATTATCTTTCTATCATATTACCGTGGCCTTCCTGATATCACATGGAGTGAATCCATTTAAATACCATCACACCATATTTAAATTCTATAAATTTTACTATACAAAACTTGATTAAGCACTTTTTATCTATTGTAAATTTATTCTATTTCTTAAACCATGAAACATGATAACCTGATAAGGATTCTTTCACATTACAAACCTCATTTCTCTACCATTTCATTAGAAATGTTATTTCCAAAACTACCACCATATATAATTTATTTTAATATCTTACCTCTTGAATTACACCTTGTTCAAAATACATTTATACACAGCCATGACTCAACACCCTATTTATTTTTCACATGCTCTTTCCTTTGATCTATAATTGTTCTCCTCAGTGTGATATTTTATTTTATGTCTAATTTTGTAATGTATGTGTTATGTTATTTTTATTTATCCTTAACCATATTTACATTTTGGAGATATTATTGCCTTAGTCTTTTATTATTCATGATAGTATGGACACTCTATGTCTTTCTTATCCAAATTTTTAACAAACATAACGTCTTTGTGGACCATTCCATCATCTACCACCACCATAACATCTACCTCCCTAAATTCCTCTTCCTCTTTACACATTTAAATCCTTGTATATTATCTTCTTGAATTTGTATATCATGGGATGATTCTCTTCTAGTGGGATTAAACCCACCTCATGTGGTATTGAACCGAACTTGTCCCCTTATTAGAGATGATTGTCCTCTTTTTGGCCTAGTTGATATTCTAAAAACTTATCATTTTTGCATTAAACGATAATTTATAAGCATATTCGATGAAAAGTATTGAAATCATGTACATTTCATCTTAAATATAAAACTTTAAACCATTTAAATACTTTGCATTCATCTGTTTGTCTATTTCACTATGCTTCACTTGTATAGAAAACTTTTAATCCTTATACATATATTATTATATATTATGATCATTTTTACTTATATTTTTGAATATTATTTATATATATTGACCATATCATACAGGGATAAATTTATACCTCATGTTCTTCACCAAATTGATCTAATTATTGATCATTTCTTTACCCTTTCTATATCTCTCTTTATGTAGGTGATCCCACCAAGTCATTGGATGACCCTTCAATTTCATGCATGTTGACTTCACTTTATTTTATTATATTTTCCATATTATTTAACAAGTTTATTAACTATTCTAGTTTTAAACTACCTCCATACTCTAAAACATCCACCTTTATTCCCTCTAAATACTGATCCATCCTCTCTTCCATTGATGGAAGTTGTTCTTGTTATTCTTCATTTTGTTGATATTCCTCTTTATGATATATGTATTAATTTCTTTCATCTCCCTCTTGCCTTTATCTTCAATTATGATAATTGCAATCAATTGTTCCCCCTGCCTTTGTAGCTATTATACAACTCTATTCACTTGTGCAATTCCTTCTCTTCCTCTCAGCATCTTCACACATGTTATTCAATCACATAATATTCTCTAAAAATATAATTTAAAAATCCAATACAAATTCATAAATATTTTACCTCAAAGTCAAACTTTCTCTAATACTAGATTATGAACCCCAAAACTAGAAGATCAAAAATCATTATAGGCACAATATTTAAAATTTAATGTAACAATAATCTTTAATGATTGTCATTGATTAATAAAAAATTTACATAAGAATCTTTAATTAAATTTCAACTCAAAATTGGAGTCGACATGAAAAAAATTAAAAATAAATAAATCAAAAGCTACCTAATATAAACTAACCCATGCTATTTTTAATTACTTTCATCTTCATGCAAGTTCGACAATCATTATTTTTATTAAGTTTTTCATGTAATTGCAGATGGGCCTAAAAATATTCTCTTATAATCTAAAAACTAAATTTTTACTAACTGATGAATTTTAACTTAAGTTCATGTGTAGTTATAAATTTATTAAATTTTTAACATTTTAAAATTTCTAAAACAATACTAAAATATATTTTTTTACCATTGGATGATTACTTATGGCCTTATAAATATATCTAAAATGACCTTAAATAGTTAGCACATGCTAGGAACACATTCTCCTCCTTGATATCATTATTTTACTATAAACGAGAGCTCAAATAGACTTAAAAATCAAAATTTATATCTTTTATAAGATAGGTGTCTACATCTGCCACCATTTAAATCACAAAAAAAAATTAGGGTTTGAAAATAATCAATATGTTAGTTTATTTTTCAAGATCAAAAATAAATTCCAAACTTTATAAAAGTATATTAAATAAAATATCTCTCTTTTTCCATAACTTTTTCCAATTTATAAAGTCTATTGATCATTCTACCTTTCATTTTAAAAAAACTTATATATTAAATAAATATTATTTATTAAATTTATTTTATTTACTTAGATTTTATTTTGTGCCATTATTTTAATACATTGTCCACCTCAAATCACAAATCACTTTAAATCCTTGCTTGCTTTCTCTCCTCCCTAGATGCAGGACTCAAGGATCAAGTGGCTAATCTCTTTAATAAGGTTATTTCTTAAGAAGACAATGCTTCCATTCTTACCACACTTTGGATGAGGAGATCTGAGAAATTATTTTTTAATTATAAGGTGACAAAGCCCCTAGACCACACGGTTTTCCCCCTTTCTTCTTTCTAGTCTTTTGGGACATCATTTGTCAAGAGGTCTACCTAACGGTCATGGAATTTTTCAAAATGGGTACTTTCTTCTAAGAATTCAACAACACTTTCTTGGTTCATATCCCTAATAAATTAGGAGCTTCTAAGGCATCAGTCTTCAAACCCATTAGTTTGTACACCAAATTTTATAAAATTTACAGCAAAGGCCTTTAACTTAAACTTCAACTCCTACTCAACAAAATAATATCATAACAATAGGGTGCATTTGTGTATGGTAGACATATTTTAGATGGGATAACTATTTTTCATGAAACCATTCACTTGGTGTCTCACTCAAATTGGAAAGGTATGTTTCTCAAACTTGATTTGAATAAGACCTATGATTAGGTTTCTTGGCAATTCCTTGATCAGATTCTGGATAGATCTAGTTTCAATCTACTAGTTAGAAAATTAATTGCATCTTATATTTAAATTTATTTTTTCTTGATTATTATCAATGGTGTCCCTAGGGGTTTCTTTTTGGTTGAGAGAGGGTTAAGGTAATTGGATCCTCTCTCCCCATACTTGTTCATCATTTTGGTAGAAGCTTTGAGTCGACTCATTATCAAGGCCAAAACCTCAAATATCATCAAGGGAATCATTATCACCCCTAATACCATTCTAATGACTCATTAGTAATTTTTTATGACATGATGATGATGATGATGATGATGAGGGAGGCTTTAGTTTTAAAATCTAGGTGTTTCAAAAAAATTCTTGAGGTTTATGAAGTGGCTTCTGGTTAGATCATGAAATACTTCAAGAGTTCCCTCTTTTTCATCAACACCCCCTTGAATATTAAAAATATAATTTCTAAGATTCTAGGTTGTGTCATATGGAATATTTTGTTTGCATATATTCGTACCCTCCTCTTTGATGGTCCTTTGAAATCTAAATTTTGGACCCCCCTCATTGACAGTATTCAGAATACACTGAAAGGGTGGAAAGGGAACCTTTTATCCCAAGTTGGTAAAGTCCAACTTCTAAAGAGTTTCCTTCAAATTATCCCCATATACTTTACATCTCTCTTTTCTATTATAGGTAGAATCATTGATCAAATAAAGAACATTCAAAAAGCATTCCTATGGCGAGGTTCAAAAGATAGATTCAGGTTTTTGCTTATCTCCTAGAGTCAAGCTTATTTCCCTATTCCAAAAAGATGTCTAGGGTTAATAAGCATTAAATCCATGACTCAAGCTCATCTAGCAAATCAAGGCTAGAAGATTGTCAAAGAGGAAAATTAGTGGACCAAAATCATTAGATCCAAATATCTTCTTTCTCAAGAAGGCCATAATTTCCTCTCAAAATCTAGCCTCGACAATGGCTCTACTTTTTAGAAAGTGTTATAGGTGGTCAAGGATCTGCTATAGAAAGGACTCAAGTAGAATGTATGTAGAGATAACCTTGTTGACTTTTGGGGTGACCCATGGATTAAGACCCCCATAGAATCCACTTTCCAAGACCTAAACCTGATCTCTTTCTTTAAGGAAAACTATGGTCACAAAGTGTTAGATTATTGGGAAATAAGGAACAGGAGGAAGTGTTGGAAAGTTCTGACTAAAACTAATTTGGATAAAAAAAACCCACATGCTCTAAAATATTAATGAATCTATCCAACATATTCATATCAACCATTTTCCAAAGGAGGATTCTCTCATCTAGAAATATGATCTCATCAGTCTTTATTTCATAAAGTTTGGTTTCTTCTCCCTTTGGGACTAGGAGGAAGAGGAATTCAACTAGAAGTCCCTCTAGGTTAAAAACCTCATACCCAAAATTAGTGTTTTCTTCTAGTTGACAACCCATAATAAGATTTTGATAGTGGATAATTTGATCAAAAGAGGTATAGCCATTCCTAATAGATGATTGCTTTGCAAATAGGGAGCTGAGATTATGGAACATATATTTCTCCTTTGCCCATTCACTTCATCCATTTCTTAGCTTTTCTTCAGCATTTCTAATTTTTATTGGGTTACTCCTAGGTCCATCATGGACTTCGTAACCCAATGGAATCCCCCTTGGAGGCTCACCCGCTATCTTTTTGGTTGAACTTGGCCCTCCCCCATATTTTTTGGGGCATTTAGAAAGCCAAGAATTCATGAATCTTTGAGAATCATCGGTCTCAACCCAACACCACCTTTACAAGGGTTTTGGATTTTATGCAAGAAAATTAGACAACCTCTACTTCTTCATTCGACCAACCTAGTTTACCTCTCATCTTCAAGATTATGACCTAGCTTAATCTAGTCATCCCTGGTAAACCCCAAGTTAAAAGAGTGGATAAGTCTCAAGTTAAGTGGTCACCTCCCATTCCATAGTGGGTTAAACTATATTTTAATGGGGCAACTAATGGAAATATAGGCCCATTATGGGCAAGAGGTGTGATTATAGACTCTTTAGGAAATATCAGAGTGGCCTATGTGGGGTCACTACGGATCCAAACTAATCACGTCTCTCAAGCAACCATGATGTTGTGGGGTATTGAAGAGGCAGTTACTCTAAGATATGAGTTCACTCATATATAAGGGGACTCAATGAACATCATCAAATGCCTTAAAGGGATTTTTCCACCTTCATGGAATCATTAGTGATGCTAAAAAATTATTGAGCCACTTCAAAGGAGTACTTATTGAGCATGTCTACAGAGAAGGCAACAAGGGAGTGGATTATTTGGCTAACATTGGAGTTCTTAGAAATGAATACGTCACTTGGCATGAGAGAAAACTACCAGATGATGCCATTCAAATTGTCGAGACCAAAAAAAGACATCACACAAAGTCATGATGCTTAAATTTATGATGAGTAGATTATGGGTTATGCACAGTGACTTTTATGCATGTAAAGCTCCTATTACCAAGGCCTTGCATAAGTGGTAGGTCCCAAGAATTTTTCTCATGATCATGATACGTTTTATTTTCCCTATTTGTCATTTATCCTTCTTGTAAAGTGTTTTTGGTGTTATTTACAAAAAATGTTGTAGTCTAAGAAAATGGTAGGGGACAGAGATCACTTTGAGCCAATTTTGTGCATTAACATTAAAAAAATGAGCATGTTTTGAATAAAATGGTTAAAGGGGGGTTCGATCTATTCATGGAATGCCTGGTGGGCTATGGCACAATGTTCTCCAAGGATTTTGCCCATGGTTGGAAAAATTGTGAGGTGAGAATGCATGGGTTGAAGATTCAAATCACTAAGGAGCTGATTGGCAATACCATAGGGATGGAATGTCATGAATTTAAGTCATTCAAATATAAGAGATGAAAGGAGGAACTCATGAATGTATTCTTCAAGAAGGAAAATCATAAACCAAAGTACTCCATCAACGAAGGGTTTTTGCGTGCTAACTTGCCAAGGAAATGGCTAGAGGTATGTCTTTAAATTATGAGATATATTACCCTTGAGGGAAAACATATTGTTCTCTATTCACATCACTTCTTGATCCTGAATCATTTCAAGGTTCATTATATCAGTATTCATTTCTTCTTGTTATAATAATTGGAGGTGTCTGTTTTGAACTTCAAGAAGAATCTGACAGTGGATTTAATCTACTAGGGCCTCCTCCTCTTAATCATTAAATAGGGGGACACGGTCTATTCAAATATTATCTTTGAGGCCATAGACATCAACAATGAAAAGGAGGACTCAGAGAGAGAGAAGGAGAGCACTTATCTCAGATAGGATCAAAAGAATAATACTAGGAGTAAGGTTTGGGGGGATTCGAATGCTTGTGTACATGAAAAACCCAAACTTGACTTTAGAAGGCCTTATTTTGTTCAATAGATATCTTCCAAAGGAAAGGCAGCCTTGGGGGTTAATGTTAATGAGTAAAATTAAGATTCTCTCCAAAAAATTTACACAAAAATTGTGATATAAAAATTTCTCTATGAAGAAATTGTTGAAGAATTTGAAAGGCTTAGAGACTCCCTCTACCTCGATAAGATAGACAAAAATAGTGGAAAGCACTTCTTGGCTCGCACCCCAAAAGATAAATCAACCCAGAAAGACAAAGAGGAGGAAGTCACTCGGGCTTCCAAGGAAGATAAAAGAGAGACCCTCCACTTGGACCTCAAAACGAAGAGATTGAACAAGGATGAGGACTAGTTCATCGAGAGCTGGACTAGGGGAAAAATTAAAAAATGTGATAGCACATAGACCAAATAACTGGTTGCTTACTCTGACTTGGATTTGTTTGTCACTCCCTTTTTCTCTTAAGTTTCTTTTTGGTTTTTTGACTATTAAATAGTTGATGTTTAGCAACTTTTAGGCTAGTCTGTCGGGTTAACTCATTACACCCATTTTGTTGTTTTGCTTTTCCTTGAATATCTTTTGATTTACTATTGTCTTAGGTACAGGTCCCTTCAACCCAAATTTTAACCTATCTAATAAAAAAACAAATCACCTCAAACACTATTAATGTAATATTTTATTTAAAAATTGACTCTTCCTTGAACTACTCATTTTATAAATAAATCTATCAATTTATGTACTAAAATCAATAAACATATAATGATATGTTATGCTATGCTTTCTTTCATATATATATATATATATATATATATATATATATATATATATATATATATATATATATATATTTCAAGGCTTTCATTTTATTTATATATATATATATATATATATATATATATATATATATATATATATATATATAATTTGATGTTATGACTATACACATTTAAAGCCTATATATATATATATATATATATATATATATATATATATATATATTAAATATATATAACATCAAATATATATATATATATATATATAATATAATTTGATGTTATGATTATACACATTTAAAGCCCATGAGAATAAATATTATATACCACACATATATAATCATCATCAAACATAATAATTTTCTTAACATAACATAATGAAAAATAATTATATAATATCATCATTGTGCATATTAAGATTCTCATATATATTCAATGATGACATCGTACACATTAAACAACTCGAGAGTAAACATTGTGGGCCCAAAAACATTGAACATAATATCATATTTTGATTACTCAATTTTATCTAAAATTTATATGCCTTGTTGTAATCATCGATGAAGAAAATATATGTATACATGGTTTCTATATCAAAAAAATGATTATGAAATGGTACATATTTATCATTTAAATATGTGTTTTTTTTTTAAATTCGATATGGACCCTAAAAATATTGCACCACAAAACATAAGAGCTTATAGATAGTTGTGCATTAAATCAAAAGTGCTATAATCTTAATAGCTTATTATTCAAATGTTCATACATGATAATAAATTTTAATATGGTTAAAACATGTATGAAAACATCAGTGTAAATATCTAATGCACCTTTCATTTTGTTTCATTATATAGCAAGTATATAGATTATAAAAGAGTTTATTGCCAGTTTATAGTAATTGAGACTCAATTCTGTTGTGCAAAATTTAACAGGCCATAAATGATTATAGTCTAATAAAATAGTAAACTCTAATTTTTTAAAAACAATATACTCAAATTAATAAGATAGTAAAATTTTAATAATTTTTAAATAATTGTTTTACTTCAATATATATACACATGGAATTAATTATTGTTAATTATTTGGATATAAACTACTTTTGCATGGGATCCTATTTTTTGGATGAGGAGTTTTCTCATTAGGTGTCTTCTTCTTGGAGCACTATTCCTATCCCTTTCTTCTCTAAATTTGGCTCGAGTTTTTTCATATTGTTTTTTAGAACCTTGTAGATAGACTTCATTTGGTCTTTTGGGCCTTGGTTATTCTACAACTCTGGGCTCTTCTTGTGCCCATAGTCTCCATTCTTCAATCCTTAGAGACAAAGATCACCTCTACTCCATTTTGGATCAGATTATATCATTTTCCACCTATCTTGAGGAAGGATGAGCTTATAAATAACCTAATCAACAAAGTGGGATATTTTGTGAAAATTGATGGGAGCTTATTGGATGGCATATTTGTGAGAGTTTGCACCCTTGTTGACATCTCCAAACCTCTTTTTTGTTCTTTGATTTTGACCTCTTCCCAAAGAAATAAGACCCAATTTGTCAATTAAGAAGGCCTTTCATTCCATTATTTTCGGTGCAATCTCATAGGTCACAAGGAAACTTCGTGCTTCTTTATGGTTTGTTTTTCTTCCTCTTCCTCCTCTTATATGGTCTAGAGGAAGGAGGGTCCTTATTACTTGGACTTATGATGGTCTTTAGGTCCTCCTTTGTATCCCTTGCCTATTGAGCCCCCTTCGCATGCATGGATTTCTCCCTCTTCATTATCTGCATCTCCCCCTCAACCTCCTCCCCGTGACTAGATTTATCCATATTCATTACCTACCTCTTCCCCTCTACCTGCCCCCTTACCTATTGAAGATGAGCCTTTTGAATCTCCCCTTGTGTGTGCTGGTAAAACCAAAGTCGACATGGGAATCACTGCTAAGAAAAAAGGCAGATAGAATGAGATTAGAGGTAGAAGATTTGGTGTGAAATGGATCTCAATGAACAATGAATGATCTCCTATCAAGGCACGTGAGAAGACGTGGTTCATTATGTAGTTGAGGGTCTAAACACTCTTGGTTGGCTTTTGGTTTGGTTTCTCTCTTCTAAATTTTATGATGTGGTTTTATAGAAGACTTGTACTTTTGGCTTTATTTTCAATTTTTCTCTACCTGATGGTGGAAGACTTGCATATTGAAGTTGCTCTTGACATTTTTTTGATGATTTTTGTTCCCGTCATGGGTTGTGCCTTGTGGGTTATGGCTCTCATTATTGGTTTTTCCCTTCTTGTCCTTCTGTTCATTGCAGGGATTAGGCCCTTGGTTGTGCCCTATAGCCGATTCATAGTTCCGGTTAAAATCTTTCACCTTATCCAATAAAAATATGCCTTCTCTTTCAAAACCTTGTGTGATGGAGAGAAATCAATCGATAATTTATTTTTATGGGACTGCATACCCAGTATTATTTATGATGCGTGCGTACTTCTACCATTTGAGTAGATACTTTTACTTAGATCTTTATCTGAGGAAGTATATCCATTATCATATTATCTCAATTATTCTTGGAGAGTTCAGAGTATTAATTTTTCATATTATCGCTATATATTATATACTTATATGTATGATAGATTCTTTCTATGATCAAAATAGGTATTCATCCATGGTACTTCTATTTTCTATGCAACTCGCTAAACAAGGATGTAAAACTTGTTGGTATATAAGAGTTATAATGGCTCTCCTCTAGAAGTTAGTTATTGATATAGAAAGACTATCTCCTCTTAGATTTTCTATTTACACTCCTCAACTCACTAAACATGAAGTCAACATAGGTATTTGTGAAGAGATCAATAAATCTTACTTGAAAATTATATGATTTAATCCAAAAGATCCTTTGGAATCAAAACTTCATCATTATTTTTAATTTTATTCCTCCTTTGATGAAAATCAAAATCAAATACGTGATTACATGAAGAGGATGTTGCCATCAAGTTTAAAGATCCCTTTAGCTCAATGTCATGTTTACTCTCATCAACTCTAAACGGGGTATGACCATAACCTCCCACAATATGAGCATATATGTCAATTATGTTTTTAAGAATATGAAAATGAAGAGCATTTTATATTCAAGTGCCCTATCTATAATGAGATTTATGGAAGATATTATTGCCTTTGTAGAGATTTCCATAGATCTTTGAGAAGCTTCATTTGATATGAGAACCAAAAATTAATTTTATTTATTTGCCAAACACTTCAACTTTGACAAAGAACACTCAAATTAATATTTTCACACAAAAAATTTCAAGAATATAAATTCTTACTTTCATATAACGAACTTAAAGAATCTCAAAAAATTATATATTTTTCAGAAAAACTTTTAACACACCACCCCTATTATACTAGATTGGATTCATGTAATATATTTCGGAGTCCTGTAAACCTTTATAAACATTAATATCTAAATTAAATTAAATTAACTTAAATTAAGCATAAGTCCACCGACTACAAGCGAAAGAGATTCAGAATCTTCAAAGGAGAAAAAATGTTACTATCAAGCAGTGTTTTGATGATGAATCATCGTGGGAAACGAGAATGACATATTGCAATCATTTTCCAAATCCGTAGAGAAATTGTTATGATGATGAATAGAAGAGGGTTTTCTGAAGAATAATATTGTGTCACGGGAGAAACAGATTTTCTTTTTTTATCCGAAAGACAATTGGAGCCTTTAGATTAGCATACTTATAGATGACAGGTGCCTAACATCTAAGAAGAAAACGACGTAAAGCGAAGTGCCTTTTTCACGGCCTGATAATCTCTGATGCCCCGCAGGCCTGCACATATTGCTTATCCCGATTATAGTGACTGTCAGTGTTAACTTCTCTTGATGAGAAGTCGCTAGCATTGCAGTTAAATACTTACCGTCAGGCTCCGCCAATGGAGTGAGCTTTGGCGTGCTTAAGCGCCTGAAACGCTGTTTTATCGGGCTGTGTGAGCTTCGCTGCAGAGTTAATGGAAACTAATCTCACTTACAACTATGTACTACTCTCATTAAAAATCCGAAAAGCAACATGTTTGCATAAAAAATTTCAATGAAATTTTGGCAGGTTTATACAGGGCAATGCCTGTCTTAGAATCATACACGCAAACAGAGTTAAGAAGCGGGGTGGCATCAATGTCATAAAACTTGACACATAAATATTGAATGCTAAACTCGATGGATCATATGCTTACTTTAATAAAGTAAAAAAGATCAAAACTTCATGGACAGGGTCACATAGACCTAGCAAACAAAATCCAGAAAGCTTAGATATTCAAGATAATAGAGACAGAGATGGACTACACTGTTAGTGTTAGTCCTATCCAATCTTCTCCTATCTAATCATAAAATGAAGGTTAGATCTTAGTTTGTGATAGTGTCCCAGTCCTGCACAATGAATCTCAAACCCTATCTTAGCCATATCAGCTAGTTTCTAGCTAAGTCTTATTTTCTCCATTTTATTGTTATTTTAGAAAGGTTGAAATTGCAATCTAATTTACAGAAATCTGTAGCTTAATTTTTGAATATTTATTTACTAATTTTACTACTCAAACCCTTTAATTAAATTAGGAATAATACACTAATATTTCCAAAAAGGTTAAATCAATATATATGTATATATATGTTTTTATGTGTATCTATATATCTCTAGACACACACACACACACACACACACACACACACACACACACACACGTCTCTCTGTGTGTGTGTGTGTGTATGTATGTATACATACATACAACATATTGAAAAAATTCATGGATATCTCTTATAAATTTTGTATCTAATACATAATCATAAAAATTTATCATTATTTATGCACATTTATTCAAAGAGGATCTAGGCTGTAATGAATCAACTTCAATCGAAGTCTTATTTCATCACATATTATATCAATATAAGGTAATATCAAATCATATCCTTGAATTTGAATATCTATGAAGAGAAGGTGAAGCTAGATCTATAATTACATCGGGATTCATGAAAAATAATTACAATTACATAAAAACCCGATTCAAAACGTGTGAGATATGTATATGCAATTCCTAAAGAATTTTTTCATGATACATATCTTGTATACACTCTTTTATGCATACTTTTGTTTAATACTAGTTCAAGATAAAAATAAATAAGAGCGAACCAAATAATTTTATTAGTCCATTCAATAAATTGAATCCCTAAGATATATTGTTATTAGTCTATGATGAACTTTAAAATTTAGAGAGCCTAAAAAATTAAAAAGGAACAATGAAGACAAGATCAACCTTCTGTTGATTATGACATTGAAAAAATAAAACCTCTACCAAGTCTGACCTAGCTTCAAATAACAATCAAAATTTAGGAAAATCTTATGCTCTAGTTCAATACTCTATTAAAAATTTAATATTTTTAGTCTTAGTGCTTAGATGAATTCATTCTAATATTATTTGCATTTTTTCATTTCCATTTCTTGTTAAATAATTTCGTATTAATTTCATTCAATATATTGGTTATACTTAAGATACTATTTTTATTCATTATTGAATCAACTTATATCTCCATTATATCCTAGTTTTTTTTAATTATGGGTAAAAAAGTTTTTCTGACTAGGGACTTGACCCTATAGAAGAAGTTGTGGACCAGGCCATTAAATCAAAGTAAACATTAAAGTCTAAAACAAATAATTAAAAAACAAAACAACTAAAAAATGGCTAAAAATAACATTAAAACATCTATAGTTTTTTTCCAATAGAAATTTCATCCCTTTTTCTAAGCATGTTATTCAACTCCATATGCATAGTCTTGTGCACCTGAGTAGGTTGTTCAAAAATTTTGTCACATTCACTGAACTTTAATTTTTTTTAGGCTCCCCACTTCTATTCAGGTCTCCTAAAAGCACCCTAAGCATTGTTAAAGTTACAATGCTATCTCTCATAGTAGTTTTACTCACTTCCACCACAAATCTGACATTGTCCTTTAATTCCACATTATCTTCGGATATTTTTTTAACCCAATCATTCAGGGATAAGTGATCCCTCATGAATCATATTATGATAGGTTTTTAAATCTCAATTTATTCTTGCATTTTAGATAGTCTATTTTCCATTTTCAATGACTCTGCACTTTTATTGAAATCCTCATAAGGTTTCCTTCCACTAACAGGGAAATCCACTCAAAGATGAACATTATCTAAATCATCCACATCCTTCAAATTTACATACATTTTTATTTTATAGAAAAACCCATGGCTATCAAAAATAATTTTTGATAAATGGATCTCTTCAATAGTTATATCTTCCCTCCTCCTTGAATATTCTCTTGAAGGTCTCCTAAGTTACTCTCTCTAGCCCAAAATACACCATAATCATAATTCTACCTCATTTTATTTAAAACACTCTTGGGTTGTCTGTGTAACTCCATCTAAGAAACAATCATTTCCATTTTATATAAGGAAGCTCCTAGAAATCATACTTCTAGGAATAAACCACACAATAATTGCCTTTACCATTTCTTCATACATTCTTATGCCACCTATTGAAAATATAAATCCTAAAAAATAGAAAACTTTTATACATAAACTTACACATCTTCATCTTTGTATAGATATTCTTCTTTCTTAGAAAATATAATACCATCCTCAAATGCTTGAAGTTATCTTCTTTATTCTTACTTAATATGAAAATATCATCAAAATAAATAGCCACAAACTTACCAATGTAATATCTTAGCATTGTATTCATCAACCTCATAAATGTGTTGGATGAATTAGATAATATAATTGGAATCACCATCCACTCATATAATCCATCCTTAGTATTGAATATTGTTTTTGATTCATATCCTTCATGAATCTAAATCTAATAGTAACCACTCTTTAGATCAATCTTAGTAAAGAATTTTTATCCTGCAAGCACATCTATCACATCTTATAAACAAGGTATAATAAATCTAAAATCAATAATAATTTTATTGATTGCTCTACTATCCACACACATCTTCCATGCCCCATTTTTATTTTCAGTTAGCAATGTATATGTTTTAGATGGACTCATGCTCTCTCTAACTACACAATTTCTCACCAATTCAGTAACTTGTTTATTCAGTTATGTGTGTTATTTTTGGACTCATCCTATAAGATAATTGATTATATATAGATGATCTTGAAATAAAATTAGTATTATATTTAATTTCTCTATTTGGTGTTGAAACATTTGGTATCTCACCAGGTATAACATCTACATATTGTTTTAACACTTTTGTTCCTTCTGCTAGCATTTTCACAACTTTTGTGTCTTCTCTCTTTGGTATTAATACATAAAAACAACATGTTATATTTGTGTCTTTGATAAATTATTTTGTGGGAAACATGATTTCTAACTATCCTTCTTATTTTAGAGGTAATAAAACTACCTTTTTACCACCTTTCCAAAAATTACATGTATTATTTGCTCCGTCGTGAATTATCTTTCTATCATATTACCGTGGCCTTCCTGATATCAAATGGAATGAATCCATTTAAATAACATCACACCATATTTAAATTATATAAATTTTACTATACAAAACTTGATTAAGCACTTTTTATCTATTTTAAATTTATTCTATTTCTTAAACCATGAAACATGATAATCTAATAAAGATTATTTCTCATTACAAACCTAGTTTCTCTACCATTTCATTAGAAATTTTATTTTCACAACTACCACCATATATAATTTATTTTAATATCTTACCTCTTGAATTACACCTTGTTCTAAATACATTTATACACATCCATTACTCAACACCCTATTTATTTTTCACATGCTCTTTCCTGGGATCTATAATTGTTCACCTCGGTGTGATATTTTATTTTATGTCTATTTTTGTAACTTATGTGTTATGTTATTTTGATTTAGACATAACCATATTTAAATTTTAGAGATCCTATTGCCTTAGTATTTATTATTCATGATTGTATGGACACTCTATGCCTTTCTTATCCACATTTTTAACAAACATAATGTCTTTGTGGACCATTCCATCATCTACCACCACCATAACATCTACCTCTCTAAAATCCTCTTCCTCTTTGCACATATTTAAATATTTGTATATTATCTTCTTGAATTTATATATCATGGGATGATTCTCTTCTAGTTGGATTAAACCCATCTCATGTGGTATTGAACCCACCTTGTCCCCTTGTTGGAGATGATTGTCCTCTTTTTGGCCTAGTTGAAATTATAAAACCCTATCATTTTTGCATTCAAGGATAATTTATAAGCATATTCCATGCAAAGTATTCAAATCATATATATTTCATTTTAAATATAAAACTTCAAACCATTTAAATACCTTGCATTTATCTATTTGTCTATTTCACCATGCTTCACTTGTATAGAAAACTTTTAATCCTTATACGCATATTATTATATATTGTGATCATTTTTCATTATATTTTTGAATATTATTTATAAATATTGTCCATATGATACAGGGATAAATCTCTACCTCATGTTCTTTGCCAAAATGATCTAATTATTGATCATTTCTTTACCCTTTCTATATCTTTCTTTATGTAAGTGATCCCACCAAGTCATTGGATGACCCTTCAATTTCATGCATGCTGACTTGACATTATTTTATTATATTTTCCATATTATTTAACATGTTTATCAACTATTCTAGTTTTAAACTACCTCCATACTCTAAAACATCTACCTTTATTCCATCTAAATACTGAACCATCTCTCTCTTCCATTGATGGAAGTTATTCTTGTTATTCTTCATTTTGTTGATATTCCTATTTATGATATATGTATTCATTTATTTCATCCCCCTATTTCCTTTATCTTCAATTATGATAATTTCAACCAATTGTTCCCCCTGCCTTTGTAGCTATTGCACAACTCTATTCATTTGTGCAATTTCTTCTCTTCCTCTCAGCATCTTCACACATGTTATTCAATCACATAATATTATCTAAAAATATAATTTCAAAATCCAATACAAATTCCTAAATATTTTACCTCAAAGTCAAACTTGCTCTAATACTAGATTATGAACCCCAAAACTAGAAGATCAAAAATCATTATAGGCATAATATTTAAATTTTCATGTAACAATAATCTTTAATGATTCTCATTGACTAATAAAAACATTCCATAAGAGTCTTTAAATAAATTTCAACTTAAAATTGGAGTCGACATGAAAAAATTTAAAAATAAATAAATCAAAAGCTACCTAATATAAACTGACCCATGCTATTTTTAATTACTTTCATCTTCATGCAAGTTCCACAATCATTATTTTTATTAATTTTTTCATGTAATTTTAAATGGGCCTAAAAATATTATCTTATACTCTACAAACTAAACGTTTCACTAACTGATGAATTTTAACTTAAGTTCATGTGTAGTTTCAAATATATTTAATTTTTAACATTTTAAAATTTCTAAAAAAATACTAAAATATAATTTTTCACACTTAGATGATTACTTATGGCCTTAGAAAAATATTTAAAATGACCTTAAATAGTTAACACATGTTAGGAACACATTATCCTCTTTGATATCACTATTTTACTATAAATGAGAGCTCAAAGAGACTTAAAAATCAAAATGTATATCTTCTGTAAGATAGGTGTCTACATCTACCATAATTTAAATCATAAAAAAAAAACTAGGGTTTAAAACTAATCAATTTTTTAGTTTATTTTTCAAGATAAAAAATAAATTCCAAACTTTATAAAAGTAAAATAAATAAAATATCTATCTTTGTCCATAACTTTTTCCAATTTATCAAGTCTATCGATCATTCAACCTTTCATTTCAAAAAACTTATATATTAAATAAATATTATTTATTAAATTTATTTTATTTTACTTAGATTTTATTTTGTGCCATTATTTTAATACATTTTCCACCTTAAATCACAAATAACTTTAAATCCTTGCTTGCTTTCTCTCCTCCCTAGATGCAGGACTCGAGGATCAAGTGGCTAATCTCTTTAATAAGGTTATTTCTTAGGAAGAGAATGCTTCCATTCTTACCCCCCTTCGGTTGAGGAGATCCGAGAAATTATTTTTTCATTAGAAGGGGAAAAATCCCCTGGATCACATGGTTTTCCCCCTTTCTTCTTTCCAGTCTTTTGGGACATCATTTGTCAAGAGGTCTACCTAACGGCCATGGAATTTTTCAAAATGGGTACTTTTCTCTAAGACTTCAAAAATACTTTCCTAGTTCTCATCCCTAAGAAACTAGGAGTTTCTAAGGCATCAGACTTAAAACCCATTAGCTTGTGCACCATATTTTATAAAATTTGCACCAAAGGCCTTTCACTTAAACTTCAACTCCTACTTGACAAATAATAATATAACAATAGGGTACATTTGTGTATGGTAGACAAATTTTAGATGGGATCATTATTTTTCATGAAACCATTCACTTGGTGTCTCACTCAAACTGGCAAGGTATGTTTCTCAAGCTTGATATGAATAAGGCCTATGATAAGGTTTCTTGGTAATTCCTCGATAAAATTCTAAACAGATCTAATTTCAATCTACCATTTAGAAAAATAATTGCCTCTTATATTTCAAACTCTTTTTTCTTGATTATTATCAATGGTGTCCCTAGGGGTTTCTTTTTGCCTAGGAGAGGGTTAAGGCAAGGGGATCCTCTCTCCCCATACTGGTTCATCATTTTGGTGGAAGCTTTGAGTCGACTCATTATCAAGGCCAAAACCTCAAATATCATCAAGGGAATCATTATCACCCCTATACCATTCTGATCACTCATTAGTAATTTTTGATGACATGATGATGATGGTGGAGGCTTTAGTTTTAAAATCTAGGTGTTTCAAAAAGATTCTTGAGGTTTATGAAGTGGTTTCTAGTCAGATTATGAACTACTTCAAGAGTTATCTCTATTTCATCAACACCCCCTTGGCTATTGAAAATAGAATTTCTAAGATTCTAGGTTGTGTCATATCGAATATTTCATCTGCATATCTTGGCACCCTCCTCTTTGATGGTCCTTTAAAATCTAAATTCTGGAGCCCCCTCATTGATAGTATTCAGAACGTTGAAAGGGTGGAAAGGGAACCTTTTATCCCAATTGAGTAAAGTCCAACTTGTAAAGAGTTGCCTTCAAAGTATCCCCATATACTTTATGTCTCTCTTTGTTATTCTAGGTAGAATCATTGATCAAATAGAGAACGTTTAGAAAACCTTCCTCTAGTGAGGTTCAAAAGATATATTTAGGTTTTTGCTTATCTCTTGGAGTCAAGCTTATTGCCCTATTCCAAAAGGAGGTCTGGGGTTAATAAGCATTAAATCCATGAATCAAGCTCTTCTATAAAATCAAGGCTAGAGGGTCGTCAAAGAGGAAAATCAGTAGACCAAAATCATTAGAGCCAAATATCTTCTTTCTGAGGAAAGCCATCATTTCCTCTCAGAATTTAGCATTCACAATGGCTCTACTTTTTGGAAAGTGTTGCAGGTAGGCAATGATATGCTATGGAAAGGACTCAAGTAGAATGTATGTAGAGATAACCTTGTTGACTTCTGGGGTGACCCATGGATTAAGACTCTCATAAAATCCACTTTCCAAGACCTAGACCTGATCTCTTTCTTTAAGTAAGACTATGGTCACAAAGTGTCAGATTATTCGGAAATAAAGAATAGGAGGAAATGTTGGAATGTTATGACTAAAACTAATTTGGATCAACTAAAAACCCACATGCTCTAAGATCTTAATGAATCTATCCAACATATTCATATCAACCATTTTGCAAAGCAGGATTCTCTCATCTAGAAACATGATCCCATCGTCTTTATTTCGTAAAGTTTGGTTTCTCCTCCCTTTAGGACCAGGAGGAAGAGGAATTCAACTGGAAGTCCCTCTAGCTTAAAAACCTCATACCATAATTAGTGTTTTCTTCTGGTTGGCAACCCAGAATAAGATTTTAATAGTGGATAATTTGATCAAAAGAGGTATAGCCATTCCTAATAGATGCTCGTTTTACAAATAGGGAGCTGAGATTATGGAACATTTATTTCTCCTTTGCCCATTCACTTCATCCATTTCTTCAATTTTCTTCAGCATTTATAATTTTTATTGGGTTACCCCTAGGTCCATCATGGACTTAATAAACCCAATGGAAGCCCCCTTGGGAGGCTTCCCTACTATCTTTTTGGTGGAACCTGGCCCTCCCCCATTTTTTTTGGGGCATTTAGAAAGCCAAGAATTCATGCATCTTTGAGAATCATCAGTCTCACCCCACCACCAGATTTAAAAGGGTTTTATATTTTATTCAAGAAAATTGGAGAACCTCTGCTTCTTCATTCAACCAACCTAGTTTACCTCTCATCTTCAGGATTATGACCTAGCTTAATCTAGTCATCCCTGGTAAACCCCAAGTTAAAGGAGTGGACAAGTCTCAAGTTAAGTGGTCACCTCCCATTCCCTAGTGGGTTTAGCTATATTTTGATGGGGTAGCTAAGGGAAATATAGGCCTGGTAGGGGCAAGAGCTTTGTTTATAGAATCTTTAGGAAATATTAGAGTGGCCTACGTGGGGTCGCTAGGGATCCAAACTAATCACGTCTCTGAAGCAACCATGATGTTGTGGGGTATTGAAGAGGTAGTTAGTCTAAGAGATGAGTTCATCCATATAGAGGGGAACTCGATGAACATCATCAAATACCTTAATGGGATTTTCCCACGTTCATGGAATCATTAGTGATGCTAAAAACTTGTTTAGCCATTTCAAAGGAGTACTTATTGAGCATGTCTAGAGAGAAGGAAATAAGGGAGTGGATTATTTGGCTAAGATCAGAGTCAGTAGAAATGAATACGTCACTTGGCATGAGAGAAAATTACTAGATGATGTCATTCAAATTATCGAGACTAAAAAGAGACATCACACAAAGTCATGATGGTTAAATTTATGATGAGTAGATTATGGGGTTTGCGTAGTGATTTTTATGCATGTAAAGCTCCTATTACCAAGGCCTTGCATAAGTGGTAGGTCCCAAGACTTTTTCTCATGATCATGATAGATTTTATTTCCCCTATTTGTCATTTATCCTTCTTGTAAAGAGTTTTTGGTGTTATTTGTAAAATAATGTTGCAGTCTAAGAAAATGGGAGGGGACAGAGATCACTTTGAGACGATTTCATGCACTGATGTTAAAAAGAATGAGCATGTTTTGAATAAAATGGTTAAAGGGGGGTTGGCTCTATTCATCGAATGCCTAGTGGGCTATGGCACAATGTTCTCCAAGGATTTTGCCCATGTTTGGAAAAATTGTGAGGTGAGAATGCATGGGTTGAAGATTCAGATCACTGAGGAGCTGATTGGCAATACCACAGGGATGGAATGTCATGAAGTCAAGGCATTCAAATATAGTAATTTAAGGAGGAGCTCATGAATGTCTTCTTTAAGAAGGAAAAGCACAAACCAAAGTACTCCATCAACGAAGGGTTTTTGCGTGCTGACTTGCCGAGGAAATGGCTGGAGGTATGTCTTCAAATTATGAGATATATTACCCTTGAGGGAAAACACATTGTTCTCTATTCTCATCATTTCTTGCTGCAAAATCATTTCAAGGGTCATTATATCAATATTCATTTCTTCTTGTTGCATTCATTAGAGGTGGCTGTTATGAACTTCAAGAAGAATCTGATGGTGGATTTAATCCACCAGGGCCTCATCCTCTTACTCATTAAATAGGGGGAGATAGTCTGGTCAAATATTATCTTCGAGGCCATATACGTCAATAGTGAAAAGGAGGTCTTAGAGAGAGAGAGGGATAACACTTCTCTCAGATAGGATCCAAAGAAGAATAGTAGGAGTAGGGTTTGGGGGATTTGAATGCTTGTGTACATGAAAAAATCAAACTTGACTTGGGAATCCCTTATTTTATTCAATAGCTATCTTCCAAAGGAAAGGCAGCCTTGGGGGTTAATGTTAATGAGGAAAATGAGGATTTTCTCCCAAAAATTTACACAAAAATTGTAATACATAAATTTCTCTATGAAGAAATAATTGAAGAATCTGAAAGAATTAGAGACTCCCTCTACCTTGATAAGATAGACAACAATAGTGGAAAAAACTGCTTGGCTCGTACCCCCAAAGATAAATCAACCTAGAAAAGCAAAGAGGAGGAAGTCACCCAGGCTTCCAAGGAAGATAAAAGAGAGTCCCTCCACTTGGACCTCAAAAGGAAAAGATTAGACAAGGATGAGGATTAGTTCATCGAGAGTCGGACTAGGGGCAAAATCAACAAATGTGCTAGTGCATAGACCAAATAGCTAGTTGCTTACTATGAATTGGATTAGTTTGTCACTCCCTTTTTCGCTTAAGCTTCTTTTTGGTTTTTTGAGTATCAGATGGTTGATGTTTAGCAAATTTTAGGCTAGTATATCGGGTTAACTCATTACACCCTTTTTGTTGTTTTGCTTTTTCCTAAATATCTTTCGATTTACTGTTGTCTTAAGTACAAGTCCCTCCAACCCAAATTTTAACCTATCTAATAATAAATAAATCACCTCAAACACTATTAATGTAAAATTTTATTTAAAAATTCGCTCTTCCTTGAACTACTCATTTTGTAAATGAATCTATCAATTTATGTACTAAAATCAATGAACATATAATAATATATTATGCTTTCTTACTCTTTTTATATATATATATATATATATATATATATATATATATATATATATATATATATAATCATTCGATGTTATCATTGTACACATTTAAAGCCCCGAGAATAAATATTTTATACCACACATATATAATCATCATCAAACATAATAATTTTCTTAACATAACACAATGAAAAATAATTATATAATATCATCATTGTGCAAATTAAGATTCTCATATATATTCAATGATGACATCGTACACTTTAGAAAACTCGAGAATAAACATTGTGGACCCGAAAACATTCTAATATAATATCATATTTTGATTACTCAATTTTATCTAAAATTTATATGCCTTGTTGTAATCATCTATGAAGAAAATATATGTATACATGGTTTCTATATCAAAACAATGATTATGAAACGGTACATATTTTTCATTTAAATATGTTTTTTTTTAATTCGATATGGACCCTAAAAATATTGCACCACAAAACAAAAGAGTTTATAGATAGCTGTGCATTAAATCAAAAGTGCTATAATCTTAATAGCTTATTAATCAAATGTTTATACAAAACATGTATGAAAACTACAGTGTAAATATCTAATGCACCTTTCATGTTGTTTCATTATATAAGAAGTGTATAGATTATAAAACAGTTTGTTGCCAGTTTATAGTAATTGAGAATCAATTCTGTTGTGGAAAATTTAACAGGCCATAAATATGATTACAGTCTAATAAAATAGTAAACTTTAATTTTTTTAAAACAATATATTCAAATTAATAAGATAGTAAAATTTTAATAATTTTTAAATAATTGTTCGCTTCAATATATGTTCACATGAAATAAATTATTGTTAATTATTTGGATATAAACTACATTTTCATGGGATCTTACCTTTTGGATGAGGAGTTTTATCATTAGGTGTCTTCTTTTTGGAGCACTATTCATATCCCTTCCTTCTCTAAATTTGGCTCAAGTTTTTTCATATTCTTTTTCAGAACCTTGTAGATAGACTTCATTTGGTCTTTTGGGCCTTGGTTATTCTACAACTCTGGGCTCTTATTGTGCCCATGGTCTCCATTCTTCAATCCGTAGAGACAAAGATCACCTCGACTCCATTTTGGATCATATTATATCATTTTCCACCTATCTTGTGGAAGGATCAGCTTATAAATAACCTAATCAACAAAGTGGGATATTTTATGAAAATTGACAGGGGCTTATTGGATGGCATATTTGTGAGAGTTTGCACCCTTGTCGACATCCCCAAACCTCTTTTTTGTTCTTTGATTTTGACCTCTTCCCAAAGAAATAGGACCCAATTTCTCAACTAAGAAGGCCTTTCATTCTATTGTTTTTGGTGCAATCTCCTAGGTCACAAGGAAACTTCGTGCTTCTCTATGGTTTGTTTTTTTCCCTCTTCCTCCTCTTATATGGTCTAGAGGAAGGAGGGTCCTTATTACTAGGACTTATGATGGTCTTTAGCTCCTCCTTTGTATCCCTTGCCTGTTGGGCCCCCTTCCCATGCATGGATTTCTCCCTCTTCATTATCTACATCTTCCTCTCCACCTCCTCCCCCTGACTAGATTTATCCATATTCATTACCTACCTCTTCCCCTCTACCTACCCCCTTGCCTATTGAAATCTGAGCCTTTGGTACATCCCCTTGTGTGTGCTAGTAAAACCAAAGTCGACGTGGGCATCACTGCTAAGAAAAAAGGCAGATGTTTTAAGGCAGATAGATTGGTCGACCCCTAACCGATGTCAGTTGGTTTTGACCGATGCTGGTTACTGAGATTAGAGGAAGAAGATTTGTGTGAAATGGATCTCAATGGACAATGAATGATCTCCTATCAAGGCATGTGAGAAGACATGGTTCATTATGTAGTTGAGGGTCTCAACACTCTTGGTTGGCTTTCAGTCTGGTTTCTCTCTTCTAAATTTTATGATGTGGTTTTGCAAAAGACTTGTGCTTTTGGCTTTATTTTCAAGTTTTTTCTAATTGATGGTGGAAGACTTGCATATTGAAGTTGCTCTTGACATTTTTTGATGATTTGTGTTCCCCTCACGGGTGGTGCCTTGTGGGAAATAGCTCTCGTTATTGGTTTTTTCCTTTTTCTCCTTCTGTTCATTGCAGGGATTGGACCCTTGGTTGTGCCCTATAGCCGATTCATAGTTCCAGTCAAAATCATTCACCTTATCTAATAAAAATATGCCTTCTCTTTAAAAAACCTTATGTGATGGATGTTAGGATCTTAGAGTACAATTGATTACTTTTGTATAAGCAACTAAACACGGAAATTAACCTCTTCCAAATCAAGATTGCCCTACTCAAAATTATTCAGCTTCTTGAGCTAATCACTATACATCACCTTCTCATTGAAACCAGAAGTAATAAGTAACTAGAAATCAGAAACAACAAATAATAGGAGATACAAGAAACAACCAATCTGTATTAAACTCTTTCAGAAGGAAATACAATGAAGAAATCTCTCTCTCCTCACACCTCGCAGATGTAAAGTAATTCTCCCTAATGAGTTCTCTCTCTCTCTCTATCAATTACAATCAACTCAATTACTAAAATTGTACATGCTATGAGGATCTAACCCTACTATATAAGGATACTACAACACTAGGTTTCATGAGCCAGACATTCGCCACCCTTAGATCCACCTCTTAAATCAAAGGCTCAAATATGTTCTCCTAAAAATAACAAGTTTTGGAAATGCACAGAAGTCGGTGTCAGTCTGAAGATGACCAATGCCAGTCGACCCCTAACCATGTCGATTAGTTTTGACCAATGCTGGTTACTGTGTAAGCCCAACAACCTCAACATTAGCTCATTAGTGAAGCTTTTAGCTCCAGAACTAAGCAACAATGGAGGGAAATCAATTGACAATTATTTTTTATGGGACTCTATGCTCAATATTATTTATGATGTGTGTGTACTTCTGCCATTTGGGTGGATACTTTTACTTAGATCTTTATCTGAGCAAGTATATCCATTATCATATTATCTCAATTATTCTTGGAGAGTTCAGAGTATTAATTTTTCATATTATCACTATATCTTATATATTTATATGTATGATAGATTATTTCTATGATCAAAATAGGTATCCATCCTTGGTACTTCAATTTTCTATGCAACTCACTAAACAAAGGATGTAAAAATTGTTGGTATATAAGAGTTATAATAGCTCTCCTCCATAAGTTAGTTATTGAGACTATCTCCTCTTAAATTTTGTATTTACACTCTTCAACTCACTAAACATGAAGTTAACATAGGTTTTTGTGAAGAGATCGATAAATCTTACTTGAAAATTATATGATTTAATCCAAAAGAGTCTTTGAAATCAAAACTTCTTCATTATTTTTAATTTTATTCCTCCTTTGATGAAAATCAAAATCAAATACTTGATTACATGAAGAGGATGTTGCCATCAAGTTGAAAGATCCCTTTACCTCAATGTCATGTTTACTCTCATCAACTCTAAACAGGATCTGACCATAACCTCCCACAATATGAGCATATATGTCAATTATGTTTTTAAGAATATGAAAATGAAGAGCATTTTATATTCAAGTGCCCTATCTATAATGAGATTTGTGGAAGATACTATTGCCTTTGTAGAGATTTCCATAGATCTTTGAAAAGCTTCGTTTGGTATGAGGACCAAAAATTAATTTTATTTATTTGCCAAACACTTCAACTTTGACAAAAAATACTCAAATTAATATTTTCACACAAACAATTTCAAGAATATAAATTCTTACTTTCATATAACAGACTTATAGAATCTCAAAAGATTATATATTTTTCAGAAAAACTTTTAACACACCCCTATTATACTAGATTGGATTCATGTAATATATTTCGGAGTCCTGTAAACCTTTATAAACATTAATATCTAAATTAAATTAAATTAACTTAAATTAAGCATAAGTCCACCGACTACAATCGAAAGAGATTCAGAATCTTAAAAGGAGAAAAAATGTTACTATCAAGCAGTGTTTTGATGCTGAATCATCGTGGGAAACGAGAATGACATATTGCAATCATTTTCCAAATCCGTAGAGAAATTGTTATGATGATGAATAGAAGAGGGTTTTCTGAAGAATAATATTGTGTCACGGGAGAAACAGATTTTCTTTTTCCTATCTGAAAGACAATTGGAGCCTTTAGATTAGCATACTTATAGATGGCAGATGCCTAACATCTAAGAAGAAAACGACGTAAAGCGAAGAGCCTTTTTCACGGCCTGATAATCTCTGATGCCCCGCAGGCCTGCACATATTGCTTATCCCGATTATAGTGACTGTCAGTGTTAACTACTCTTGATGAGAAGTCGCTAGCATTGCAGTTAAATACTTACCGTCAGGCTCCGCCAATGGAGTGAGCTTTGGCGTGCTTAAGCGCCTGAAACGCTGTTTTATCGGGCCGTGTGAGCTTCGCTGCAGAGTTAATGGAAACTAATCTCACTTACAACTATGTACTACTCTCATTAAAAATCAGAAAAGCAACATGATTGCATAAAAATTTTCAATGAAATTTTGGCAGGTTTATACAGGGCAATGCCTGTCTTAGAAATATATGCGCAAACAGAGTTAAGAAGCGGGGTGGCATCAATGACATAAAACTTGACACATAAATATTGAATACTAAACTCGATGGATCATATGCTTACTTTAATAAAGTAAGATAGATTAAAAATAGTAGATACAATTATGTTAGATATGGAAATGATAAAGAAAAAATATATTCAGTTGTTCTAATGTTAATATAGTTCTGGATTTAGAATATGTAAGAAGTATATTAGAAGAGGATTCTGAGATAGTGACTAAATTTTTGATTGAGTGTCTTTAGAATCACAAAGATTAGAATCAGCCTTAGATTTTAATGTTGATGTTACTATCTGAATCAGTTTTATGTATCATATACAAAATAACTAGTAGATAAGTATGTGACCATCTGAATGTTTCTAGATTTGTCTTCACCTTTACTTTAGTGCATTCATATTTAGATCAAGGACTATCGCTCCTTATCAAATAGTAAAATCTTAGTTATTTTTCCTTATAGTGGTTGTGGTAAAAATGGGTTGGTGGGCACATGGTATCAAGTTAACCCTATATACCCCTTTGTCAATGGGTGTTGTCTATATAACCATTACTTTGAAGAGGTCCTCAAACTAATGTAGTTCTCTCCTAATGTAATTTTTTCTGTGTGAATAATGCAATATGTGCAAAGCAAATACAATAGTGACCTAACTTGTAACTTGGAAAATTGGGCTCTTAGGTTGTTCCTTCAATACTTCATACCTATAAATGTGCAGTCCCTATGACCAATATGGAAATAAGAATAAATATGAAAGCTTTGCTCAATTGAATGTTCTTTGAATTCTCTTTGGAATAAATTTTAGGTGAGGAATGAATGAGAAGTGATTGTTAATATAGACCATTTATATCATGAAATATATCACATTAGAGGACTTATGCTGATAATTAAGATAACTTTCATTTGTAAATTATATGACATTAGGGCATTGGACACCTGTCTCAGGGTCAGACACTAGTGTTAATGTAGGGGTCTAGGACTAACACTTTTGTTCTAGTAGTTAGAAAATAAAATCAAGCTTAGAATTCATAGGGGCATAAGATACATATATTTTAAGCATTCTTGGCAAGATAGAAGGTCTAGCTCATCAACATAATACTAGTTAGACCAATAGAGAGGCCAAAGGGCACAATATAGAGAAAATATGAGATTTCCAAAAGTCGAAAAGATTTATAACCAACATGAACATATAAGGTCTAATTTTGCCAAATGTATAAGAACTGAAATACTATATAATCCATAACTATCATCCACAAAATCATAAATGACTTATTGATAGGATCCTCTTACAAAAAATCAATGAAAATACACGAAATAACAAATTTATTTAATGAAAATGCATGAAATAATAAATTTATATTATTAGTAGAAACACCAAAGGGATTATATTGATTGCAAACCACTTCGAGTGGGCAACCTCCTTTGAGCAAGCTTAATACAATAAATTTGTAGATGCCTTCATTGGCCTCAACACTTATTTATATACAAAGTTTAATCTAAGAAACTACTACTTCTCACGAATGTTAGATATAAAATTCTCATTGGATGACTTACAAAGCATATGCATCCATAGCAACTAAAATACTAAAAAAGTAAAGAGAAGGGGTAATACAGGTTCCTAACATCCCCTCCATCTTAGAAAAAATTTTGTCCACAAAGTTTTAGATGTGAGAATTGGTGCTGAATCTAAAATAGTGGTTCTCCTATTGCATCCTCTAGTTGCATTCTGTGTCACTGAATTAATATCTCTATGATGGAGTGGGAGTAAATTTGGCATGTGAGTCTGTCTAGGATTGCCTCCAGCTCAAGAAGAATGGATCCTTCATTATCAAGTTCTAGTAAAATAGTTTTCACTCTAATATTTATGCTAGGAATTTTCTTTAGATAAAAGACATTGAATACATGGTGAACTTGGGAAGAAGGTGGGAGTTCTAACTTATAAGCAATTGACCCAATCTTCTGGAGAACCTTATACGACAGATAGAACTTGGGAACTAGTTTATGATTCCCTTTGAGTTATAGGGAAGATTGATTGTATGGTTGTAGGCAAAGAAAAACCATATCACCTACTTGAAAAGTCCACTCTGAATGGTGTCAATCAACTTGTTGTTTCATTCTATTTTGTACTATATGAAGATTATCTTGCAGGGTGCTAAGGATTTGATCCTACGATTAGAGAGTCATATCGGTCTCTTGAACTAGTGAACTATTAGGGGTGTATTTAAGGAGCATTGGTAGTGCTTGACCATAGACTACTTCATATCGAGTCATTTTAGTTGAAGTGTAGTAGGAGGTCTTGTACCACCATTTAGTTAGAGGGAAACAATTTTACCACTAATGTTGTTGATCTAAGGTGATGCAATGAAAGAAAATTTTTAATAATTTATTAATAATTTCATTCTAGCCATCCATTTGTGGATGATACCTGAAACTTATCTTGAGTTGGGTGTCAGTGCATTGAAATAGTTCTATCCAAAAATGGCTTGTGAAAGTTACATCATGATCTAGGACAATGGAAGGAGTGCCATAAAGATAGAAAATCTAGTTTAAAAAAATTTATGCGATTGTCGAGGTGGTATAAGGATGACAGATGTCACAAAAATGAAAATATTTATAGAGGCGATCAACCACAACCAGGATCACTATTTTTCCTCTAGATTTATGGAGTCCAATAAAATTCATAGAAATATCTGTCTAAATCTTAATAGAAATGGGAAAGGGTTCGAGCAACCCAGGAATGAGTGTTGTTTCACACTTGTTACATTGGCAAGGGTCATAGTCAACCACCATTTATTGAATTACATTTTTCATTCCCTTCCAAAATAAGTTATGTCATGCCCACTCATAAGTTTTGGGAAACCCTAAGTTCCCCATGGATGCAGAATCATGGAGTTCATAGAATATAGCCTACTGAAGATCAATGCTCTAAGGAAGCACCAATTACCCTTGTATGACAAAAAATACCATCCCAAGAAAAATGCAGTATGGTAGAGGGTTTAGTGGCCAACTATTGAATGATTTTAAATAATGAGGAGCCATTAAAATACCCCTACTATACAGCTTCCAACCAGTTTGGAATAGGCATGGAAATATATAAATGGGAAGATTTGTCTATAAATATGTGAGATAGAGCATCAACCAAAATATTATCCTTACCCTTATTGTAAGTGATTTCATAGTCATAAACCGTGAGTTTAGTAACCCATTTATGTTGTGATGGGGTGGAGCCCCATTGTTCTAGGAAATATATCAAACTTTGGTGATCAATTTTGATGCAAAAATGATTCCTTAGTAGGTATGGATATCACTTCTATAATGCATGCAAAATAGCAATCATTTTCTTCTCATAAGTAAAAAATACTAAATTCTTTCCAGAAAGGGCTATCCTGGTTAATGTAATGGGGCATCCTTCTTGGAGTAAAAAAACACCAAGTCCATTATCGGAAGCATCACTCTCGATAGTGAAGGTCTTAACAAAAATCTGGCATAACTAGAATAGGCATAGTACACATAGCTTGTTTCAATTCTTCAAATGGACACTCAACATCTTATGTCTATATAAAAGCATCATTTTTAAACATGGCTATTAGTATAGATATAATCTTCCCATAATCTTTGACAAATTTGTGATAGTATCCAGTTATCCTTAAAAACTATAGAGGCACTTGAGTGTCTGAGGATGTAGCTAATTTATCATGGCATTTATTTTTTTGAGATCCACCTAAACCCCTTGGGATGAAACAATATGCCCAATATACTCCTCTTCATCCTAGCCAAAAACACATTTGGACTATTTTGCATAGAGATGATGATCAAAGAGAAGTTGCAATGCGAGCTCCAGATGTTGGATATGCTGAGACCATGTTTTACCATAGATGAGGATATCATCAAAAAATATTAGAATGAATTTCCATAGGTAAGGCTAGAATGTTTAATTCATAAATGCCTGGAATGTTAAAGGAGCATTAGTGAGGCCAAAGGGCATGACTAGAAACTCATAGAGGCCATTATGCATACAAAAATATATCTTAAGAATATCTAACAAGCTCCATGAATCTCATAAATAAAAGGGAGCTAGAATTTATCTTTGATTGTGATGTGATTAAGTGCTTTAAATTCAATGCAGAGGTGTCATGACCCATCTTTGTTTTGGACAAGGAGAATTGTGGAACAATATGGGCTGGTACTGGGGTGGATAATGCCTTGCTTTAGTAAGTCTCAAATGAGTATCTTGATCTTGATATTTTTTTGAAATGGGTAGTGGTAGGGCCTAATTTTGGGAGGAACGCTTCTAAGAAGGAGCTGAATATGATGGTTCTCTAGCCATGAAGGTGGCAATCCCAGTAGTTTGGTAAAGATGCATGTGTACCTATTCATAATGGTTTGTAGATCAGGAAGAGTAGTGGAGACCATTGATGGTTGTTTATGAATGGAATGGAACTAGAAATTATGTTGTGTAAATTCTTACTTGGAATTTTTTCTATGTGATGTGAACTTATGATGTTGAGAGACCCCAGATGTAAGTCTTTCAATGTGTGTTTTTGCCCAATATCTAAAAATTTCATCCAAAGTTAAAAAAATCCCATAAGATGGGCCCAAATATGCATAGCCATTAGGCTCCCAAAATAACATCACATCCATTTAAGAGCAAGGCAAACATGTCAGAGCACAATTTATAGCATCCAATAGAGATATGCACATTGTAACACTTTTATTTATAAGGTAATGTTCCCCCATTGATAATCATGACTTCAAATTTGGAGTATGGATGGAAAATCCAATCAACTTATCTAGTGATTGGAGGGTCGTTAAAGTTATGAGTGATACCAAAATCAATGAGTATAATGAGAGGGATATTTTTGAAGTAACCCTTGATTCACATAGTTTATGGAGTGGAGATATTTGGTTGGTCTTTATGAGAACTGGGTTCCATAATTAGTTGAGCTTTTTCTAGATCTTTTGTTGTATCTTGAGCATGTTCCCAAACTTTAGTTTCGAGCTGAGAGACTACATCTGGTAGGTAGAGCTTTTTCTTGACACATCGATGTCCCTGAATGAATTTGTCATCACAATTATAACAAAGTCTTTTTTCTCTATGTGCCCACATCTCTTCTGTAGTCAAATTCTTGATAGGAGTGGTTATGGGGGCTAGCATTGTGTGAAATTGTTATGGAATTATATTTTTGAATGGAGAAAAATTGGATTTAAATCATTTTTGAGTTGTGATCTTGTCCTCTATCAACTTAGACAACCCTAAGGCTTCCATCATCATGTTAGGAATGATGACTAAATATTTTTACCTTAGATTGAATTGCATCCTTCAATCTATTGGTAACGTAACTCCTAAGGAATTCATCAAACAACCACTTTGTGTGATTGGCCATTTTTTAAAATCCTATTTGATATACTCTCGTGGTTCTTATTTAACGAAGTTTAGTGAGTGTTCTAGTGAAGTCATCAAAAGCACTAGGTCTAAATCATTGAAAAATGAGGGTATAAAAATTAGTCCATATTGGCTTTTCATGAGCCTCGATATACCAACGATACCATTGAAAGGATTTATGTTCCAAGTGAAAGGATGCAAGTGAGATTTTGGTGGCATCAAAATTATTATGCAAACTAAAACATTATTCTACCTAATAGATTCATCTAGTCGAATCTGCATGATTAAATCTATGAAAATTAATCTTCAATCCATTAAAATTATTGAAATAAGAAAATACGGTCTCTAAAGAGGACTCTTGATGCCATTTGTTGTTCAAGGTGGTATATTGATGATTGAGGCCAATTTTTTTTCATCAAGATCTTTGATTTGGGTTTTGAGGGTGGTAATTTCTTTTTCCATGTTTTTTTCTCCTATTCAAGTTACTACTATGGCCAATATAAGAGATTTTTTTTGTAATGGGTAAGAAAATTAGAGTTAAGACATGATTAGTAAAAAAATTGATTTAGATGAAATTGGAGGGGGTAAGGTTACTTTTACTATTTTTTTACATAGTGTGAGTATGAGTGACGAAGGCAAGGGTAATTTTATAAGTGAAATTAAAAAAAATAGAAAATTGATCAAACAGGGACAAAAGAGAAGAAAATAGAGATGAACACTAGAAAACTTTCAAGGCAAACATACAAAAATAGAAAAGGTTATGACAAAACCTAAAAAAAGAGAAATTTGGGATTTGAAAGAATTAGGACTGGAATCAAGATATGGAACCTCAACGAAGGAAATATGGAGAATAGAATTTTAGGTGTTCGAATAAAGTTTGATGATCAACGAGGCTAAAAATGGAGAGATATAGGAAAAAAAATTAAAAAATTTGCAATTGGATAATTTTTGTTTATTTATTTATTTATTTGGTTTTTAGTTTCTATCAAATGTTTGGCTGCAATTCTTTTGACTAAGCGTCTTCTCATAGTTTGATGATATTTTTTTGAAACTGCTAGGATGAAAAAAATTTAGTTTCTGGTTTCTATCAAATGTCTAGCTACACGTCCTCTGAAAGTCTTCTAGGAATAATTTGAAACTGGTATAATAAGTTTGTTAATACTCTGCTAGTAATATGCAAAGACCTGATATGATAAGTTTTTTGATACTCCACTAGTAATATTTTGAAATAGATATAAATGGACCCCAACTTTCCATGGCTGACTAAAGTTTTAAAGATATCTCTCTAGCCACCAATTATGTCTGAACGAGTACCGCTCTCCAAAAAAAAATTGGCCATGGATTTACCCTTAAATGATATATCTTGTTTTTCCTCGTGTGTGGAAACTAGTCAATTAGGATAGGGCCATTGCCTATTTTGTTGGTAGGTCCTCTCAATAGGATAGCTACTTTGAGGTTCTTATGGTACTTTTCACAATGAGTTTGACAATTTACATCTAAGCATTTCCCATGTTATGTCGATAGGTATTTAGCATGATCTGAAATAGATTATTATGATAATGAAAAATAATTAAATGAATTATGTAACATAATAGATAAAAATACTTTTGAGAGAAAATAAATTGGCTCTAGAAAGTGCTTTGATCCCAGATGAGAGGATCATCCTCTAACAAATTAATGAAAATATATAGAATAATAGATTTATTTAATGAAAATGCATGAAATAACATATTTATATTATTATTAAAAACATTAAAGGGATTATATTGATTTAAAAAAAAAAATCAAGGGGGAAAGCTCATTTTAGAAAACTCAATACAATAAATTTGTGGATGCCTTCATTAGCTTCAACACTTACTTATATACAAAGTCTGATCTAAGCAACTACTATTTCTGATGAATGTTGGAGAAAATAAAATTCTCACGAGACTACTTACAAAATATATACGTCCATAACAACTAATATACTAATAAAGTAAAGAGAATAGATACCACATATTCCTAACACTTACATATTTTAAGTCATATTTATCTTTTTCAAATTAATTTATTTTATGACAAATTCATTTTATATATATTTCATTTATAAAATTCATTTACATATAAAACTCTAAAAATGAAAAAAATCAAATTAGTATTATGGTTTAACCATGTTAAACACTAAAATGAATTTATAAAAATACATTAGTTCATATTGAATTATTATTAATTTTTTAGTGCAAAATTATAGGGAAATAATGAGGCTCTAATTTTTTTTTTCAATCTCATTGTATTTTATTCTTCCACATGTTATTCGTAATTTAGGCCATAAACTTGGTAATACATCTAAATATGCATTCAAGTCTTTCAAGATATGCAAGTGGAAATTAAAAACATCTTAAGAGGACCACAACTTATTTAATCATCAGGTTCTAGTATATTCCTTTCCTACAAATTTTATTATTTTTAAAATTTAAATATAAAATAAAAATATATATAATACTTCACATCATATTCAATCATATTATTCTCCATGCTTTGGTTTGTACATGACGATCTATTTATGAGTAAAATAATTCCTAAATGTATTAAAGACTATTCTTTGGATTGGATTTATGCTCTATTATATGACTTTATGTGCTCTTTCAAAGGTTTTTCCCATACTTTACTATCTAACCTTTTTTATATATATATTAGTCAAAAGGTACAATTGTGACAAGTTTCCCATCATAAAATTGGATTTAATGATTACATTATTGAGAATTTATTTGAAATATAAATTATTTTTATGAAAATATTTTAACAAATTCTTAATATTGATTTATTAATAATTTTATTCAAAAAATTTATTTATCCTTTCATTAATATTTCACATATACTAATATTTTGATCAACCTTTCCAAAAGTTTTGTAATTAGGAGAGTCAAATTCTAAAAACCAACATAATTAACTATGAGCTTAATTTTTCTAGTAATATAAATTCCAAATCAAATTAAATAAAAATTCAAAGTTAAGTTTAACAATACTCTAACTTTACAATGTAACAATGAGGCTAGACATGTAGTAAACATGATATCAAAATCATCATATAGTTAAATTTACAAGTTAATAATGAAGCTAGCCATATAATAAATATGATACCAAATTCACTAGATAGTATTATGCATCCTTCTAAAGAACCTAAAAAATTTACAAGGTTATTTAAACCTTTATACAAAGTGATTATATGTTTTATTAAATTTAACATTATCTCTTTTCATCCACAACAATATTTGGATATATATTGACCTTTATTGGAAACATGGTGATAATTGATAGTGCGGACCATAAAAATTTAGGACATAAAAAAACCAATTATTTTGTAATTTTAGATGTTAGTTAAAAGATATTAATATTATTAAAGAGGAAGGAAATAATTATAAATCGAATGAATAAATTGATTAATTAAAAAAATTAAAATATTAAACAATTCACTTATAAATCATGATATTACAAATCGTTACAATATTCAAATAGAAATTAGTAATCAACAATAAATGATTTGTAATTATCATATAATATATATTATTATAGTATAAATTAATAATCAATAATAAATTATTTGTAATTATCATATGTTATATGTTATTATAATTAAGTTTTAATGTTTTCAAGTTTTATATATTACATTTTATGATCATGAGATTTAATAATGATGATGGTGGTGGTGGTGGTGGTGGTGGTGGTGGTGGTGGTGGTGGTGGTGGTGGTGGTGGTGGTGGTGGTGATGATGATGATGATGATGATGATGATGATGATGATGATGATGATGATGAATGGTTTTACTTATTCATATCTTATAATTATACATGTTATTATAGTTGACAATGGTTACAATCAAGCTTTAAATATAATTATATTATTTTTTAATAGAGAATACACTCAACACTATTTATTTGATAAAACCATGGTTCTTAAAATTTATGGAAGTCATATATGGAAAAATCTTGGAGGTATAATCTTCCCTAACACCATAGTTACTAGGACCATTTTTGTATGATTTTATGTGTTTTTCAGATAATGGGAGATACATCTATTTATTAAATGCACACTGATAAAAGAAATGAGAGATATCCCATCCATGTTATACCAATATTTTATGTTTATGAATGACAATAAATTATTTACTTGCACATTTTATGATTTATCTATTCACCATCAATGCTAATAAGAGGCATTACAAAAAGTTCTTCGTAAATTTACAGTCATAGATGATCATGTATTCATAAATTCAAAAGTTACACTACGTACAATTATCATGATAATGGTTATTTCATATGGATCCATATCTATTATAGGTTTAGGTCCTAAAGCTACATCTTATCTAATTACACCACCTGTAATTACAATACGTACTCATCAATGCCAAAATATTCTCTTATCACAACCTCTAAAATATGTCATGTTTAATAACATAAAAACGGTTTAACTATAAAACATAAAATTCAATCTAATACAAGTGCTTATTTTCAATAGGTTAAGGTGGCTCTTTTATCCCATCACTATGATGACTTTCTAAACGATAATAATTAATGTTACCATAAATTTTCTGATAATATTTTCAACACTTCTAGTGATACATCTAACTCCTTGCATCGATTATCTGATATATGTCTACACTTTTATCATGATGAAGATTAGATGTCCTTGTATGGAAATATATAGGGTAGTATCATTTATTATTTCTATCCTATCATGTACACTTCAATAAGATAATCTAATTTACAAGATTAATTTTAATTTTTTTTATCCTAGGGTTGTATTTTTATTTTGTGGTGAACCACTCTTATTTATGGATTTTAATTTCCTTCCTCCATTGATATTTCTCCTTTCTTCATGTTTATTTTAGGTTGAAATTTATATTTTTGAAATGGTCTCCATTGACATTTTTCCACCCCTTTGATTTATGTTATTTTATTTTCTTTTTATCTTTTCCTTTTGATTTGTTATCACATTTCAAAATATTATTTTAATGTTTTAGTTTTGAAAACAGATACACAAATCATAGACTTATACTCTAACATATATGGAATTTAAAATAAAAAATTGTAGATTAGTAAGAATCATTATTTTCTTTATTTTTTTGTCTCTTTCACCACAAAATTTATGTATTTATTTAATCATGTTTTAACCACATGTATTGTATTTTTTTTCTGATTAATATCTTCTCACTTATTATTTTTTTCACCCGTTGACTTCTTCCTTGTATTTTTCCATTATTTAGAATTCTATAAAATTGTATAAATTCAAAATAGTAATGAAAAATGAAAAATTAAATGTTTTTATTTTCTTTTATATAATTCAATTAAATAGTTAAACATTGATACCTATATAATTATTGAATTAATTTTATGTTGGTTTACATATCCATTATCATCCATGTCCTTCTCATGGTATCTTGTTAAATAGATGAACAGTATTAAAAAAATATATGATCATGGATTTATAAATGCTTTGTGATTGAATTATTTTCCAAGGTGGGGGCATTCCCACAATAAGGGCATGCTTATATTAAGGGAATATTTATTTTCATTCTTAAATTCTATTTTTATAAATTTAAATTACCATTTAAAGTTTTATATGATTTATTAAACATATCTCACTTACTAAATTGATATATTCATTATGTTGGTGTATATGATAGATACACAATTACATTATATGATCTATTTTGTAATGTTTTATTTTTAAATTTATTACATATGTGTGCTTTTAGTTATGTATAGTTGCACATGTTTCTTGTGGTGTCTTGTCTATTATTGTGTATATAAGATCCCATAATCATCATGTCATTTTAATAAATATTTTTAGATTATAATGTTTACTCAATGGTTAAATATATTGTATGCTTTTACATATTTTTATGTGATTGAATTTCTTATACTATATTATAGTCTATCTATATGATGCATATTTTTTTTATTAATACATTTACATGCATATTTTGTTTACTAATACATTTACATGTGCTCTTTGATATATATCTCCCTTCTATTGGATCATTAATACATTGGGGTATGTAATTTTCTATTATTTTAAATAGATTTTGGAATACCATTTCTCCCTCTTCATATAGATATTATCAAATTTACATGGTCATTAGGGGAATTATACACACATTTGTAAAATTTACTATTTATAGACTTCCATTCATAATTTTACCTTTTATATCCTACATGAACATAACAGATCCTATTTTAATTACTCAAGGTTTAATACATACATTTATTATACTTGGGCATACCATGTCCTCCATAAAATTACTAAAATGATGAATACTATATTCAGTTAGAGGTTTATTACAAATGGAAGAATCCCTAGGATTCATCTCATATGAGATAAAAAAAAGTGTATTCCTTTGGACTTTTTAGTTTTGTTGGAATGAAGCAAGGCCACAAAGAGGGAGTTGCCTACCTTATGAAAGGTAAATAACATAAAACCCTTTCATCTTCCTCCATTGAAGTTGGCATGGCATCCATCATTCATGTGGAGGATTTTTGGAAAAAGTCAAATGGAATCTATGAAGTTGGCTCATCCTTTGCATCTAAATCATAGGAGGATAATTCTAAGTAGGGGAATTGACTAAAAAAAGATATAAGTAACAATATGAATAATCTCACCTTTTAAAATTAGTAGGGGAATCAGCTAGATCAAATATAAATCTTAACCTCAAATCACCTTCAACTCCTAAATTCTTTCCCTAAAAAAACATAGGTTACTCTAGCCATGCCATTGACATTGTGGTTGTGAGTAATGGTCCTGTGTTCTAACTAGATTTGTTACTTTAACGATTTGACAAAGTAAATTGTACCGCACAAGTGTGTTATATTTTAAGAAATGTATTTAATTTCTATACTATAATATATGTTATCATTAAACATAATTGGGGTTTACTTAAAATTTTAATTATGTCACGTGTTTTTTATTTAACTCTCATTTTGAATGAGCACATTGCCACAAACAATGACTACAACAAAAATTGGAAAATTTATGATATATTTTTTAATTTAATAAAGATTTGGCCCATTATATGTATATAATTAATTATAATTAGCTAGAGGCTTATTATGGATGGCGGAGCCTTAGGATTCATCTCATATGAGATAAAGAAAAGCACATTCCTTTTGCACCATTCCAATGATGACTCATTATATCACATGGATTAGTATCAGGGTCTCCTTTCATGGATATAAGGATTGATTTTGATGTCAGGGGAGCATTGGGTGGTGGATTTTTATATTAATTCTCATATACAACCTTCCCCATGTCCTCATTTATTAGATAGACTTGTTGTGCATCTGCCATGACTATGTAGTTGTTTATACTCCTTCTATTGGTTGTGTTTTCATTTTGGGAGAGGGAATGGGATGAGACTCGATCGGTGGATGTAGATGCAATGTGAGATCCACCTTCATTTGTATATGTGATGAATGAAAATGACACACTAGTAACATACATTCATGTGTAAATAATCATCAATATTTCTTCATCTCACACCTACTCTAGTGTTGAAAACATTGAAATGCTTATGTGCATCAGATATTTGTCAAAATTTGTATACCACATTGATGTCATGATAGAATTACAATTTGCTTGTAGAACTAATCCTTACCGAATTCAAATTAGTAATTTTTTAATAAAGAGTTTCATGATTGGGTACACTTTATGTCATCTTCAAAGATTTTTATCAGAGGTACTTTCAATACTTGCAACCTATTCCATCTTTTATTTATTTATGATATCTGATGATGTCAAATATGTTTTCTTATTGTTTGAGTATGTTTATAGGTATTTATTGGGGAATGCATGAATCATCCCTATGAGAATCTTTTAGTGAT
>JARHVA010002581.1:2082500-2197500 GCA_037957365.1 Torreya grandis | reverse complement strand
AGCATCAACTACCTAATTCTACTTTCTCAATTTATGTTTCAAAATAAAAGTATACCCCTTCAATAAATACACGCACTTTGCATGTCTACTATTTAAATTATTTTGGGTTTTCACACAATTCAAATACTCATGGTATGTACATAATATGAACTCCTTAGGAACAAAGTAATGCCTATAATGTCTTAATGGTAGTACAATCACATAAAATTCAAAATCATATGTAGAATAATTATTTTGTACCTCATTCAATTTATCACTAAAATATGCTATAGATCTTTTTTTTTTAAAAAAAAAAAAACTCAACACAACATCAATTCCAGGATGTGAAGCATCAAAATCTATGTCAAACACTTTTTTAGAATTTGGTAATGTTAAAATAGTTTTTTCTATAATCGTCTTATTTAACAATTGAAAACTTTCTGTTTATAGCTTTGTCCACATGAATTTTTTCCTCTAATGTAATCTATTATTGGTACATCAATAATACTAAAATTTTCAATGAACATTGTGTTAAAAAATTCTAAAATGTGTAAACTTATTACCTCTATTATGCTTCTTGGAATAAGCTACTCAATAGTTGCCTTTACCTTTTCTTCATCCATTCTTATGTCATCTATTGAAAATATAAATACCAAAAATACCAAATTATTCTTCATAAACCTGCACTTATTCAAATTTACATAGGGATTATTATTTCTTAGAAACTCTAATACCATCCTCAAATGCCTTAAATTCTCTTCTTTACACTTATTGAATATGAAAATATCATCAAAATAAACTACCATAAATTTACCAATGTAATATCTTAGCAATGTGTTCATCACCCTCAAAAATATTTTGGGTGCATTAGATAATCCAATTTAGCATTACCATCCACTCATATAATTAATATTTAGTAATGAATATTGTTTTCCATTCATATCCTTCATGAATATAAATTTGATAGTAACCACTCCATAGATCAATCTTAGTAATGTATTTTTCTCATGTAAGCACATCCATCATATCTTCTAAATTAGGTATAACAAATATATATATATATATATATATATATATATATATATATATATATATATATATATATATATATATATATATTTGATACTAATTTTATTAATTGTTCTACTATTCACACACATCTTCCGTGTCCCATTTTTTTTTGGAGTTATAAATGTAGGTGTTGCATATGGACTCATGTTCTGCCTTACTAAACAAATTATCACTAATTCAGTAACTTATTCAATTATGCGTGTTATTATTAGACTCATTATATAAGCTACTTGATTGGGTAGAGATGATCTTGGAATCTAATGAATATGATACCGAATTTATCTATTTGGTGGTAAACCATTTAGTAACTCATTAGGTACAATATCTACATTTTCTTTTAACACTTTGTTGCTTCTGTTAGTATTTTCATCACTTTTGTGTCTTCATTATTTGGTATTAATGTATAGAAAAAATATGTTATATTTATGTATTTGATAAATTATTTTTTAGGAAACATGATTTATACCTACCCTTTAGATTTCAATGGTAATAAAACTACTTTTTTACCACCTTTCCAAATATTATATGTATTATTTGCTCTAGCATGAATTATCTTTATGTCATATTACCATGGATTTCCTAATATCACATGGTATGAATCCATTGGAATAACATCACACCATATTTTAATTCTATATTTTTTTCCTATACAAAACCTGATGAAGCACCTTTTATCTATTATAACCTAATTCTATTTCTTAAACCATGAAATATGATAAGGATAATGTAATAAATCTAATTAAAATTTTATCTAAAAATGAAGGAAAATATAAATGAATTTTACCCATTAACACACATGAATGGAACATGCACATGCACATTGTTATTTCAATTTGAAAAGTACAGAACATACATTTAAAATAACTAGATCTTGGAAACTCTCAAAAGGGAATTGCATGCAAATAACACTACCAAATGATATATTGGATTTGATCATGGAAGGTACATATAAATCCTAGATAAAATTAGGATTTTATGTAAATACATATATTACATTAAATATGAAATTCTCTCTCTCACACACACACTGAGCAACTAATATGAATACTAATGAACCACATTGAAGAAAATCCTAGAACACAAAAAGCTAAAATAGATGAATCTATAAATTCTAAAGCTCTAATGAAACCTATGAATGATATCACCCTCATGAACTAAACTTTTTGATCCTCTAATTCTTAAACTAATGGATTTATATCCATTAATCACGAATAATCTAAGGTATTTCATCCTTGAATCCTGTTATTAAAGCACAAGTGCAACAATTTGTAAAAATTGATTGTAATGGCAAAGATATCCCATATTTAGATCATCACATATTAATACTCAGGAGTCCAAATAGGGGTGCCACAATCCCCACTCCTCATTTTGGGGACACATGCATTGGAAAAATCACAAGTCTCCATCTTTTCCACTTTCCATAAGTCACTTAGCCCCACTTTTTATTTCTATGATTTCTATTCCCAAATTTGACCCACTTATAAAATAGAATGTTTCCTTGGAACCCCATAAATATTATCTCCTATAAATCCATGCCCCATTTGGTAATTTTATGTAGAAACTCCTCATCAATGATGTCATCATCTCTCCACAAATTGTTCCTCCAAACATGCCACATGCCCACTAGGAGAATATTAATCATATTTAATATTTAATTGCCCATTTTCAAAAATATGAATTATAGTGGAGCACACAATATTAAATAATTATTTACTAATTATTTAATTAATTATCCATAATTATGGGAATGGAGAAATTGGACATCCTTTAGATTTTTTATAAATGAGACATGACAAATCCCCTTTCTTGAAATTACTTTCCCTCAAACAATTGCAAACTTGAATATTCTAAAATCCTCATGCTAATGTGATGAATAAAATTGTAATGCTCATATAAACTATATCATATATGTGTCAAGTGAGATAACTCTTTCCAAAGATCAGTACAAGATGAATTATCCTATACATCCTTCTACAACTCATGTAAATTGATCACCATTGTGAATAATAATTTGACCCCATGATAATAAATATCAAATAAATGTGTATAGATATCAACATCATAAATGATAACTTTTATAGGATCCATGATGTGATGCCTAAATATACTTCTACTTCTTTGACTTGGATCAATAAAAGAGAATGTAATGGTGCTAACTCATCTCCTTTAAATGTTACTAAGATCCTAAGAAAATATCAAGAAATCTTCATTATGAATCTATTGCACCACACTAATATTCACAAGAAACTTCTCTTTTAGACCCTCCCATTAGAATATCTCCCTTTAGTTTGTGAATAATCCTAGATGTTCTCCTATTGGTGCATCGCAAAAGGATCTCAAAATATTCTTATTTACTTCGGAGTCACAAACTAGGAAGACTCTATTTTTATTAAGTATGGGGTCATCCATTAATATAAATATGTTGTCTCTCACATTCCAATTTAGGAGGTTGGTAGAAAATGCGTTTTTAATAAAAACCTTTATAATTAATCCCTTCCAATTGGTATAAATAACACAAGAATAATATCGAGTAGGCATCCTAGAAATAACATCAGCCACTTCATTCCATTTCCAATTAATGTAATCTATATCAAACTCATAATCTTGGAGCTTACTCACCCAAAACTTTAGACTATTATGACATGTTTTCAAACCAATTCATCCATGAAATAAGCATTTGTATAACTTTCTAAAATTATGCATGATGTGCAACATTTCTTTGCCTAATTCTTGCACCTTCTACCCTTTAAATGTTAAGGGATGCCCCTTCTAAACCACTATAAGTGCCACTCCTGAAGCATCACATTTTAAAATAATTAGAGGTGAAAATTATAAATAACAAGTACATGAAATAAAATCATTACCTCCTTAAGCTTAATAAAATCTTCTTACCCAATTTGTGTCCATGCAAAGGCTCCCTTTCTTGTCACATCAGTGAAGGGTGATATTAGATGTGAAAATCCCTTATCATATCTTTTGCAAAGACCATATATTCCTTTCATTTATGCCAAGGTTATTAGAGGAGCCTAATATAATATGGATAATATCTTTTGATGATCCATCTAAATACCTTGAGTATTAATCACATGGCCTAAGTACAACATATTTGTCACCTCAAAGACACATTCACATTTTTTTGCCAGGAGAGCATGTTGCTCTAGAGCTCAAGTAATACACATAGATGATCCAAATAATATTCCCAAGTCAAACTATAGACCGAAATGTCATCAAATAAAATCAAAACAAATCTTCTCAAATGATTTCCAAATACCTGTTCCATACATGACTGGAAGGTAGTTGGTGGATTTTCCATGTCGAAGGGCATGACCAAGAACTCAAAATGTTCCCAGTGACAACTAAATATTATCTAAGGCACCTCATCATTCCTTACATGAATCTATTTGTAGTCTGACCTCTAATAAATCTTTGAAAAATGCTCTACCCCATGCAACTCATCAATGAGTTCATCAATCCTGGGAATGGGTATATATGTTTGATGGTTTTCATGATCTCCTCTTTGTAACTCTTTGGGTGATAATAATGTATAGTCATGATAGGATTAGATCTTGATCCCTATTCTATGATGTGATTGATTCTTATATTAAGTGGTAATCTTGGATTCAAGTCATTAAACACCTTGATATGTTGATTTAAAAAGTTTTGAATACATTTTGTATCCATGGATAAACTGGTAGGCATCACCAAACAACTTTCTACCCATGAAACATAACTTTTCTAAAAAAGGCTTTACATTCTCCTTGTTGTATCCACTATAAAATCTCAATTTGTTCTTCCTTTTATAAATAACTCCTTCCCATTAGATCTAAATATGAGTCCCATAAATGACCCTAAATAATAGATCCACTAGTAGCCTTCAAACTCTTCTCCTTAAAGTCTAATTTTTTCACCACTAAAATTGTGTGTAGCCTCACTAGAAATAAACATGGTCATTCTTTGTCTAACATGCTCTCCATGAAATTTTAAAGAATTGTATTCATGTGATCTGAGGACAAAATCATTTTCATGCTCTCCTTCATTAAACAACTTGCTTCCCAAATAAATTATCCATTGAAAGAAGGCCTATCCATTATTGTAACCATTTGTGGTGATCCATGAAAAACCCCTCCAAGCACCACAAATTTCCCTCTAGATTCAAACTTGAGATCCTTGGAAGTATTTGAGAAATAATCATTGATGTGAAACCATTGTATACTAGAAACCATGTTAGTCTGTCCTAATTTCACAACAAATGAATCATAACATACCTCATGATCACTCATGGTTATGTTAAGTTGTCAGATTATTTTGGTATATATAATGGTGAGTCTCTCCACAATAGTGACCTTGGGGCTTCAAATTCATCCACTTCAAGTCTTATCCCTTTTACCTTTTCAACTTTATATAGTATGGTGAGTATCCTTTCAACCACAAGATCCATTTCAAACTCTAAAAATAAGTGTCTCAAACAAGAACCTAGGTCCTATAATTTTAAATGTATTTTAAAATTTTCATCTTTGTTATGGAATTTTTCATAGTGACAACAAATTTGGACTAATAGAGTGTCAAGCATCACATCTCTCCAAGTATTATCACTTTTATTGGATAAGCTAGAATCATGAAAATAATTAAATTATTTACCATTAATTGATAATCTAAATTTTTTGGTAAGCTAAAAACCCACATTAATATCCCCTGAGGCACTTCCCTCCTATGAATGTCTCCCTATAGGGTCATTCAGATAATCCTTCTCATAAACTACTTGATTTAATGCCTTACTTTCATCTTCATCAGAATGATTTGAATGTATATCTTCTTTTGTTGACACTCATGATGCCATAAAAACATCAAAATGATGACCCAAAATATTTTTCTCATCTTCTAATGTATCCATATTATGAAAATCATCCTTATGTAGTACTGATCCAATCTTTGGAGGATTGATGGGTGAGTTTTGAATAAGAGTCACTTTCTCACTCATGTATTCAACAAGTGGTATTTAATCCTTTACTTCATTAATATGACTAATTTACTAATCAATACCCTTAGAATTCATTACATTCTCAAAGTTCATACTTTTTCTATTGAGTGCTTTTCGCCTTCAACTTGAATGGTGGACTCCTTATGTTCTTGTTCACTAGTTAGTTCATTTTCTTGTAATTATAGTCCTAGGTTTTCTTCTTTCTTCATCAATTCATTCTTGGGTATCTACTCCTAGATCTCCTTGTGTAAACTTAATTGCACCACTTCCTTTTCCACTACCATTTTGGAAATTTTCAATTTTTCTTAGATGCTCTCCCCCTCACAAGCAAATAATACCTACCTGGTTGATCATATTGATTACCTCTACCTCTTTTAAGACTACTTTTCCTTTAAAAATCACAAAATTCCCTAAAAGAGAGGGATTTTTTCACTTCATAATTGATCTCTCCATATCTTTCATGTAGTGATGCATAATCATTACCTAGATGCATCTGCATAGATTATTTTTCATTACGTGGTTCTTCCTCCCTTTGTTGGAATTTAGCCTGGAAATATTTTGAAGTTGGATGATTGAAACACATTCATTTTATGATGGGATTCCTTCTCTCTTTTTGGATTTATCTAGATTAATACCTTGGATAGCTCAAATTAATTATGACATGGATTTTTGTTAGGTTATTTATATTTTTTCTCTATATCCTTCTGACCTCTATTGTTTGTCTCATGTAGATAACTAATTTCATGAAAAGGAATTCCCTTCTCTCCACTACCCATGCTATCTTCCTTGATATCTAGTAAATGAACTTTTAGTTTTTCTCTTTGAATGTATTTTGATTCTCTTTCACTAATACCACTCGCATGTATTTGATATTACATCAAGATGTGAACTTTGATACCACTATAATAACCTTGATTAATATTTTATTTTAAATTTAAGGAAAATATGAATGAAATTGACCCACTAAAAAAGATGCATGGCACATACACCCACTTTATATAACATGCACATTTTTATTTTAACTAGAAAAGTACATAACATAGATTTGGAATAACTAGATCTTAGAAACTCTCAAAATGGACATGCATGCAAAGAACACTACCAACTGATATATTAGATTTAATCATGGAAGGTAAATCCAAATCATAGATAAACTACATATTTTAAATGGAATATTAAAATCTCTCTCTCACACACACTAAGCAACTACTATGAATGGCAATGAACCACACTAAAGAAAATCTTACAACAGACACAAATCTAAAATTTCTAAATCTAGAACATTTGAAGCTCTGATGCGACCTCTAGTATAGATCACCATCATGAACCAAAGAGTTTTCTTCCTATGATTATACAACTAATGGGTTTATGTCTACTGATCCCAAGAACCTAAGGGGTTTCATCCTCAAATCTTATTGTTGAAGCACAGGTGAAAAAATTAGTATAAATTAGTTGTAATGGAGAATATATCCCATAATGATATCATCACATATTAATACTCAAAAGTCCAATGAGGGGAACCACAATCCCAAATCCTTGATTTGGGGACACATGAGTTTTAAAAATCACTAGTCTCCATCTTTTTCCTTCTTTGATTTCTATTCCCAAACATTCCCAAATTTGACCCAATTATAAAATAGATTTTTTTCTTAGAACCCCATCAATATTCTCTCCTAGATATCCCTACCCCATTTGGTAATTTGTTATAGAATCTCCTTATTAATGATGTCATAACCTCTCCACAAATTGTGCCTCCAAACATGCCACATACCCCAGTAGGAGAATATTACTCATATTAAATATTTAATGGCTGGGTAAGTACACAAAGTTAGGGAACAATTTCATGGAGATTTACATAATGTGAACACATTATTAAATAATGTAATCATATTATTAAATAACATGATCACATTTATAATGCAATCGTGTTAATAAAATGATCACATTAATATAATGATCCCATTCTCACTTGTTCAAATAATGTGATCACATTAATAATGTGATCATGTCAATAAAGTGATCATGTTAATAATGTGATCACATTCCCTGTGTAACCAAAAATAAATAAAAAATTAAGCCCAAATGTAAAATTCCTCATTTTGTATTCGATCTTTCTTTTTCTATTACATGTTTCCATTCTGTGATTGCATTTTAGGTGAGTGAGGCTAAACCTTTGCATAATTCATACCAAGAATTTGATAATTGATTTTGTTGCCATGTATACAAGGTAGGTGCTAAAAATATACACTTGTTAACCCTAAATTTTATAATTTTTTTGTTATTTTCATTTTTTAATTGTTAATTTTTTTGTTTTGAACAACTCATCTTGATAACCCTTTTGTTCTTCTGACTAACCCTCCATATAACCCTCCTATTATTCTACCTAACACTCTTAAACCTATGTAGAACCCTCTAGTTCCTCCTCTTAACCCTCCATCTAACCCTCTTATAGTTCCAAAAAATCCCTTGGCAATTAGGAGAGTCTAGTTAACTACATTATGGAAAATAAAATTAAAATTGAGGAATTAATTGGGAGAATTAGGGATCTCACTTCCACCAACACACACCACACCCATCTATCCAATTCCCTAGAGACATTATTAGGTCAAATTGACTCTATAATGAGTCAAATTAATAGATGGGATTCATATCAAGATAGTTGTAGGGATTATTATGCTAAAAAATTGTCAACACTTAAGGTTAATAATAATGACATATTAAAATCCTCCATTTTCACCTTATTTATTGACCTAACCAGCAATGTACCATTTTTGGTAATTGCTAAATGTTTTCTAATCCATCACTACCAATGTAATTTAATCATAGTTAATTTTTGGCATTGATAGTGGATGGTGTTTGATTATTTACCATGTAAAAACCAGAAGGTCTTGTTTTATTTTTAAAGAAATTCTACTTTGATTTTTTCCTTAGTGAGATTCTAAACTATTTTGATTATAGTAAGTTATAGGATTGAGAGAAGGTGTTGCACAAGATTGACCAACTACACATCAAGTGCCTAATAAGCATGCAAGAATCCATATCCAAAATAAAATTGAGCTTGAGATCCCCTTTATAGTTAAATAGGTCATGGAGATCAACACTCTACATTCTCTTATTTCTCTCACTGATACACTCATTTAGCATATGAGTAGGCTCTCACATACCGATGCTAGAGATACCCTGCCTCCTATGCATATTTGACCCCACCCTTGTATTTCTTATAGAGATATATGCACTAGACCTTCTGATGATGATGGCATTGGTGGTTTACAGGGATTGGATAATATACTTATGAGTGATGAGTTTTTGGCACACACATTTGGTGTGTAGACATCAGCCACTACATAGATGTAGGTATATTTTATATAAATGTCATGTTAAATTCAAGTTCTATTTGAAAATTTAATTTACATAGAACCTAAATAATATATGTCATTTTTATGTCCCAAGAGGTGGTGGTGCCTTCATCATCACAATCAACATTTATAGCATTTGACTTGATGTAAATATTGTTTACATTTTTAGATCTAACTACTGGCCCATCCACTACTACATCTATCTCTAGTAGGATGAAACCTTTTACTTATATAGAGGTAAAATTTTGATTTAATCTTATGCTCTATGAAAATTTAGTATTTGTATATTTTCCTTGTAATATTAAGTTAAATTTACCTATCAAATATCTCAAAATTTAAGTACAATACTATTAAATACACTCTTGGTCTAATAAAGGAGAAACACATGCCATATATATCTTCAATACTTTATAGAAAATTAAGTGAGACCTTGTCTACATGAATAAATGATGGCTCAAGTAAACATTCAATCATCACTATGAGCCAAGGTAGAAATAAGCATTATTGTTTCAATGTCATTTGCATAGGTGTTGATAGAGGTATATATTAAAATATAATTTTGAATTGTAAAAATATACTTGTTTTAAATATTTTTACTACATACTTGGGACAAATATATCCTATGTGAATGTATTGTGTATGCAAGGTTGTCTTATGACATTTGATAGTCTCAGTCATATGATTGGTAGGGCAACTTCTCATGTTTATTTCTTATTTTAGATGCCTATTCGAATAGCTAAACATACCAATAACTTATTTGAGCATCAAAAAATAGATTGAGTAGGATCACAAGATTGCAGTAACTGCACGATTAAATATTTTTTATTATAATTTAAAATTAAGTTATTAGCAATTGATTGAATGTATTTTTATGTTAATTTTGAAATAATACTTGTATATGAATAGGTTTAGCTACAAGCAAGCTTTGAGAATAGGACCCTTAGTCAGACCTTGGAGAAATCCAAGGTATTAGTAGGATTTCCATCTACCAGTAGGGCATCCCATGGAGAGTATTCTTTGAACAAGGAAAAGAGATGGAGGCTATTTGATGAGATGTGCTTTTTTGTATGCCTATATGCCAATTTATGCATTTTTGGCTTTGTATATATGTATATGACATTCACCCAACATTAGATATGATGTTGGTAGATGTAATCTTTTGTATGCATATCATGGAAATCTATGTATTATTTACGTTGTACACATTTGATTTTATGATTTATTTAGATTTTTCATCTGAATTATGTTAATCTACCTAATTTATATTTAGTTTTAATTTAAAATGTTATTTTATAGTGTTGTTATGATCTTCCAAACTATTATCTATTGGATATTGTATTTAATGTTGTACATAAATGAGGACTAAAAATTATTCTTTTCAGTGCTATAAATCTCAAATCTCCCATATTTTTCAAATTAAATTTTTTATTTGATTTTGTGTAGTGGAAATGACTAATGACACTCTTATCTATTTTTTATTTTTTGTCACCCATTTAAAAAATTTCAATTGATCATTAACACAATTTTATTTCAAATAAATCCCATACCCAATCATGTTAAAACTTGTATAATTTAAAGACATAAAATTATTCATAAATCCCAGTAAATTTCTCACTAAGATACCTATACCTACAAGTTACCTGATCTTTCACCTTTACCTGGCTCTAATGCCTTTTTTACTAGCTTTTCTTGAAACTAGGCCTACTACTTGTATTCCTTATATAATTATTTTTCCTTTATATTTTCCCACTCCTCTCGAATAATCTCTTATACACTCAAATCCTTTTGGGAACCATGTAAATGGTCTACTTTATCTTTGTAGCTATATCTTTTCTAAACTTGAAAGATGAACTTATACCTAAACTTGACTATAATGTATTTAGTCTAACAAAATACAACCTTACTGATATGAAACAAAATATTCACTCATGAGATAATGATTCATCTTTGGCCAAAACCGTCTATCATCCCATAATAACCACCTAATGTGTAGTTTGCTATTCTATGTTTAAGAAGGCTATGAAATTCCAATTCATATTCTCTAATATCATGAATAATTCCAAACTTTATATCCACTCTTTTTCTCAACTTGATTCAAAATCCACTCTCAAACAATCTTCTTTTAAACTAGTCGATTACTCATTAGGTTTACTCTTAACTAGTTGCCAATATCTCAAATTTACTCTCCTTATTTTGAAAAATATTTTTTAAGACACTTTCAATAAGTATTAATAAAATTCAAGGATTTATTTAGGTTTCAAAACTTATAATAAATCAACCAAATATAGGTGTCTAAGAGATTGAGATCTCATTCTCAAATTCTATCTTTTTAAGTTTGTATGTCTCTCGACCTAGTTGTTGATCCCATAGGTCAATTTCTCAAAATAGATTTTTTAGCTCTTAAAAATTACATTTATAGTATTATTTTAGAAATTTTAACATGTTTTAACCCTTACCCAAGTTTATAAAACTAAAATCAAACAAAAACTCATCCTACCGTCTGCACAAATAGTTCAAAAATGGTCTTCTACAGGTGTACATAAAAATAGTCCTTTGTACCTACAATTTCAAACCTCTTGTCAACCCAATGATAATTTTAATAATTGATAAGATCCATTCCCCACCTACTAACAAATTTGTATACCTTACTGTTTAATTTTTTGAGTTTTAGAGGTGTTTTGCTCATGAAACACTTACTTCCGATTTACTTAGAATTTCTTTAGTCTAAGAAATTAGCTAAGAATATTATCAACGTAGATTATACATGTATTTGGTTTTTGAAAATAGTTTATGAACCTTCAAAACCTCACTCATTCATCACCTTTAACACCCCACTCCTAAAATTTTACTACTTTATATGTCTGTCCCTTAAGGGCGTTAGGCTTCCTACAAATTATATTTGAAAATATCACAAACCTACTCCAGCCTCAAAATCAACTTAAACACTTAAAATATACTTTCATGAAAAATTGGGTGAGAAAATGGAGAGAGGAGAATGAAAACATTAACAATAAATATTTTCAAAGTTTAATTTGTGGTTGTATAACTATTATTCTGATGATTTTTTACCAAACAATTTTACTACCAACACATCATGGGAGCCAAATAACATCTAGGACTAGGTTCTTCTCCTACCATCGAGCTCAATTGACAAACCCACCACTAATTTCAACCTCAAGAATGCCCTCCCCAAAACAATAAAAATGCAATAATTTAGACTAAATTCCAACATACATAAAATGAAATATGTATGTCATTTATATGAACTACCATATCCCTCCCCTACAATTTAATCCATCTAATCACACTCAAGTAGGTGTAACCTTTGAGAGAAATCCATTAGATAAGTTATATTGATGAGTCCAAAAATGTAATTTTTTGGCATTGAACAATCAACTTCTTGAGCTCAAACTACCATTTCTACCTCTAGGACCTTTACCTAAGAATATATTGCTTTGATCACACCCAGATAGGTAAATTACACTTTATCACACTGCCACAACATTCAAATCCACCTGGAAGTGCATTTTCATTACTGTTTAGAAGTATGGAAACACTAATAAATGTTTTCAAAGTTTAATTTATGGTTTTATATATATTATTTGGATGCTTCTTGATAAAAAAATGACACTTCCAACACATATGAGGGGGTGAATAATGTCTAGGACTAAGTTCTTGGCCTCCCAATAAGCCTAATCGATAAACCCACCACCCATTCCATCCTCAATAACACCCTTTCCAATTGTTGTTACCAAATATTTCATGCTAGAGGAGGTTTTTCAATCCTAATTTAATATTTGGGCAACACTAGAATACTTCTAGGTATGTGGATTTACCTATAGTAAAAGTAGAGCTCTAGGTTTAAGGGCTAGCTCCCTAAATTTGACTTGAAGTGCTTATCACATATATTACTGATTTCTTGTGGGAAAAAGGATAGAATAATGAATGAAATAAATCTACTCAAAGGGGGTGATACACCATTAATATATCCAATATGCTATCATACTTCTTTCACTAAGAACAAGACCTACAAAAAAGCCTCAAAGTCTGAAGGTGTTCTAACATAAGTGTTTCAATATAGAGGTGATATGCATGAGACAACTCAAGGTAAGTAGACTAGAGATCAAATTTATATATCTAGGGACACTTTTACTCTTCAAATGAACCTAACACACTAGCTACACTCTATATGATCTATTAGAGTGAAAAATATTGCATAAACATGAAAGGATAAGTAGAATCGAGGATAAAACTTATCACTAAAACTCACCATTCATCACTTCACACTCAAAAAATAATGTTCATTAACTCAAAACTAAATTTAATTTATTATTTAAAGTAAAATTAAAACATCAAACCAATATGGATTTACCATACATGGATTGGAATTATTAGACAATAGCCAAAATGGCTAGTACTTATAGAATGTCAGAAAGAAAAGAGGATAATGAAGTCCAAGATTCACAAGAAACACTTGTCAATATGAGATAAGGAGTTAAAATTAGAGAATAATAAATTATGGGATATATCATGCAATGCCTACTTGAACAAATGTCCCTCAAAGGTATGAAACTCCTCATATCAGGTGTAGGACTCTTCAGCTACATGTTTGAAAAGTACCTTCATCATTTGGCCTTCTATGATCACTCCATATTACACTAGGGATAGATAAAATGATTTCATCATGAATATGGGGTTATAAATAGGATTTAAAATTCATTATATGTCCCTAATCAGCAATATTATTATGGCCAAGTTTTCTCACTACCTGCAGTTATAATTACTCTTCTTTCACTCACCCTTCACACTTGGCACAAAAGAGATCTTCAATTTTCCAATCCAATTCATAAAAATTGTGATATGACACATATAAAGAGTCCTCATGCCCTTATATTTATTAGGTATACCTTAAAGGCATCCAAATTAGAGTTTTGATCTTCTAAATTGGTTATCATCTTGTTAGGATCTTAGAATACAATTGATTACTTTTGTATAAGCAACTAAACACGGAATTGAAACCAAAAGTAATAAGTAACTAAAAATCATAAACAATAAATAATAGGAGATACAAGAAACAACCAATCTATATTAAACTCTTTTAAAAGGAAATACAATGAATAAATCTCTCTTTCCTCACACCTCACAAATGTACAGTAATTCTCCCTCAAGAGTTTTCTCTCTCTCTCAATCAATTACAATCAACTCAATTACTGAATTGTACATGCTATGAGGGTCTAACCCTACTATATAGTATACTAAAACACTAGGGTTCATGAGCCATGCATTCTCCACCCTTAGATCCACCTCTAAAATCAAAGGCTCAAATCTATTCTCCTACAAATAACAATTTTGGAAACACACAGAAGTTGGTGTCAGCCTGAAGATGACCGATGCCAGTCGACCCCTAACCGATGCCGGTCAACCCCTAACTGATGTTGGTTGGTTCTGACTGATGCCGGTTATTGTGTAAGCCCAAGAACCTCAACATTAGCTCATTAGTGAAGCTTTTATCTCCACAACTCAACAATCTCCCACTTGGAGATAAACAACTGCACCTATACCTATACAACAACATCCTCTAAACATCTCTGGCTTGTTTCTCCCTCTTCATGTTCAATCTTGAAGACCAACAAAAGTTGAATGAAGATACAACTTCTCCTTTGTTACCGGATTTGTTAACATATCAATAGGGTTCTTATCTGTATGGATCTTTTCTAGCTTCAACTGTCCATCCTCCAATACCTATCTAATGAAGTGGTACATAAGATGTATATGTTTAGTTCTTGAATGAAAGGCTGAATTCTTTGCCAAATGAATTGCACTTTGACTATCACTATACAATCTGCAACTCTCTTGCTCCTTTCCCAACTCTTCCATGAACCGAGTCATCCAAATCATTTCCTTGCTAGCATCTGTGACTGCAATGTATTCTACCTCTGTAGTAGACAAGGCAACAACCTTCTACAACTTTGAAATCCAGCTAACCACCGTTCCACCAATAGTGAACACATATCCTATGGTGCTTCTCCTACCATCCAAGTCACCTACCATATCCGAATCTACATACCCATGTAGAGAAGTGTTTGACCCTCCATAGCATAAATGCCTACTGTTGGTCCCTCTGAGATATCTAAGAATCCACTGAACTTCTTTCCAATGTTCCTTTCCTGGATTGGCCATAAACTTGCTGACAACTCCCACTGCTTGGGCAATATCTGGTCTAGTACATACCATTGCATACATCAAGCTCCCAACTACTGAAGTATATGGAACTCTACTCATGTAATAAACCTCATCATGTGATTTAGGACACTGTTCTTTGCTCAACTTGAAGTGTCCATCCATAAGTGTGCTTACCGGTTTTGCATCCTGCATATTAAACCTCTCCAACACCTTATTCACATAATCCTCTTGAGACAAAATCAAACTATGATTTTTCCTGTCTCTCTTAATACTCATGCCAAGGATTTTTTTTGCTGCTCCTAAATCCTTCATAGAAAATGTGTGAGCTAATTTTACCTTAAGATCAGTAATTTCTTGCATGTGTGAACCTGCAACAAGCATATCATCAACATCCAATAATAGGATAATATAACTACCATTATCCAATCTGTTAAAATAAACACAATGGTAAGATTGACATTTACTAAAGCCATGCTCTGTCATAAACCTGTCAAACCTCAAATACCATTGTCTTGGAGCTTGCTTAAGACCATATAAGCTTTTCTTCAACCTGCACACAAGTTTCTCCTTACCTTTGACCTCTAAACCTTCCAGTTCATCCATATATATCTCTTCATCCAAATCTACATGAAATTTTTTTGTCTTAACATGAAGCTACTCAAGATGAAAATCCTCAATAGCAACTAAAGATAATACAGTCTGAATAGAAGTCATCTGTACTACAGGAGAAAATATTTCACCAAAATCAATACCTGGTTTTTGTCCAAATCCCTTTATTACCAACCTAGCCTTATGTCTCATTTGTCCATTTTCTCCTTCCTTTAACCTATATACGCATTTATTTTTTAGTGCTTTCTTTTCAGCTGGAAACTCAACAAAATCCCACGTATGGTTCTCTTACAAGGAATCAATTTCTTCATTCATGCCATGCTCCCACTATTTCCTAAATTTTGCCTGCATTGCCTCATCAAAACTTTCTAGTTATCCACCATCAGTGAGCAAAAAGCAGTATAAAGAAGGGGAATAATGAATTGGAGGTTTACTTACCCTTTCAGACCTCCTTATGGGCATTTGAGACTCATTTATAGCTTGTTTTCCGCCCAATTTTTTTTTTGCCAGTGACCGATCCCAGTCATCTCTGATCGATGCCGGTCTGCACCTGACTGATGTCGATTCCTCTTGATCGACATTGATTTCCACCTGACTAATGTCAATTTCCACCTGACTGATGTCGGTCTCTGTGTTTTTTTGTGAGTGATGATTTTTACCCATGAGGTCATTTTGGATCATAACCTCTTCCAAATCAAGATTGCCCTACTTAGAATTATTTAGCCTCTTGAGCTAATCATTGTACATCACCTTCTCATTGAAAACTACATCACGACTTCTAATAATTTTGTTAGTTTCTAAATTCCACAACCAAAATCTAAAATCTATAAAACCATAACCAATGAAAGTGCACCGCATAGTTTTAGCATCTAGCTTCTTTCTATTTTATTTATCAATGTGCATAAAAGCTTCAAAACTGAAAACTTTGAGAAATGAAAGATCTACATTTTTACCTGTCCAATCCTCTTCTAGAATTCCACCATCAAGTGCAGTAGAAGGTCCTCTGTTAATCAAGTAAACCACAGTATCTATTGCTTCTACCCAAAACTGTAAGGGCAAACGAGCATGCAATCTCATATTCTGTGCATGCTTTATTATTGTTCTATTCATCTTTTCAGCAACTCCATTTTACTAAGGTGTCTTTGGAACCATCCTTTCCCTGTGTATTCCACTCATAGCATAATAACTATTGAATTTAATGCTATAGTACTCACCACCATTATTAGATCTAAGGCACTTCAATCTCAAACCTATTTCATTCTCAACCAAAGATTTACATTTCTTAAATGTGTCAAAAACATCAGATTTCCTCTTTATGCAATAAACCCATACCTTTCTTGTAGCATCATCAATGAAAGAAACATAATATTGTGATCCTCCAATAGAAGCTACCTGATCTGGTCCCCACACATCTATGTGAACAAGCTCCAACTTGTGCTTCTTCTTTGTTGACCCAGTTTTGAGAAACCTCACTTTCTTCTATTTCCCAAAAATACAATGCTCACAAAAATCTAGATCTATGCTTTTCAAATCTAAAAGCTTACCTTTTACTTAAGAACATTCATTCCCTTCTCACTCATGTGACCAAGCCTATAGTGCCATAACTTTGCATCTACATTTGAAGTAGATAAAACAGAAGGAGAATAATTAGTAATAAAAGTAGATAGATAAAGTGTACCTACTCTCTTACCTTTTGCTAATACAAGTGCACCCTTGGAAACTTTTCAAGATTAAGCTGTGAGAGTTAATGTGCAACCCTCATCACCCAACTTTCCTGTAGAAATCAGATTCCTCTTCAGGATGGGTACATGCATGACATCCTTCAACACCCATGTGTTACCATTCTGTAATTTTAGCTGCACTTTTCCTTTGCCAAAATTTTTACAAGGCTCATCATCCCCTAATTAAAATTTTCCAAAATCTCTATGGACATAATCATTGAGAAATTCTCTATTTGGGGTTGCATGGAAAGAGGCACCAGAATCTAAAACCCATGATTCTACCTTTATTATCCAAAGAAAATATAAGAGCATATTGTGCAACAATACCTACAACTTTTGCTTCTTTATTACCTTCATGCTAATTTTCTTGTTTATCCTTCAACCAACAATCTTTCTTTGCATGCCCTTTCTTTCCACAATTCCAACAGGTTATTCTTCCATTTCTATATTTGAATCTACTTCCCATCTTTTACCTTGATTTCCCTTGCTTGCCCTTCTCTCTTTGCCTTCCCCTGCTTTCAACACTCAAAGCATTACCATATGTTTCCCCTGTGATTTTCATACTATTTCGTCATTCAAGATTACACTAACAACATCATCAACTTTCAAGATATTTGAAGCAGATGCAGTATTATTAACTGCCATTACCAAACTATGCCAACTTTCAGGTAAAGAGCATAAAATTAAGAGAGCCTTAATTTCATCATCAAAAATTATTTTGACTAAATTTAATAGATTTACTATTGTATGTAAATAATTAAGATGACTAGATACATATCCACCTTCCTGCATTTGTAAATTAAATAATTGCTTGATAAGATATACCTTATTCGAAGCTGAGGGTTTTTCATATAAATTTTCCAAAGTATCCATTAAATCTACCATTGTCTTTGCCTATGATAAGTTGGAAAACATAGAAGCTGCCAGGCTCAACCTTATATATCCAAGAGCCTTTCTATCAAGAACATTCCATTCTTCATCTGCCATATCTGTGGGCTTCCTTGAAACTCCACCTAATGGTAAATACAGATCTTTCTGATATAGATAATCTTCAATCTGCATCCTCCATAATTTATAATTCTTGCGATTGAAATTCTCCATTCTTAGTTTAATTTCTTCTGCCATTGCTTTGCTCCCACTCAATTAGAAACCCCTGTGAGTGAATTATGTAATCAACAAACACTAACACGCTCTGATACCATTTGTTAGGATCTTAGAGTACAATTGATTACTTTTGTATAAGCAACTAAACACAAAATTGAAACCAGAAGTAATAAGTAACTAGAAATAAAAATCAACAAATAAAAGGAGATACAAGAAACAACCAATCTATATTAAACTCTTCTAGAAGGAAATACAATGAATAAATCTCTCTCTCCTCACACCTCGCAGATGTACAGTAATTCTCCCTCAAGAGTTCTTTCTCTCTCTCTCAATTAATTACAATCAACTCAATTACTGAATTGTACATGCTATGAGGATCTAACCCTACTATATAGTATACTAAAACACTAGGGTTCATGAGCCATGCATTCACCACCCTTAGATCCACCTCCTAAATCAAAGGCTCAAATCTATTCTCCTAAAAATAATAATTCTAAAAATGCACAGAAGTCGGTGTCAGTCTGAAGATGACCGATGACGATTGACCCCTAACTGATGCTAGTCGACCCCTAACCGATGTTGGTTAGTTCTGACCGATGCCAGTTACTGTGTAAGCATAGCAACCTCAACATTAGCTCATTAGTGAAGCTTTTAGCTCCACAACTCAACACATCTCTCATTCACTATGCCATTCTTGACTGGCTGAAGTGAAGGGACTTGTAGAGGCACTTTTGAGATATTATAAAGAAATAAATGTCTATATAGGGTTATATTAGGTCCTATTCTCTATTTCAAATTTATTATCACCTCTTGACTGTCTTTTTTACATATAAAACATCAAAAATTATTAATAAAATCTAATTTACACCTTATTCATACAAGTAAGGTAGGATCCAAATTGATGGGAAAGATCCATGGGGAGTTATCTACAAGTTCCAATCATCTTTCAAGTCTTTATAGCTCATATTGATGCCTTTCCTTCTTCGTATTTCTAATCAATCCTTATCAAGGGTTTTAGAGGGTTTTAGGTTATTTTAGCCTTTAAGGATTATTCATAGAATTTAGATGTCTAAACTATAAATAAATTCCATAAAATAAAAGTTCAAGGCCTTATTAAATCATGCTTACCTCCTTGATCTCCCATGGTAATATTTCGTAAAGGTATGAGCTTCCTAAGTTGACTTCTCGAGTTCTCTAAGGTGATTGTTCACCCTATTATAATATTAAGCCTATTTGTGGCCTATTTGTGGTCTCTTATACTAACCATAGGATCTAAAACAACTCAAATCACCCTATTAACATGGTTTAATGAATTGGAATGCTCATCTAATGTTAGAAGTGAGCCTATACCTATTTTAGGTATTAGGCCCAATTAAGACCTGATAGGTCTGTCTACATACATGTATGTTTAGGAGAACTTGTTTGGTATCATGAAACTATGAGGATATTTTTATGGTTTTCTATGTCTAACATAGATTGCTACATCTTTCTACAAGGTTTCAATACCTTCCAATTCATTTCCTAACCCTTTTCATCACCCAACCTATAGGGGTTATCTCTTTAGGAGTGTCCTCTATCTGAGATGGAAAAAAGGGCACTTCTCATATTTATTCAAAAAAAAAAGGATGGTATGATGATATTTTCCATTTTATGGGGATACTATGTGCAAAATTTTAGGTTTGAACCATACCCCTAACACTTCCAAGCCTCACAAAATAAAAAATAGACTTGTGGAGTACTTACTATGTGTAGTATTATGTATGTTGGCTGTAGGTTGTCCTTGAAAACCCTTCTATTCCCTATTTTACATGCTATAGGAACATCCTAAGATAGTTACTACCATTTATGAAGATAGTCAAAGCATGTTCATTATCTTAACCTTTTCCTAATCTTTCAATGCATACATTTTGCTTTGATAGGTCTAGAGTGTAGGTTATATGAGTGTGTTGTTTGCTCAAGAGAATATTATACCTATAGGTGGATATTGCATATTTATTCCTTGTGATATTGCTTCACCATATTCTTAAATTCATTAATACCATCCCATAGTCATTTAGGTCTCTTCAAACCATATCCATGCTAAGCCAATCACCAAGGCAGTCATAGCTTAGAGCACTTTCAACTATAGTCAACTGTAGTTGATACCTTATTAAAGAAAAAAAAGATCACTGTAGATACATTTTAACATTTTTAAATTTTTGTCACATGGTCTAGGATCTCTTTTGAGTTATTTTAAGGCACTTCCAACATTCAAGTGTTTATGTTTGCATGTTTCCATGTCTAAGTCTCCATCATATGTCAAAAAATACCTAAAGTCAAACTATAGATAGACTTCTTGAAGTCAAGGCACACCTATAGATGGTTATATAGGTTAATACCTCACAATTCAATCCCTATTCAAGTTTCTTGAATCACTAGTGTGTCTCTAACCTTCATAGGAATATTTTCCATGAATGTATGTTCCTGCACTACCACCTTGGATTTTAAAATTGCTTGAGGTTCAAAATATTGTAGAAAACACTAAAAAGTTATAGTGGAAGTGTGACCTAGGAATTTGACTCAAGAGAGGATGGTTAGTATTATGTTAGTTCCAAAATGAAAACAAAGTAAAATAAACACACCAATATCATTACATCTCTAGGCCTACACACTAGGGAGAGCCTAGTTAACAAAAGCAAATGATAAGCACAACTAAAAAGCAAGGAATGAAAACACAAGAATTCCTTTCACCATCCTTGGATGCTCTAAATGTCTTTGTAATGGTGGCTTGCTCGGCTTGTGCTTCAAGAAGTCTTATTCAATGGAGTGTGGCTACTTTCATCTCCTCTTGGCACCTTTAGCTTATGGCTTGGCTTGGCTTAGCTTGGAATATATTTGGCATTATAAAACTAATTACATGAAGTTTTTGTAACCAATCCTGCATTATAAATTTTCACTAAACAAGCTTAGAAATGATGTTGTGATGACTCCTATTTATAGTTTTTTGGATTTGACTAGAATCAACCTAAACCATCCATCTCAAGATTGATATGTGTAGTTAAGGATTAATTCAATTTTTGGAATTAAGTTTTTAATTATCCTCATCATGGCATTGGAAGAAGGGGTAATTAAGAGGAATAGAGGGCATCATGGAAGGCATTGATGAGGAATAGAGGGCATGAATCTTGATATTTGTGGCATTTATGGCATAGGGATGTCTTCTCAAGAAATGAGGTCACTTGATGATGAAGATATTCAATATTCATTTCTAAAAATAAGTTTTCAACAAGTTTCCATGGAATTATTAATTAGGCCTTGATTTGGGTTAACTAGCTCTTAAGTATGATTAAGCACATTATGCACAAATTACTCAAATTGATCATAATGCCTTGTTATTGGTCCTAAATTTGACTGGATATGAATTAGAAGTCCACATCAGATGCATTGGATGCATATTCCAAATTAAAATGTTTCCAACAATAAATAACAAAGTCATAAGTCTTGTGTAAAATATTTGATAGGAAAGAGCAGTCCAGAGAACATGGGTGCAAATTTGGAATTTTGACTCGAAATAGACTTATCAAAGTTAGCTAGCCCATAAATTGCATTTCCCAATTTAGGGATACCCTAGCCAAAATAAGCACTTGAATACATCAAATTCACATCATTTTGTGTATTTTAGTATTTTTAGGCCAAAGTGTGCATTTTAGATGGAAAGTAGCCAAAAGCTTGATTGGAGGTTATCGGCAACAAGTTTTAGTTGTCTATAGTTTACCCCTGTTTAGGAAGGTGTTGCAAGGTATAAGCATAGTAACATCTTCTCAAAGAATGAAAAGGACCTGTATGTCGATAATTTCAATGATGATAAACTAATTGTATAATTCTCCCTCGAGGGAATGGTTGGCACATGTGGATCGACAAAGAGTCCCTCAAAATAAATGAAGTGAAATGAGGGGACCAAAGAACGGAAAGATGATGGGGGTGAAAACACAATGATAGTGAAAAAGTAGTCAAAATCATTGAGAATGCAAGTGGGATGGTGCACAATGGTTTTCCCAAAGGTGATTATAAGCATTGTACCTCAATAGTGGCAACATAGTATGATAACATAATGATTTGCCCAAAGGTAGTTATAATCATTATGAAGATGGAACTACCCTAGTTAGGATAGACAAATAACATAATAACATGCCCCTATATAAAAAAAAATTAAATTGGTGACAACACAATGATTTTCCCAAAGGCAGTTATAATCATTGAGAAATGCAAGTGGGATGGTGTGCAATGATTTTACCAAAGGCAATTATAATCATTGGACCCCGATTATGGAAAACATGATAAACTTGGTTGAATATGATGATAACTTAACATAAAGGGTAATGATGAATTCGAACAACCTACTAATAGGGAGATGCTCATCCAAACTAATAATGGTTGAAATGCTTTCTTGGTCAATTACTCTATCTAGGATATGATTGGGAGTGGAATCAGGATGTCAGTGCCGAAGAGATGCAACCATTAGTGAATAGACTCCTTGAAGTTGAGATTTTTTTTAGCATGTGATGGTAGGATTTATGATATAGCACCATAAATAATTGGCCAAAATATGTATAAGGACTGACTCTGATAATCCAATACTCAATAGAAAACAATACACCAATTATAGAAACCATGATGACAATGTAAACATATGAATATGGATAGATTTAAGTGAAAGTGTGTGTAAGAAATAACCCAATGAACACACATAAACTGAATCAAGGTAATAGTGCTAAAAGTAAACAAACAGGTAGATAAATAAATAAAATAAGTAGAAACAAACAAACAACGCAATGCAATCAAAATCCTACGAATATTGCCCCTAGAAAATAGGCTATAACTTAACAAATGAACTAAATGGGGGAATCAAAGAAAAGGAAGGGGGTGGTTGAGCTATCTCCATAATCACTAGGCAAGTGGATGTTGCCTACATATTTTTATGGATGTAATATCCAATAAAAAACTTTAGGCCAAATGAAGTTCTCTCACGGAATGGGAAGATTATGATAACTAATGAAAACAAATAGAATGGATGTGATAGAAGAATAGGAATGGACTTGTAAAATGGCAAGTGCATGAGAGAAAAATGCCAAAAAGGTGAGAAAAATAAATTACAAGTGATTTTCTTGTAACTTAGTAAGGGTTCCCATAATTCTTAAGGCAAAGAAGTGTTCAATGTTTTTGTTCTTTTCTAATGATTTTTTAAAATGTTTCTGGAGTGTCTCAACTCAATCAAGAATGATGAGACACTATATGGTTCAAGCTTGAAAAATAGTGAGAGTGTTCATACTTAGGTTTCTCATAAAATGGTAAGAGCATTCAAAATTAGATTGCTCACAAAATGGCGAGAGAGTTCAAACTTAGATTGCTCACAAAACAATGAGAGCATTCAAACTTAGATTGCTTAAAAAACCATGAGAGCATTAGGAAAATGGTGACTGAGATGACCTCAATAAGTATTAAGCACTACCTACATAGTCCCATAATAGGACCTCAAGCCACTGTAGTTCCACCCTTACAGTGGAGGAATTTGACTAATGTAGTAGCCAATTCAATCAAAATAGGCACAGTTGGTAAAAAGACATAGTATGGCATAGGAAGTGGCAAGTTAGTATGTCAAGGCTTAGTATTTCCCCTAGTTTGCCCATAGGCGGTTATAACTAGGACATAACAACATAGATTAATGGTACTAATTTTCATAAAGGTGGTTATAATTAGCAATAGGACGGGTGGTAAGAAAGGACTAATAAATGAATGATGAAACTACCAAAACTTCTATCACACTATCCCAAAATACAATCTCTACCTAAATTTCTTGAACCAACTAATGAATTAATTAGATACCTTGATGCTAAAACTATGTAATGAATGACATAAACCTAGGTCAAATAGGCTAGGCTTTAGAACACATTGGGTCGATAGGGTGGAAATGGAAAGTGTATATGACAAAGAGGATGGATAAGAATGGTATGTGTACAAAGAGGAATAGTGAAAAAAAGGCATAATTGAAATGGTCCTAATAGACAATACACCTTATCATTCAAGCATAGTACCGCTTAAGATGAATAATATTCATTGGCTCTAGAAGTTTGTCACTGTGTGGTGTGGCAAGCTTGAATGCTCCTGATCCATAATCTACAATGATGACAAAAGGCCCTATCTAATTTAGTTTGAATTTCCCTTTATGTTTCTTCTTAGTCACGGTATTCTTTTGATTTTCTTTAAGATTAAGATCACCAAGTTCAAATGTTTGATATTTCACATGATGATTGTAGTGGCCTTTGAATCAATTCTGATATGCTTGAATATTTTTGAGTGTAGCTATGCATTTTTCATCAAGTAGATCAATATCTTATAGGAAAACTACTTGATAGTCATTATCATCTAGGATATGCTTGAAAGAGATGCATAGTAAAGGTAGTTCAACCTCAACGGGAAGGATGGATTCAATACCCTAAACAAGTGAATATGGGGTGGCTCTTATAGGGGTACAATGATTGGTATGATATGCCCAAAGGGTAGGGAATATTTGGAGATGATAATCGTGACTGACATCATTGACAATTTTTTTGAGAATGATGACAATAGTTTTGCTACATTCCTCAACTTGGTGATTAGCTTGAGGGTAATATGCTATAGAAAAATGTTGGGTGATGTTGTATTCAATACATAACTGATCTACATCTTTTTTCTTGAATGATCCTCCATTATAAGATATAATGTTAGAGGGGATATTGTGGCGATAGATGAGGTGGTTGAAGATAAATTTGGAAATTTGCTTTCCAGTCATGTAAGTGAGGGGTATAGCTTTAACCTACTTAGTGAAATATTCATTGGTGGTAAGGATATGTTTATGGACATTAGATGAAGTGGGGTTAATCATCCCAATGAGGTCAAGTCCCCATCTATAAAATGTCCATGGTGTCAACATTAGTTTCAGAGTTTTGCTAGAGCATGATTCAAATTAGCATACCATTAACATTTATCACATTTATTTACATATGTAGTGGCATCTAATCCATTCTGGTCCAATAATAAATACTAAGCAAGATATTTTTGGATATGACTATCCTAATAGAATGGGCTCCACATACTCCTTTGTGAACTTCTCTTAAGGCTAATGTAGACTCTACCAAAGTTAAACACTGAAGTAGAGTTCCATCAAAACTATAGTGGTAAAGGGTGGATCCATGTAAAGTATAATGAGTAGAATGATGAATGAAGGCTTTAGTTTGTTTTCAAGATAGGTTAGGTGGTATAACTTGGTCGTGAAGGTAGTTGTAAGGGTTTGAGTACCATATATAATTAATACCAATAATATCACAAATCATGGCAACAATTGAAGGTTCATGAGTTGGTGCTAACAAATTCCTGATAAGGAACTGATACTCTCTAGCTTTATCTATTTGTCAAATAAGAGAATTAATAGTAGCCATGGCATCTATAGTTGTGTTATTAGCCCTTGGTATATTCTCAAACTAAATGTTGGAAATTTACTTTATAAGAGTGTCAACCATGGCTTTATATGGAACCAACTTGTCATCTTTGGTCTAAAAATGATCTATGACCTGATTGATGATTAAATAAGAATCACCATAAAATTGAAGATGAGATATATTCCAATGCACTACTTTTCAAAGTCCTACAACAAGTGTTTCATACTCGGCCATGTTTTTCGTATAAGGAAAGTTGATTCTGAATGATTTAGGAATTAGATCCCCCTATGGGGTAATAAAAAATAAGCCTACCCCCAATCCATGCGCAGTGAATGATCCATCAAAATATAGATTCTAGGGCTACTCCTTAAGGGGTGTATCAATAATGTTCATGATGGATTCATCAAGAAATGGAAACTTGAGTGGTTGTGTGTCCATGAGAGGTGCTATAGCAAGTTGATCTGCAAGAACTTGTCCTTTGATTATTTTATGATTAACATACTCTATGTCAAACTCACTAAGAAGAATGATCTATTTAGAAATTATACCTTGCAAAGTTGTTTTAGATAGTAGATACTTGAGCAAATCTAATTTTTAAATGACCTTGGTTTTATTATTCAACATGTAATGATGTAGTTTATGAGCTATAAAAACTATGGCTAGACAAGCTTTTTCAATAGGTGCATAGTTATGTTCATATATAACCAAGGTATGAATTATGTAGTAAATATCATGTTCCTTTCCATTTTCATCATTTTGATCCAAGAATTCCCATAAATCATAATTAGTAGCTGATAGGTATAACAAGAATGGTTTTTCTGGCATAAGAGGTAATAAAATAGGCAAATTGACAAGATAGTCCTTGAGTTATTGAAAAGTTGTTTGGCAGTGATCATCCCAGTGAAATGCAACTCCTTTCTTCAAAAAATGTGTAAATTGATGGCATTTGTTTGCTAATCGAGAGATGAAGCATCAAATGGATTGGATCTTATCTTGAAAACTATGAAGTCGCTTCAAATTGGTTGGTGGTGGCATCTCAGTTATAGCATGAACTTTAGCTAGATCGACTTCAATACCTCTATGAGACATGATGAAGCCCAATAATTTACCTAAATTTACCCTAAACACACATTTATTTGGATTTAGTCTAACTTTTTACTCTCATAGTCTTTCAAATATATTACACAATACTATTGAATGGTTGGCCCTGGTCTTTGATTTTCCTAATATTTCATCAATATAGTCTTCAAAAATATAGTGCATCATATCATGGAATATGATAGTAATGGCTCTTTGATATATATCTCCCACATTCTTAAGCCCAAATGGCATCACCTAATAACAAAATGTTCCCCATAGAGTAGTTAATGCTATTTTATGTTGATCTTTTGGTGTTATTATGATCTGATTGTATCCTGAAAATCCATCCATGAGTGAAAGCATTTCATCACCAATCATAGAGTCGATAATCATGTCAATATTAGGTAAAGGAAAATCATCTTTAGTACAAGATTTTTTGATGTCCTAAAAATTAGTACAAATTTTGATTCCTTCAGGCATTTTACTAAAAGGTACTACATTGGAGATCCATTTTGAGTAGTCAATCGATCAGAAACATCCTACTTCTAAGCATTTTTATAACTCTTTCTTTACTAATACATAAATGTGAGGATGCATCTTATAGATATTTTATTTTACCAGTTTGGCATTAGAATTAACCATAAGATGGTGTAGAACCAAGGTGGGGTCTAATTCTAGCATGTTAGAATAGGCCCATGCAAATATATCCACAAACTCTTTCAATAGAGTTGTAAAGATGTCCCATTCCTCCTCAATGAGATATGCTCCTAATTTTATTTAATTTAGGTCTGATGGAGTCCTTATATTTATCTCTATTGTATCTTCGACTAGGAGGGTCGAACCATCTTCTAGGATAGTAGGTAGTGACTTAAACTATTGGACTATGTCAGGGTCCTCTGTTAGGACTTGCTCTTCAACTTCTCCTAGGCATGATGAATCTGAGTCTCCTAATGATAGATTTGGTCATGTAACAAAAACATTTATAAATTCTTGGAGAATTTTATCAAATACTTGTTGCTCAAAACTAAACTCAGATCCATAGGCAAGTTCATCATTGGTGGTCTCCTGGTCTAAATTCAAAGAAGAATGAACACCCCCATCTAATGGTGCCTAAAATAGGTTTTTACCACTAGACTGGCCTTTATCTTTACTTCTTCCCTAGTCAAAATGTACCTCAAAGAGGTTTTCAATTTTGGACCTCAATGTTTTACTTATTTGTTTTTAGCTAAGGGTGTTTACTCACTCTCCAAAATAGGCTACATGATTCAATGTGATTGAGAATCCTAATTTATGATCTCTTAATAGAACATTGTCTCTAAGGACTAAGAAATCACAGAATGCCTCATCATTCTAGAACTCATCAATTGGTAGATTGGATTATTGTTGGTCTCAATCTATCAGTTGGGGATAATCTAATGGCAATGGATTATGATGAATGGCTTGGGTAAGGGTAGAAATGGCATTTTTATCAAACAAGTTGGTTTTAGCTAGGTTATCAAAGGTAAGGCTATGATTAGACTCTATGTTGTTGTCGACATCATCATCAATAGTCACTAGTGATGGAGTTTGAATAAAATATGTGAGGTCACCTCTAGGTAGTTTAAATCCAAGTCCGTAAGGTATTTCATATTTATTCATGGAAATTGACTCGATGTTTCCTTGATGATTTGGTCTGAGGCATTTTTATTCATAATTATGATGCTCCATGATCCTATTGGGAATAGGATAATTTGCATTTTTATAACAATTAGCTTAGTCATCATTGTATAACCATGATTCATTCCCTTCAAGAGGGTCAAGTCCTAGGCCACATGCTCATACAAAGGTGACAAGTCCATTATCTTTTTTCTTTTATTTCCAATGCATATGTGGAATGAATTTAAGTCATCCAAAGGTTTTCAGATTCTGAGGAAGATTGGTGATATGAAATGTGTCATGGGTCACATATTCTCTTGGTCCATTATCTAAAATGGTGAAATGATTGGAAGCTTTAGGAGGTGGTATGTGGGAAATGGAATCCAAGGTATTAAGATCTATGTAATTATCTGATGAAGGATCAATAAGTATAGCTTTTCCTTTATCCTGCTTGAAACTAGGATTCATACCATATTGACAATTATAGCTTTGAAATTTTGCCTCAAGATGCTTGCAGTGTTCATATGGGTGTAAATCTCCTAGAATACTCACTTCCATCCTTATGTGGGAAAAATTGATATATTAATGCAGTGTTGATGGGAATACATGAATCTCATGTAACCAATGCCTTCTTACAAGTATGTTGTATGATAACCAGAGATTCAACACATAGTAAATTGTATCATGGGTCAAAATCCCAATGATAACTAGTAAATTAATGGTGCCCTATGATTCTCTTTCTTAATTATCATAAGCTTTGATAGCTATTGTTTCTAGATGGAGATCTATCATCATGTACCCAAGAAGCTTGATGAGCTTGAGAGAAACTATGTTGAGGCTAGATCTATCATTGATAAGGACACATTTCAATTTTTGCAATCTGATACAAACTTCTATGTGTAATGGGTTATTATGGAGCAGGCCAAGGGAAGACATATCACTTTGGTTAAATGTGACTTGTTGTGTTGGAGCTAGGTGTCCAACCAAAGCTTGAAAGTTATCAGGGGATATGTCACTAGCAATAATAGATTGGGTCAAAAATTCATTCAAGATGTTCTTGTGGATTATTGACATCTACAATAAATATAAAATAGATATTTATGCTGGTGTCTTCTATAATTTTTCCACAATATCAAACTTCTTATCTTCATCAAGAGTGAATGGTTTAATTTGAGCCTAAATGGTTGGTTGGATGATAGGAAAAGTGGTATATGGTTGTGGGCCTAGGATAATAATCTTCAACCTCCAAGTTGGGATATTATAATCAAGATTAAATACTAGACCATTAATGCTAACTGATGTTGGAAATGGTGTGGGACTAGATAGGACAAGTCTCAATTTTTGATCCACTTGCATGTGGTCACATGGCAGGAACAAATTATCATTATAAGATCCAAAAGTGGATGTCCTAGTTTGTTAGTTTGCCTGTATGCACTCCTAGGTCAAATAAGGATTATCCATGTGATTTGGTTTAATATTTTTGTTTAGAAATGGTCCAGGATGATTATTTCTTGGTCTAGCATTAAAGAAGATGGTATTAATACTACCCCATATAATATGACCTATAACCCTATTGTTGTCATGTGTAACTGCATGGTAGATTTGTTGGTTGTTACCATTCTGACTTTGGTTTTGTCTATTGTTTTGCCATTGTGGATTATAATATTGATTTTGTTGGTTCTGCTAGTTCAACCTTTACTTTTGATATTATTGATTTTACTATTGCATTGGTCATTAGTGTTATTGATTATTTTACTGCTATTGATGGTTATGTCAAGGAAAGGGGTTTTGATAGATCTTAAGAACTTGATTTGTAGTGGAAGAACCATTATCCAATTTTATCTCCCTATTCTCCAACATATTTTTAATTAAATGCTTGATTTGGACACATCTTCATAGATTATGCCCATTAACCTGATGATAGTAACAAAATTAATTTTCATGGTACCAATCAGGGTAAGGAATGCCTTCTAGATAATGCTTTGGTATAGGCCAACTAATCAGATTAGCCGTGGCAAGCTTGTTAAATACAGATTCAATAGGTTTTCTTAGTTGCTAAGGACATGATATGTAGGCATAGGTCTCCTAGGAGGAGGGATTTGTAATGGTAAAGACTGTTGTATTTTTTGTGTAGGTCTTGGTTGTTACACTTATGGCATTGGTTGGAGAGATTACTAGGTAGGAGCAATCTAAAATGGTGGTGCATATGATGTCTTCATAGTTTGGACATGATAATATTTTGTCACTCCATTTCCCACAACATTATTATTTCAATTGAATTACTTTGGTCTTTCATGATTATTGGCCTCTGTTGGTTTTGATGCTTGCGCTTGATTAGGATGTTTCTATTGGGTGTTTCCTTGATTGGTAGAATTAAGTTTGATGACTCCTTTATTGATTAACACTCACTCAATAAAGAAACCTTTATCAATGATCTCTTTGAATGTATGTGCATATTGTAGTTCTAGATGATATGATAACTCACTCCGTAGATTTTTAGTAAACACAATAGATGATTGTTTATCTAGTAAACTATGAGTGAAATGGATTACAAGGGCTCTCCATCACTATAAATAACTTCTAAAACTCTCCCAATCTTTCTTCTTTTCTTGTGTTAGGTCTACTAATGAAATCTCATGCTTGAGATTATAATAAAAGTGATACATAAATTTATCAAAAAGATCATCAAATTCTATTACTAAATTCTTGGGAAACTTTAAAAACCACTTCAAGGCTTGTCCATCGAAGCTCCTTAAAAACAACAACAAGAGGTATATGTCACTATATGCCACGGGTTGACATGCGACAAAGAATTTAGTCAAATAGGCCTTAGGGTCACCTTTCCCTTTGTACTTATCAAATTTGGGTGGTTCATATCCTAGAGGAATTGGTATCTACAAATACTCTATGTTGAATGGATAGGAGTACATGTCATCCAATTTGAACTTATTAGTCTACTTCCCTACCTGAATGGTAGCAATTGCATCCTTCATCTATTACAATTATTGGGATAATAAACTAGAAGGGATATTGGTTCGAGGGAGAATATTGGTCTGGATAGATGGTTTGGAGGTCACAAGTGGGACACTTTGACTAGGGTATGATGGAAACACCTATTGGGGTACATTGGCTTGGTTGGGGAATGGACCAGGAATACGCATACGTGGATTATGATGTACTTGAGATTGTACATTTGGCTATGTGATATTCTAGTTTGGGTTGATGATAAAGGTTTGAATTAGAGGATTTTATGGTTGGGATGAAGGGATATAACTATATTGTGCCTATTTTGGTTAAAAAAGGACATGCTATTGACTAATCAAACCTTGATGTTGAGTGGGAACTTATAAACTAAGACCTTATCTCTAGATTTGTGGCACATTTTGAACCAATGTTTGTTAAGTAGGTACTTGAGAAACATGGGGACGTCTTTGTTTCATGAATCCCTATGAATAAGTGAAAACATGTTGCAAATTCAACATCTGTCACTTAAAAATATTTGCACATTGTTGGCAAGTCATTGCTTAGTTTTGGACTAACATATTATTTTTTAGCTGAAGAGGTATGTGTATTGTTACTTGGTGAGGTGGAATATTAGTTTCCCCTAGTTGAGGTGGCAATGTACTCATCTTATATTGTGTTGATACACTAGACTATGTCTATTATTTTGGAATACCACTCACTACTTTTTGAGGAGTAAGATTTATCACATTTTATCATTGAGGTATAACATTAGCCATATTGGATTATATAATCATGTAGGTTATACACTTGAGGAAGTGGCTGGGGTATATAAACTCCTATTCCTTGGTATGATGATCTACTCATGGGATTAGCTATAGGCACACATTGTTGGCTAGTTGTTTAGGTGTTAGTACCACTTTGATCAAGATTAGATGTTGTTTGCACATTGTCTATTATGTTTGGCTCACTATTCAGTTTAAATTTTGAAGACACTTCTTCAATAACTAGCATATGTATCAACTTATCTATTGAAGCAATTTGTATAAATGGGTTAGAACTTAGATTCTCCTATCTAGTTAATTCCATCAACACCCCTGTTGAAAGAATTAGGTAAATGAGAGGCTTAATTACCATGTTCATCTTATTGAAATTATGTGATAAATTTAGGTAGGTTTGGTATGCTATTTGCATTTGGTTATAATGATCTTCTATGATTTTTTTCCTAGATTGGATATATTAGGGTCTTGGTATGTTTTTGAGACTAGAGCCATAGGATTGCTAGAAGAAGCCTATTGATCATAAATAATATTGTGAGGAATTCTTACTAGATTTGGTATATTTTCATGGTGGAAGTATACTGGAAACTTAGCCCCTACCTCTATGGCCCTGACCAAAATCTTGTCTTTGTTCCCTAACAAATGTCGCTCAAACAAAAATGGATCATACATGGAAGCTAAATTGGTAGAGTATGACTATTGAAGAACTGGCTCATCTACCATGGGTATTGTAGCTAAGTATTGCATGCTTTTTTCTTGGTATTATTCTATGTAATGTGGTGTGTTAACCAAATAGTTAGCCAATGGATCTTGGATTTGTGCCCCTAATTGAGTATTATAAGAAGGATAAGAATCCATCTCATAAGCGATGTTTTCCACATAGGGTTCTTGTACCATTTGTTCCTGCACAACTACATTACTAATCCCTATATTGTACATGAGTCCAATACGTGTGTACAAATACATGTTGGGATCCATAGTCAATGCTTGACAATAAAAGGTGAAAGAGTTATACAAACTCTAAAAAGAATAGAATCTAAAACAAATGATGGCTTCAACTTGTTCTAAATTTGTCAAAAAGATCAAAAGGTTTATGAAAATATTTGTGAGGAAACAAGCTAGAGTGAAGTATCTAACATTTCACTATTCACACAAATGTAATAAAGTAAATGGATTGAAAAATCAAAATGCCAAACTCTAAGGTCGAAGTGTTTCAAATCAGTCTAATCTAAGAAATTAAAAGTTGCTAGGTCTTTTGGCCAAATGCAGCATCAAAAGCTAGGCTCAAACAAGGCATGTTCTAGGACTCTTGGCCAAATGACATCAAAAGCTATACTTTGGAAATAGATGAAAGTTTTAATCTAACATATTTGAAACACTTCTTAAAAACACTAAGAATTTTATTCTTGGACATAAACTTGATCAACTAGGTATAAGGTATGAAATAAAATGCACTTTAGCAATAGCTTATTTTCTCCTAAATAATGGTATAAAACTTGGGTCTTTCTGACAAACAAGCTTGACAAAGGTGAATAGTATAAATATGATTTAGATAAAGGATAAAAAGTACACTTGGATTAGTCTAAATATGTAGGAATTAATTTGGGATTCTATGGAAGAGGGTCCATGAAATAATGTTCAAAATAATTTGGGTAGCATAGCGATGCTATACTACCTGAAAGGTGTGATAAAAAAATTTGTTTCAAAGACTCTCTAAGGCAAAGACATTTTTCCACAATTTTGACAGCATACCACTAATTTTATTGACTTAAAATGTTGTGTTACGTAGATCTAAAGTGCAAGTGTTTAGCACAAAATGGATTTAAGTCTATCAAGTAATGATAACGATTATGAGTCTAAAATGGCCTTCAACATAAATTGGAAATTAAACCTAATTTCCCTCAAGTTTAGTTCAAATGGCAAACCCACATAACACATCAACCCTATGAACTTGTAAAGGTGTAATTTCAAATTTAAATAATAAGTGAAGGACTTAAACAACTTTAGTAAAGGTCTAGACTCAATTGGGTAGTATAATTACACCAAAGTGGATGATATGAATCTCAAGCTTTTGATGAACTTTGAACATGGAAAATGGATGATCTCACGTGGGCAGCATAATTCCTCGTTGTTCAAAGGAAAATTTGGACTATGTGTTGGGTTTGGTTTATCTGTTTACACCAAGTTTTGAATCCAAACAAGATTTTAAACTAGGACAAGATCAACTAATTAATCACCCTTAGATCCTAGATTGACAAGGTTGCTTGGTACGATTGGAATCCATCAATATACATCATTTGAGATAATTCTAAGTATTCATCCAAAATTAAATACACATTATATAGTATACTTTTTACACACACCCCCCATTCTCTCAAATGATAGTACTACAACATGGACCTTGAGGTGAACCTTGCACCAACAATACTTCCATGGCAAGTTGGGATTTGTCTAAATTATAACAAGCTTATAAATGATCTAGGGGAATTAATTACACAATGACTTTCATGCCAAATAGTGCAAAATAAAAGAATGGATTTTGGATCCGTATCACTCAGATTATTGAAAAAAGGTATAGTCCTTTTTGCAATACTACATCCTATTTTTCACTCAGTTTAGTACGATGTCCAAGTGCCACTATGCCGCATGTGCAATTCTATAAAGAGTCAAATAAAGTCAATGTCAGAAGATGAAAACCCAGGTCAAATCTTCCCTAAAGAACTTGTGGGAGGTGATGAAGCTCCCCTCTTAATCTAAGATGCATAATTAAATAAAGCATGAAAATATAAATAATTTAGGGTCATTTTCAAGATAACCCAAACTTTGATGAGTTTTTGGGGAGTGTTTTATATGACTTTATTTTTAAGACTTGGACTAGGCTATTTATAATAGGAATGGCACTTTTGATTCCAAGGGTTCCATATAGGGGGAAAATGGAACATACATGTAAAATACCTCTTTTTGCCAAAAAATATTAATCTGAACAACTATTGCAAGCAAAAATTGACAACTGTGTTAAATTTTAAACCCAAATGAAATGTTTGGTGGTGTTCATTTGACCCCTTGGTCTTAGTTTTAAAATTTGAAAACATTCACCAAAAACACATAAATTCTTTGTTAATGACCAAAAAAAAGTTCCTAATCAAACTTTAAGAATGAAAAAGTGATTTAAACATGTTTTGAGTAAATATCCCACTTGATCCTATAGCAAAATTTTTACCATGTCCTTCAGCTTTGAATCCCTTTTGAATTTGAAATAATCAACTTTGGAAAAGTAGGTCTCGAGTCTATGTTTTTTTAAAAACACAATGACTGACATCGGTCAATACCATTGACATCGGTTATGGCCAACTGAGATCTGATCAATGTTGGTTCTACTGACCGATGTTGGTTAATCAAAGTAACTGATGCATGTATTTCTACTGATGTCAGTTGCTGTGTAAAAATGATGTCAACCAAAAAATGTTATAAAACTAATTTGCAAGATTTTTAAGAGCTCAAATAAGTTTTTTAAGGTTGACTAAGGATCTCTTTTAGGTGTAGGATGCATCTAGTCTGACTGGGCATGGCATTATGTGACCTAGGAAATTGACTCAAGAAAGGATGGTTAGTATTGTATTAGTTCCAAAATGAAAATAAAGTGAAATAAACACACTAATAGCATAACATCTCTAGGCATAGACACTAGAGAGAGCTTAGTTAACAAAATAAAATGACAAACACAACTAAAAAGTCATGAATGAAAACACAAGAATTCCTTTCACCTTCATTGGATTCTCCAAATGCCTTTGTAATGGTGGCTTACTCAGCTTGTGCTTCAAGAGGTCTTCTTGAATGGAGTGTGGCTACCTTCATCTCCTCTTGGAACCTTTGGCTTATGGCTTGGCTTGGCTTGGAATCAATTTGGCACTATAACACTAGTTGAATGAAGCTTTTGGAACCAATCCTGCATTATAAATTTTCACTAATTAAGCTTAGAAATGATGTTTTGAGGCCTCTTATTAATAGATTTTTGGATTTGACTAGAATCAACCTGAACCATCCATCTCAAGATTGAGATGTGTGGTTGAGGATATATTTACTTTTTATAATTAATTTTTAATTATCCTCATCATGACATTGTAATAAGAGTAATTAAGAGGCATGGAGGGCATCATGGAAGGCATTGATGACGCAAGGAGGGCATGAATCATGATATTTATGGCATTTATGGCCTAGGGATGTTTTCCCAAAAAATGAGGTTACTTGATGATGCATATATTGAATATTCATTTTCAAAAATAAGTTTTCAACAAGTTTCCATGGAATTATTAATTAGGCCTTTATTTGGGTTAACTAGCTCTTAAGCATGATTAAGTACATTATGCACACATTACTCAAATTGATAAAAATGCCTTGTTGTTAGTCCTAAATTTGATTGGATTTAAATTGGAAGTCCACATCAGATGTGTTGGATGAATATTCCCATTTAGAACTTTTACAATTACAAATAATAAAGGCACAAGTCTTGTGCAAGAGATTTGATAGGAAAGAGCAATCCAGAGCACATGGGTGCAATTTTGGCATTTTAACTTGAAATAGATTGATCAAAGTTAGCTAGCCCATAAATTACATCTCCCCATTTAGGGATACCCTGGGCAAAATGAGCACTTGAATACATCAATTTCACATCATTTTGTGTGTTTTAATGTTTTTAGGCCAAATTTTGCATTTTAGATGGAAACTAGCCAAAACCCTGATTGGAGGTTATCAGTGGCTAATTTTAGGTGTCTACAAAAAGAATGCATAAATTAGGAATCCTCTAACACTATACTCTTGGAACAAAAAATCCACTCCCTTTGGTCAAATCATCTCTCTTATGATATGGATATATGATAAAAACATTTGGACCTATCTAGACTCCATGTTACATTGGTATATGGCAACACGAAAGGTATACAGGGCCCTATTTTGGATATTTTAAGGGAACTTATCCCTAAACTTAGTTTCTTATCTTGAAGTGACTGCTCAAGTCTATTTAACCCTCGTAGTTCCACTATTTACTGCTTCACATCATCAACATTTTAAGACCATAAGGAAGGTATCCAAACATGTTCACACACCTCCATGTAACACTTTCAAGTTTCTATCAAGCACACCTATAGGTGTTCATGTAGGTTATAGGTTAGTGTAGGTGAGATAGAAACATATGAATAATGTGAATGACCTTTAAATCAAAATTAGACATTATATCAATACCAAATGGATCCTTTGAACATTGAGGTAATGCAAATCATTTCAAAATATTCATTTACACCTTCTCAGTCTCCTGTAGGGCACCTGTAGGTCCACATTAATAGTGCAAGACTGTGTTAGGGATTGAATTGTTCATCATTATCCATCTCATGCCATTTGAAGGGATTATATTTTTTTCTCATGTTCCAACAATGTGTTTAACACCTTTAAACTCTTCATTACACCTCATGATCATGCTCACATCTTCATATGCCATGATTGTAGATGATACTTACAAGAACTCACTATGTCTTATGTTCTTTAACTTCAACTCCATGATGTTGACCATTGAGACTAATATTTAAAAGGAAAGGTTATTGTTATGACTTGAAAAGTATAGAATACATTATTTCATATTCATTTAAAACCATTATAGAAGAGAAAAATGTTTGTAGTTATTGAAGCTACCTACAACTAATAATGGAGATCTCAACCTACAAATTGAAGTGTTTGAGATCATAAAATCACCTCCAAACATGAAAAAAAGAATGGAAGCCAAGAAATAAGTATTCCCACATCTTTTATAAGTAATTTGACTAACTACATTGTACATACAAGCTCATACAAGGAGAAAACCTACAGGATATGGGGATTAGCAAGCAAAATGAGATAATCAACTTCTTTAAAATGGTTCATAAAGAATAGGCAACCATTATTCCAACTCCTATAATAAATTTTAAGTATTCCAAGTGTACTATCTACCATCATGAGTATTTGACCTGAAACCTCTCCTACTGGCCATATCATCAAAAGCCCTGTTGACCAATTTTATATGTCTAATAGAGTGATAGATGATCATAAGGGTTTTTAGAAATTTTTGAGAATTTATAAACTAATAAAACATAAAAAATAGTTTAGTTAATTTTAATATCCATTACACAAGTTTACCCCATGTGCCACTCTCCTCTATTGGCAATACAACTACCAACACCTCCTCTTTTTCACTTGTTTTCTTGATTTCAGATAGGAACCAAAAAGTTTCAAATATTAATGACATTAATGATAAATAATTTGACATATTATATGTTTAAATAGAGTTTGGAACACTTTTACACCAACTAAAATTGCACCACCTTCATTTATGACCCAAATATGACCCTTAAATGACATATAATGTCTTAGGACTAGATTTAACTATGACCAAGGCTAAAAACCCATTATATTACATAAAATTAACCATGAAACACCATATAACATTTTAATATACCATTATATCAAGTTTTAGACTATAGGGGGTTGACCTAATTGGCTTGTGGTCAAAATACTCAACACCAATATAAGCAAAATGTAATTTTTTAGAGTAAGTTCAAACATGCATAAAAAAAATTGTAAATAATTTTCATGAACCATAAAATACCTAACCTACATATTTAATTCCTCTAATTACACCCTATATCACTCAATTGGAACCTTTGATATCAATCCATTAGATAATTTACAGTGATGGGTCCAAAAATGCAACTTTTTTTGGCATTGAACAAGTAACTTCTTGAGATCCAACTACTATTTATTCCTTTGGGACCTCCACCTAATATATCACTTTGAGAATGTCCAGATAGGTAAATTACATGTTATAACACTACCAAGACATTCAAATCCACTTGGAAGTGTATTTTCATTACCATTCAGGAGCACAAAAACACTGACAACAAATGTTGTAAAAGTTTAAGTTGTGGTTTCAAAAATATGGTTATAATGCTTCATAAAAAAAACTTGACACTAAAAATACATCTATGGGGGTGGATAATTTCTAATATCAAGCTATTTTCCTCCCATCAATTCTGATTGACAAACCCACCACCCATTTTGGCCTCAAGAACTTCCTTCCCAATACAATAAAAATACAATTTTTAACCTAAGTTCAAACACATGTTAAATGAAACATGTAAGTCATTTATGTGAATTTTGAGATCCCTACCCCACCTATTTAATCTTTATAATTTCACCTCATATTAATCAGGTGGAACCTTCAAGAGCAATCTATTAGACAAGTTGCAGTAACATGTCTAAAAGTGCAACTTTTTCACATTATATAAACTTCTTGAGCTCCAACTATCATTTCAATTTGATAATGTATATATATTCAAATTATACATTATCACACTGTGTTGACATTTAAATCCACTCGAAAGTCACTACCATTCAAGAGCACATAAACACTGACAATAAATGTTGTTAAAGTTTAAGTTGTGATTGAAGAACTTTGGTTCTAATGCATCCTAACTGAAAATTGACATTACCAACATGTATAAGGGGAAATATAACATTTAGGACTAGGTTATTGGCCTCCCATCATTCCTAATGGATAAATATACCACCCATTTCAGCCTCAATAATACCCTACCCAATACAACAAAAATGAAAATTTTTAGCCTAAGTTCAAACATGCATAAAATAAAACCTGTATATCATTTATGTGAACCATTAGATCCATATCCTACTTGTTTAATCCCTCTAATCACATGTGATATCACTCATGTGGAACCTTTGAGATAAATCTATCAGATAAGTTATAGTGATAGGTCTAAAAATACAACTTTTTTTGCATTAAATAGGTAACTTCTTGAGCTCCAATTTCCATTTCCTCCTCCAAGACCTCCACTTGAGAATATATCGGTTTGATCATGTCTATATAGGTAAATTACACATTATCACACTGATACAATGTTGAAATCTACTTGGAAGTGCATTTTCACTACCATTCAAGAGCTTCTCTTAGCTTGAAGAATATAGGATTCTCTATTAACAATGCAAACCATGCAAAGGTGAAAGCTTATCTAGCACCACTATCCTATATAAAATTATTAGTAAGTATTTCAAAATGAAATTCGTATGTCCTACCTAGAAAATAAAAAATAATTTCATAAAATTTATTACATCTACATTTGAAAAGTTAACATACCTACATATTTCAATCCAACGAAGCACTAGGATATGCTCTAAACTTGATATTATAAAGAATATCTTCATGGTCTGAATCCCAAACTTTCAATAGTTCCCTGTTGAATTGCCTCCCATGATATTTTTATAATTGAAAATTCATTTCAAGTATCAAATTTTAATAGTGAAGTATATTCTTGTGCATCTCAAACTCTTCAAGCAACCATTGATCTAAAATTTTTATAGGATATTATTGAAACCAAGTTCTAGTGACTACTACTGACCTAGTGGGATAGTCAACAGTTTATCAATATATAATTGGGGAAGTCAATTTTTTCTTTCTCTTCACACACCAACACAAGTATTAAATAGTTCCCTCTTCATTATCCTCATTTGTGATAACAGAAAAAACATGCCCTATATCACAAAAATACATTTCTAGTGATAATATGAAGATATATAATGAGAATAAATTGTACATAATGAAAAATATTCTACTTGACTACACTAGATCATATAGATGGTCAAAGTGATCTAATGATGTCATATTTTTAAGTTGTAATTCTATTGAAACCTAATATGTGATGATTATAATTAGAGGTTTGGAACTCCAGTCATCCACCCACTCTTGTGACTCACACTCATTCCAAACAAAGTCCACACATGCATAACAAAAACATACCAAATGTCTCATATGAATAGTCCAAAAACTAAAATTTGAGTTACAAAATGAGTGGAGGTCACTTGAAACCATTAGACTCATACAATCCTCATACTTTTCCAAGTGTTCTTCCTCCATTAACCATAAACGTCTATGAAAAGTAAAATTTAGTTGAGCACCATGACACATGTTCTCATTACACCATTCAACCATGATTTTTTCATTTGTCAAATGAACACCCTCTTCAAATTTCAAATCCTCCCTTGAAATATATCTTTTTACACATGCTATAGTACCACCATGCTCTCCTTTTCCATGGCTATCCTTGGTGAAAATCTAAATGTTTTCTACAGCAGTGGTTATGTGCATCCTGCTCAACCACTAAAACTTATGTGCATTTTTTAATTACAATGTGCAATTGTCTAACCAAATGAAATGTTGATTGAAATTAATGTTCCTTTAACTCAAATATTCATATAAGTTTTTAAAATAACCTTGCACATACTTTGAACCATGTGATCGATCATCATTGATATATAAATGGTACTCCATTAATATTTTTCATTGTTGTTCTATATTATCAGGTCCATGCATGAATGTTATATGCATGAATATGGTAACATGTGATGATTTGTAATATTTTTATTGAACTTCCATTTGGGTTTTGAATGTGTAATTTTCAGCAAATTCAACTACTGAAATAATCAAACCATGTGGGAATGTATCCTTGATTATATTAAAAAATTCATCCAACCATCTAGCGTTGTTTGTGTGCCTTGCATACTCATAAATGATTTTCTCCCTAAATATGACTAAAATTTTGAAAATATGTATATTTTTTGTAAAAAAATCACATATTTTAGATTCTCTACCATATTTTAATTGATAATTCACTAATTTATATTTTCTTAAACCAATGAATTCTTATCCAATTGCACTTGTAATCTCCTCATGGATACAATTTTTTTTAATTTTGGCAATAAACCACAAATGCTAAAATTTGAATTTAAACATGATCTATTACAAAATAATTATCTATCCAGTCTATTAAAAATATAGTGTTCATCTTATTTTTAAAACCATTTATTTTTTCCTTGTTTGGTCACTTACTGCACAAGTTTTAAGTATACACTGGGAAATATTACAATCTTGGGTGGTGCATGATTTTGAGCCTATAGTATAATATGCATCATGTGGATTTTAAACAATTTTATTTTTTTCATCATCCATTTTAGATGTTGTTAGTCCTAATGTGTACATTATAGGTCTCATCTTAATCATTTTTATCAATGGAATAAATAATTGGCATCTTTGACTATCATAATCCAAATTATAAAAGAAACTATCCCAAATTTGTTGAGAGAGTCTTCTTGAATGGAAATTAAACATTTTGTTATGCATTGGTTCTAAAATATTTTCATCAACTTCAATTAAGTACTTGTATTTTATACTCACAATTATTGGAGCTGTTGTTAATGGTGCAATTTGTTGAGAGGGTGTTTCATAATCATTATTACTTTCATTATTTAGAGGTGGGATGACATTTTCTCCATTGTTTATTTATTCATTATATATTTCCATGAAATTTACTTGATTTTTAATTTCAAAATTATTTTTTTCCATCAAATTTTATTCATTCATAGGGGGTGAAGCACCATACATAGACTCATCATCAACACAATCAAAAACTTGGAACTTTGAATTTAAACTTCAAAAATTATCTAATTCATTATTGTCAGTTTCATTATTATTCATTTCATTATGGTCAATCTCATAATTATTCAATTTATAATGGTCAATTTAATCATCTTATAATTCATTATTTTCAATTGACTCATTATCTATGGCATTTGGTTCATCAGGTTTAGGGTTTGTACCTCATCAACCATAAAGTTTTTGCATTTATATCTTGTATTTCTCTCTCAAATCTTATAATTCCTATGGTGTTTTTTTCTTATACATATTCCTCTTCCTTAAATGTGATCTAGCACCCATCAAGGATAATGGGTAGCTTTTGAAAGGTGTGGTCAAAAGAACATAGCTCCCACAGGTCCCATAAAGAATATTTTTGGGGACAAAATTCTTGATTTGGGTTAAAATAAATGTTGAAAAATGAGATTAGTCTATAATAATAATATTATGATCAAATTATATAATGAAATCACGTTATGAAATAAGGTAATCACATTATTATTAATACTAGGCTATGCTTCAACATAGACATTGAGAAGTGAGTTTTATCTATATTAAGAATAACATGATCAAATTATTATTAATACTAGGTTATGTTTAAAAATAGACATTGAAAAGCGAGTTTTATCTATATTAATAATAACATGATCATGTTATATAATAATGTGATCATGTTATACTTAATATAGATTAGGGATTAGGGATTAAGGCATTAGTGCATAGAGTTTAGGGATTAGGGATTAGTGCATTATGGAATATGGATTACAATTTATGTTTTAAGGTCTAGGGATTAGGGATTAGGGTATGTAGGGTTTAGGTTGAAGGGTGTATATAAGGTCTAATTGATGTATTCCATGTGAACCTAATTCATACTCTAAAGGATGTTAATTGGGACTAAATTGATTGGTAAATAGGGAAAGCTTATGGTTTAAAATTTAGGGTATAGTGTTTAATGTTTATAGTTTATGACTTAGGTTTTAATGTATATATGAGCTATGGTACACAAGATCAATCGTAAAAATAATTCTTAGTCTAAATGATGTTAATCTGGGCTTAAAATGATTGTTTTATGGTTTAAAGAGTTTATATTTATGGTTTAGTATTTGGGGATTAAGGCTTATAGATTAGGTTTTAGGGTATATAATGTACAATCATGAAGGTGATTGGGGTAAATTTGAGTTCCTTAAACTTTGATATATGAGTAAATAATGTGATTTTAGGCTCAATTAGGACCCACATTATCACATATTAAGCTAATTAAGTCAATTATGGTAATGAGTGATGTTATTTTGACCAAGTTCATCCCTATGAACCTAATTCTTACTATATATAAATGATGTTAATTGGGACTAAATTTATTGGTTTAGGGTTTAGGGTCTATAATTTAAAGGGTTTTGGGTTTAAGGCTTATGGCTTAGGTTTTAAGGTAAATGGTATAGAATTTAGGGTTTAATTTAAATGGTACAGGTTTTAGGGTTTAGGATGTCAGATATAGGGTCAAATCACTATGGTAATTGAAGAAAATTTGAGTTACATGTTCACTCATTTGTGACAATTACCTTCATGTTTACATTTAAAAAAAATAGGGTCAGTTAATCCATACATAGAAATTATTCTTAATACTCGGTTGGGGTTGAACATAGACATTGAGAAGTGAGTTTTGTCTATATTAAGAATAATGTGATCATGTTATACTTAATATAGATTAGGGATTAGGGATTAAAGAATTAGTGCATAAGATTTAGGTATTAGGGATTAGGGCATAAGGCTTATAATTTATTTTTTAGGGTTTAGGGATTAGGTCATGTAGGGTTTAGGTTTAAAGGTGTATATAAGGTCTAATTGCTCTAGGCCATGTGAACCTAATTCTTACTACAAAGGATGTTAATTGGGACTAAATCAATTATTAAATAGGGAAATTTTATGGTTTATAATTTATGTATAGTTTTTAGGGTTTAAGATATAGGGATTATGTTTAGGGTACACAGAATCAATCACACATATAATTCTTATTCTAAATGATGCTAGTCTGGGATAGAATGATTGGTTCAAGGTTTAAATAGTTTATAATTATGGTTTAGAGTTTAGATATTAGGAAATGTAAGGATTAGTGCTTAGGGTATAAGTTTTAGGGTATATAAGGTAAAGTCATGAAGGTGATTGGGGTAAATTTGAGCTCCTTAAACCTAGATCTATGGGTAAAGAATGTGATTTTGGGATCAATTAGCAACCACATCATCATAGATTGAGATAATTAAGTTAGTTATGGTTTAATGATTGATGCAATTTTGACCAATTTTATCCCTGTGAACCTAATTCTTACTATATATAAAGGATGTTAATTGGGGCTAAATTTATTGGTTTAAGGTTTAGGGTCTACAATTTAAAGGGTTTAGGGTTTAGGGCTTATGGATTAGGGTTTAAGGTAAATGGTATAGGGTTTAGGATTTAAGTTAAATTGTATAGGTTTTAAGGTTTATGATATCAAATAAAGGGTCCAATCACTAAGGTAATTTAAGAACATTTAATCTATTTGTTCACCTATTTATGACAATTAAACTTATGTTTGAATTTTTGATAAATATGAGGTCAGTTAAGACATACATGTTTCATACATTATACAATTGATTGAGCCATAAATTTGGTTTAAGGGATCAATTTTTCCTAAATCATGCCCCTAATTACACAAATTGACTAATTGGATATATTCATGACATAATCAAACTTTTAATTTTTCCCCAAATCATATTTTGCTCTTGAAGGTGTTCAAATTAGTCTCAAATGCCTCCTTGATTAAATTAATTAACTCTTCAGTTAATTACATATGACATGGCATTAGGGTTAATTTCACTCCAAATCACATAATATATAATTTATAATAGGTTCATGTGGCTCACTTTTACCATAATTACCTCCACAATCTAACTAATTAACATTTACATTCATTAGCTGGTGACTTCAAGTTTATTGAGATTAAAACTAACATACTATACATGTAGAACTTGCATATAAGTAAATAATGTTTATTTGCTTCAATCAAGCTAATGATATTGTAGCTAATCAACCCCTAACTCACATTTTATAATTATGCAATTAGGTTTAAGGGGCTCAAAATAGCCCAAATTTAATTTAGATGCATAACTAGATTTATATTCCAAAGGCTAAATTTTGGTCATAGGTTTAAAAAATGCATTTTATGACATATCATGATAAAATAACTTATATCGTAACACATGTATTTTTGTAGTATGTAGTGGGCATTAGGGCATAGGGCTTACAATTTATGTTTTAAGGGTTAGGTGTTAGGGAACATGCTTTAGGTTTAAGGGTGTATATAATTTCTAGTCTCTTTATGCCATGTGAACCTAATTATTACTACAAAGTATTTTAATTGGGACTAACTCGATTGGTAAATAAGGAAAGTTTATGTTTTATAATTTAAGGTATATTGTTTAGGTTTTATGGTTTAGGTCTTAGGTTTTAATGTATATATGGTTTAGGGTACATAGGGTCGATTGCAAAGATAATTGAGGATAATTTCAATATTTTGGACCCATTTATGACTAGAGAACATCTTTTTGGGTTGTCATTATACCGCATGTCATCATTAAGATTAAGTGAATTAGTCAAATGGGTTAATCAAGCCAAACTAAGCCTTGTAAACTTAATACTCAGTCTAAATGATGTTAATCTAGGCTAAATGATTGGTTTAGGGTTTAAAGAGTTTATATTTATGTTTTAGGGTTTATGGATTAGGGATTAGGGTATAGGTCTTAGGTTATTTAAGGTACAATTATGATGGTGATTGGGGTAAATTTGAGCTCCTTCAACCTAGATCTATGAGTAAAGAATGTGATTTTGTGCTCAATTAGCCCCCACATCATCACAAATTGAGCCAATTAAGTCAATTATGGTAATGAGTGATGTGCTTTTGACCAAGTTCATTCCTGTGAACCTAATTCTTACTATATATAAATAATTTTATTTAGGGATAAATTTATTAGTTTAGGATTTATGGTCTACAATTTAAATGGTTTGGGGTTTAGGGTTTGAGATATCAGATATAGGGTCAAATCACTATGGTAACTAAATAAAATTTGAGCTACTTGTTCATTTATTTATGACTATTACTTACATGTTTGCATTTTTGATAAATGTAGGGTCAGTTAAGCCATACATGCTATAAAATTGATTGAGGCATAAATTTGGTTTAGGGGCTTAGTTTTTACATAATCACACCCCTAATTTCACAAATTGACTAATTGGATCAATTCATGATAGAATCAAACTTAATTTTTCCCCAAATCATATCTTGCTCTTGAAGGGCTTTAAATTGGCCTCAAGTGCCTCTTCGATTAAAGAAATTAACTCTTTGGTTAATTATATATAACAAGATATTATGGTATATTTCACTCCAAATAACATTTAATATATAATTTAAAATATGTTCATATGGCTCATTTTAACCATAATTACCTCTACAATTTTACTAATCAACATTTGCATTCATTAGTTGATGACTTCAAGTTTATTGAGCTCAAAACCACATTCTATACATGTAGAAATTTCATATAAATATATAAAATTTATTTTCTTCAATTGAGATAATGAAAATGGAGCTGATCAACCACCAAATCACATTTTATATTCATGTAATTAGGTTGAAAGGGCTCAAAATAGCCCCAATTTACTTTAGATGCACAACTAAATTGGTACTCCAATGGCTAATTTTTTGTCATAGTTTTAAAAAATGCATTTTATGACATCTTGTGATAAAATAAGTTATATCATAAAATGTATACTAAGTTACACCTTAAAACCAAGCAATTATAAGTAATCAAGTTAACATATTAAAATGCCCATAAACTTTTTGAAGTCTAATGTGATACCATGACACCTTGATTCAGTATCCAAAGTTAGGGTCCTTTCCTGTATCGCATGAAATAAAAAAACTATTAGGGAGCTAATGAACATATAAGATCATGTGTAAAATTTGAGGCAAAAAGCAAATATGGATTTTTGGGTGTTATGAATATATAATGCGATCCTATTATTAACTAACATGATCATGCTATTAATCTGGTTAATAATGAGATCATGTTAATACCATGATTGCATCATTAATGCAATCACGCTATTTGAATTTGAATTCAAAAATCATACCTTTTAGCTCAAGAATGGCTTGGATTCTCTACCTATCAATCTACAACTGAGTCTGAGAGTTCTGATAGAAAATGAAAAAATCAACTTAAATTTTTAAATACCCTATGAATTTCAATGGTAAAATTCAAAAACTTAATACCATCACAATGAGCATGCTCTCCTCTTTCCAAAAATATGATTTTTATAAATTTTAGACTAATTTAAGGTTTCAAACTATGTTAATTTCTAACTATACCTTTTTTATGCCACTACATGCCACAATATACATGCTTATACATGTTCATGTATTTTTTTTTTCATTGATCCAAGTGAAAAAAAATTTATATGGTCACAAACTAGGCCTAATTATACAAACATTCAATAAATAATTGATTTTCATTTTTTTGAGGTAGTTAGGCACACCACACTAACGACTATCCATGTTTTTTTCAATTTTTAAGATCTATTTACATTAAAAATTCATAAAAAAATATAGGTAACAAACCATAATATCTTACCTAAATTTTCCCCAAAGGGTTTCAAATAATATTACACACTGCTAAAAAATTGAAATTCCTCTTCAAATTTTAGATGTTTGACCTAGTTATACTTAACTATTTTTAAAACCATTTAGTTTTTTGAAAACTAGACTTGAAATGATAATTTTAACGTTCCTACACCATCTTCAAATTTGGTGTGTAGATATCTCAAATTATCTATAGAAGTTTATATTTTTTAAATTTCAAGAAAATCATGTCCATGGGCAGGACACTTTTTGTCCCCCCAACTTTGTGCGCTTACCTGACCCATTTTTTAAATATATAAATTATGGTGAACCAAATAATATTAAAAAAAAAATTCCTAATTATTTAATTAGTTCTTTAGAATTATGGGAATGGAGCAATTTGTCCACCCTTTAGATTTTTTAGAAATGGGACATGAGAGATAAGGATTCTCTTAACATTACAAACCTAGTTTCTCTACAATTTCTTTAGAAATCATATTTTTAAAACTACCACCATCTATAATTTCTTTACATATCTTACTTATTGAAGCGCACCTTGTTTGAAAAACGTTCATACAAATCCATGACTCACCACCCTCTTTATTTTTTACATGCTCTTTCCTTTGAGCTATCATTGTTCTCATTGTGATATTTTCTCTTATGTCTATTTTTGTAACTTCTTTGTTTCATTATTTTAATTCAACTTTAACCATATTTACGATTTGGTGATCCTCTTACCTCTTTTCTTATTAATGATAGTGTGGACACTCTATGTCTTTCTTATCCACATTTAAAACAAACATAAGGCCTTTCTGGACCATTCCATACTCTACCACCACCATTGCATTCACCACTTTGAAATACTTTTCATCTTTGCACAAATTTAAATACTTGTATATTATCTTTTTAAATTTATATATCATGGGATGATTCTCCTCTACTAGGATTAAACCTACCTCTAGTGTTATTGAACCCACCTTGTCCCCTTGTTGGAGATGATTGTCCTATTTTTAACCTAGTTGATATTCTAAAAACCTATTTTTTTCTTTTTTACATTCAAGGCTAATTTATAATAATTTTCCATGTAAATTATTCTATGCATATTCATTTTACATTGAATATAAAACTTCAAACCATTTAAACAGCTTGAATTCATCAGTTTGCTTGTTTCATCATGCTCCACTTATATGTAAAGCTTATAATCCTTATATGTACATATTCTTGTATACTATGATCCTTTCTTCTTAGATTATAGAATATTAATAATAAAAAAATGCATATTATAGAGGGAGAGGTTTCTACTTCAAGTTCTTCTCCAACTTAATCTAATTATTGATCATTTTGTTACCTTTTCTCTATCTCTCTTTTTGTAGGTGATCTTACCAAATCATTAGATGACCCTTCAATTTTGTGCATGCTAACTTCACTTTCTTTTCTTGTTTTTTCCATATTATTTAACAAGGCTATCAATTCTTCTGGTTTTAAAATATATCCATACTCTAAAACATCTACCTTTATTCTCTCTAAATCATGAACCATCATCTCTTTTATTGATGGTAGTTGTTCATGTTCTCCTTCTTTTATTCATATTCCTCTTCAAGATTTATTTATTCATCTATTTCATCTCCCTCTTACCTTTATCTTTGATTTATGACAATTGTAATCAATTATTCCCCCTACCTTTGTAGCTATTGCATAGCTCTATTCATCTATGAAACTATTCCTCTTCGTCTCGGCATCTTTACATATGTTATTTAATTAAATAATATTCTCTGAAAATATAATTTCAAAACCCAATACAAATTCATAAATATTTTACCTCCAAGATTTGAACTTGATCTAATACTAGATGATGAACCCCAGAACTAGTAGATCAAAAATCACAATAGACACAATATTCAAAATTTCATGAAATAATATTTTTTATTGATTCTCACTAAATAATAAAAGTATTACATAATAGTCTCTAAATAAATCTAAACTCAAAATTGGAGTTGACATGAAAAACTAAGTAAAATAAATTAAAACAAAAGCTACCTAATATAAACTGACCTATGCTATTTTTAATCATTTCTATTTTTAGTTACTTTCATCTTCATGCAAGTTCAATAATCGTTATTTTCAGTAATTTTTCATGCAATCACATATGGACCTAAAAATAGTTATTTATACTCTACAGACTAAATTTACATTAACCAATGAATTTTAACTCAAGTTCATGTCTAGTTACAAATATATCTAATTTGCATTATTTTAAAATTTCTAAAAATAATTATTAAATTTTAATTTCGTATCCTTAGAGGATAACTAATGGCCTTGGAAATATATTGAAAATGATATTAACTAGCTAGTGCATGTTGAGAGCACATTCTCCTCTTAGATATCATCATTTTTCTACAAACGAGAGTTCAAATAGACTTAAAAATAAAAAAAATTGTCCTCTACAAGATAAGTGCCCACATCAACCATCATTTAAATCGCACAAAAGTTTTAAGGTTTAAAATTGATCTCTAGTTTTGAGTTTATTTTACAATATTAAAAATAAATTTCAAAATTTATATTAAATAGATTAAATTAAATATCTCTCTTTATCCATATCTTTTCCAATTTATCAAATTTATCAATCATTTTACTTTTCAATTCAAAATTTTAATACATTATGTAAAACTTAATTATTAAATTTCTTTTATTTACATAAATTTTTATTTGTTCCATTGTTTTAATAAAAAATTCTTTTCATCTTAAGTCACAAATCACCTCAAACACAAATTATTAATCTAAAGTATTCCTTAAAAATTGGCTCTTCCTTAGACTATTCATTTTATAAATGAATCTATCAATTGATACACCCAAAATAATGAACTTAATAATATATTGTGCTTTTTTTACTTTAATCTAAAATAAATATAACTTAAATTGATCATCTTTCAACTGTATATCTCACACACTCACACACACACAATATCATCATTATACATATTATTTTTTTCTTATATTCGATATCATATTATACACCACACATATATATAATCATCATCAAACATAATATCATCATTTTGCGATTCTAATATATATATTCGATGATGACATCATAAACAATAGAAAACCTGAGAATAAAGATAGTGGACCAAAAATAATGAACATTATATCGTGTTGTGATTACTCAATTTTCTCTAAAATTTATATGCCTCGTTGTAATCATTTATGGAGATAATATATGTATACATGGTTTCTATATCAAAACCATGATCATGAAACGGTACATATTTACCATTTAAATATTTATTCGATATAAACCCTTTAAAATATTGCACCGCAAAAAAAAAATGAACTTACAGATAGGTGTGCATTAAATCAAAATCGCTATAACCTTAATAGTTTATTATTGAAATGTTTATACATGAACATAAGTTTTAATATGATTAAAACATGTGTGAAAACATCAATGTAGATATATGATGCACCTTTCATGTTGTTTCATTATATAGTAAGTGTGCATATTATAAAACAATATGTTGCCAGTTTAAAGTGATTGAGACCCAATTCTATCGTGGAAAATTTAACAGGCCGTAAATGTTTATAGCCAATAGTAAACTCTAATAATTTTTAAGAGAATATACACAATTTAATAAGATAATAAATTTTTAATATTTTTCAAAAAAATGTTTTGTTTCGATATATATATATATGAAATAAATTATTGTTAATTGTTAGGATATAAATTATTTTTGAATGGGATCCCATTTTTCGATTGTGGAGTTTTCTCATTGGGCATCTTCTTCATAAGCTCTACTATTGCCCCTTCCTTCCATAGAATCAGTTTGAGCTTTTCGCATATATATTTTTTGAACCCTATGGATAGAAACTTCATTTGGTCCTTTGGGACTTGGTTCTTCCACAACTCTGGGATCTTCTTGTATGCATGGTTTCCATTCTTTGATCCCATAGAGTCAAAGATCACCTCTCCTCCCCTTTGCATTAGATTATATCATTTCCACCTGTCTTGACAAAAGATGAGCTTATCAAGAACCTGGTCAACAAAGTGGGATCTTTCATGAAAATCAATGGGAGCTTGCTGGATGGCATATTTGTGAGTGTTTGCACCCTTGTCGACATATCTAAACTTCTTTTTCATTCGATGCTTTTGTCCTCCTCCCAAGGTAAGAGGATCCAATTCTTGAACTGTGGAGGCCTTCTATTCCATTATTTTCAATGCAATCTCTTAGGTCACAAGGTGACATCCTACTTCTCTATGGTACATCTTTCTCCCTCTTCCCCCTGTTAAATGGTCTAGAGGAAGGAGGATCATTATTACCAGGACTTTCGATGGTCTTCAACTCCTCTTTTGCATCCCTTGCCACTTGAAATCCCTTCCCTTGTCTAGATTGTTCCCTCTTCATTACCTGCATCTCCCCCTCCACCTCATGCCCCCTGAATGGATTACTCCCTTTTCATTGTCAATCTCTTCTGCTCCGCCTCCCCCCCTTACTTGATAAATCCAAGCCTTTGGTCTCTCCCCTTATGTGTGACGGTAAAGCCAAAGCCGATGTGGGCACCACTACGAAGAAGAAAGATAGACATTCTAAGGCAGAAAGATTGAGATTAGAAGTAGAAGATTTGGTGTGAAATGACTCTTAATGGACAATGAAGGACCTTTTCTCAAGGTGTGAGAGAAGAGAAGGTTTAGTATGTAGTTTAGGGTCACAATGTACTCTTGGTTGGACCCTCTTGGTTGGCTTTTACTCTGCTTTCTCCCTTATGAATTTTCTATCATGGTTTGGTAGAAAAATCATGCTTTTGGCTTTATATTATGGTTTTTCGCTACCTGAAGGTGGAAGACTTATGTCTTAAAGATGATCTTAACATTTTTTAATGATTTGTGTTCCCCTTGCGGGTGGTGCCTTGTCGGTTCTAGTTTTCATCATCATTTTTTTGTTCCTTTTCCTCCTTCCATTCATTGTGAGAACTAGGCCCCTAGTTGTGCCCTAGAGCCAGTTCATAGCTTTGGTCAAAAGCATTCTCCTTATCTGATTAAAAACTATCTTCTATTTCAAAAACCTTGGGTAATGGAGAGAAATCAATTAATGATTTATTTTAATGAGACTCCATGATCGATATTATTTATGATGTGTGTGTACTTCTAACATTTGGGTAGATAATTTTACGTACACCTTCATTTGAGTAGATGTATCCATTATCATATTATCTCAATTATTCTTAGAGAGTTCAGAGTATTAATTTTTCATGTTATCACTATGTTGTATAGACTTTGATGTATGATAGATTTGTTCTTTGATCAGAATAGGTATCCCTCCTTTGTACTTCAATTTTCTATGTAACTCACCAAACAAGGATGTAAAACTTGTTGGTATACAATAGTTAAGGCTCTCCTCTAGAAGTTAGATATTGATATATAAAGACTATCTCCTCTTGAGTTTTCTATTGACACCCATCTGCTCACTAAACATGAAGTCAGCATAGGTATTCATGAAGAGATAAATAAATCTTACTTGAAAGTTACATGATTTAATTCGAAAGGGCCCTTGAAATCAAATCTTCTTCATTATTTTTAATTTTATTCTTCCTTTCATGAAGATCAAAATAAAATACCTAAATACATGAAGAGGATGTTCTCATATCATGTTTAAAGAACCCTTTAACTCAGTTTTATGTTTACTCTCATCAACTCCCAATGGAATCTGATCATAACCTCCCCCAAGGTGAGCTTATATATCAACTATGTTTTCTAAAACATGAAAATGAAAATTATTTTATATTCAAGTATCCTATCTACAATGAGATTTGTAGAAGATAATATTGTCTTTTTAAAGATTTCAATGAATCTTTGATAGCTTTTCATTCGGTACGAGGACCAAAAATGTTTAGTTTTGTTTATTCACAAAACAATTCAACTTCAACAAATAATATTGAAATTGATGTCTTCACACAGACAATTTCAAGAATATAAGTTTTTACTTTCATAAAATACACTTAAAGAATCTCAAAAAACCATATGCTCAGACAATTGGTATGAATTTTTAAAACAACATACTTTTTACTAAGTTAAAGATTTAAGAACCTTGAATATTAAAATTATTATTTTTCATTATTTTTTTCTCTTTATATTTTTTTAGTGAAACTTTTGATACTCCCCTATAAAACAATTGTTTGAATATCTAATACTCTCAAATAATAAAATTATTATTTCTCATTAATTTTACTTCTATTTATATATTTTCTAAAGAAACTTTTGGCACCCCCCTAAACATAAGTCCGCCGACTACAACCCAAAAAGATTCAGAATCTTCAAAGTTGAAAAAATGTTACTATCAGACAAAATTTTGATGATGATTCATCGTGGGAAAGGAGAATGACATATTGCAATCATTATGAGCTGCTTTGGATAATTCAATTCCCAGATGGGTAAACACCGTCCCAACGACTCCATTCTCTTCCAAGAATAGAAGAGAGTTTTTCGAAGAATAATGTTTGATTCACAGGAGAAACATATTTTCCTTTTTTATCTGAAAGACAATTGGAGACTTTAGATTAGCATACATATAGATGGCAGATGCCTAACATCTAAGAAGAAAACGACGTAAAGCGAAGAGCCTTTTTCACGGCCTGATAAGCTCTGATGGCCCGCAGGCCTGCACATATTGCTTATCCCGATTATAGTGACTGTCAGTGTTAACGACTCTGATGGGAAGTCGCTAGTATTGCAGTTAAATACTTACCGCCAGTGGGGTGAGCTTTGGCGTGCTTAAGCGCCTGAAACGCTATTTTTTCGGGCCGTGTGAGCTTCGCTGCAGAGTTGATGGGAACTAATCTCACTTAGAATTTGTACTTCTCTCGTTAAAAATCTGAAAAGCCACATGTTTGCGTACAAATTTTCAATGAAATTTTGAGAGTTAGGAATTTCTTTACAGGGCAACGCCTGTCTCAGAATCATACGCGCAAACACAGTTAAAAAGCCGGGTGGCATCAATAACATAATGGTTGAAAGCCCGCCTTTTCCCGCTTTTTTTCAATTGACGTGCGCATACTATGTAGAAGTAGAAGCATATGCAGTCAGATTGGGCACAACTTAAAGCAGAGAGGCAGGCTCCTGTCGCTGTCACTGCCACTGCCACTGCACACAATTAAATACCTTTTTCTGATGGTTGAGATAACGAGGATCCACCTTGCATAACATTTAATTGGTTTGAACCATGATTATTGTTCATAAGATTAATGGCCACCATTGAATAAACCCTAATTTGGAAAGATTTTATTTTATTCATTAATATATTTTAATTTTAAATTTAGTAATCCTTAAATTTGAATTTATGTAATTTGTCATATATTTATTTTTGAAATATGGATTGAGGTGTGGATATTCTATATAATTCAATGATTTCATATAAATGCTGCTTATTATAATATGCATAAAAGAAATCCAAATTTCAAATTAAAATTAAAGAACTTTAAATTAGAAGGAAACTTTAATTTTATAATGACTAATTTTAAATTTATGAAATCTTATACTGGTAAAAAAGTTAGAATTTGCCAACACTAATTTTAAAATAAGATAATCATAATTTTGCCATTAGTAAAATCTAATTTTAAAATTAGTAAACTTTAATAATCAAAAAATTTAAATTTGTCACATTTTTGGATTGAAACTCTTCTTTCAACTATTGGAAACTCCTTTATAAAGATGATGTGTATTTCTTTTGAAATTTATAATAAGTAGCATATGTTTGTCAAATCTTTTATTTAAAAATAACTAAATCTTTTCTCAAAAGAATATAGTTAAAAATATGAGAGCCTTCATTTCCAATATTAGATGTGCCACAACTAAAGTGATGAAGTTCATCATTTCCTTATACTTGCAATCGTTGAAAAGAAGATTAAACAGGAGTTCAAAAGAATTTATAAAAAGAGAAAGAAAAACCTTAAAATGAAATCCAAAGGAAAGGATAAGCTTTAAGAGAAATATTGTTAGGTTGTGGAGCTAAAAGCTTCACTGATGCAAGCAGGGAAGGAGGTCGATTGAGGAATCAGCGGAGTGTCACAGACACCGGTGTCGGTCAGGCAAACCGACGTCGGCAGGATCAGACAAGAAGGCAACCGACGTCGGTCAGAAGTCGGCCGGCGTCGACACCCCCCAGGCAGACAGAGACCGACGTCGGTCACCTGTGTGGTTCGAACTGCAATTGTTACGGGCAATTAGCTAACGAACCAAGTGTTTGCATGTCAAGAGCCAATTTTAGACTAGAAGCTGCGGATCTAATTATTGTAATTAGGTGTCTAATTGTTGTTTGCATGAGATCTATTTAAGAGACTCATTGGTTGTATTGTAAACTTGTGCTAGAGAGTAAGAGAGCAATAATATAAGCTCCTTCAGAGAGAAGAGAGAAATGGTGTGTTCCTCCTAGTGCCACTGTACCAAGTGTGGGTGTTGGATTGGAGAATCAACAGGGTTCTTCACGTATGTATGATCTTGGTCATCAGGTGAGCATGGCTACGATAGGAGATCTACATGGTAAGTAAAATCATTGATTTGCAGGTGTGTGTGTGTGTGTGAAAGGTCAAGGTTCACAGGTGTGCAGAACCAGACTGATTTGCAAGTGTGCAAGATCAGATAGGACATCAACACAACACGGAGCAGAATCAGGCAAGATTTACTTGGAGTACAGTGGGTACTCATAGAGAGCAAAGAGGAAGGAAAGGAAGATCCTTCCATAAATAAGATCAGATTGAGGTGCAGGTTATTGCAGGTTCAGGGGAGATCTACTTGAAGTACGTTTGTGTACTTGTGGAGTGCATGGAGCACAGGTGTAAGGTGAACACCAACTCTGTGTTTGAGTTGGGTGTTGGGACCTAAGGGAGAGAGCTTTGAGAGAAGATTTACTGTTTATGCCCTAGAGGTGTGTAAGGAAGAAGAACTGTGGCAGCCTTCTTTGTTGTATTTCCTTCTGAAAGAGTTTTAATACAAGTTGTGTATTGTCTCTCATATCATGTGTTATTTCTGAATTCTAGTTACTTGTGTATTCTGGTTAATTTCCACATGTTAAGTTTCTTGGTAATCAATTGTGTGCTTCCAGTTATTTATCCCAACACGTGGTATCAGAGCTAAGGTTGGAGGGAGCAGGTTTTGTGTTTGGTTACAGGTCACTCTCAGGGGTTTCTGATCGAGTGGGAGTAGAGCAATGGCAGATCAAAGTAAGCTAAGAATGGAGGAGTTGAAAAGCACAGATGGTCACTTACGGTCATATGGAAAGAAAGAGTAGGTAAAAGAATATTGTTGGTTGGTAGCAGATCAGCATGAAGGAACTGAAGATGCAGATGTTGCAGGGGTTGTTGCACAGGATGCTCTAGGAGGTTTCTTGGATAAAGTTGAATCTTGGATAATAGATTTTGTTGCCTCTTTCCATGCAACCTCAGGGAGAGGAGTTGGTGAGCCTTGCCAAAGAATTGGCAAAGGGGAAGTGAAGCTGAAATTGCATGCAACCAACACATGGGTGTTGAAGGAGGTCATGTAGGTCCCAGGTTTGGAGATGTGGCTAATTTCTTTAGAAAGGTTGGGTGATGAGAGATGCACAAGAACTCTCACATCGGATGCACTTGAATTAACTAGTGGTAAGAAAACATGTACTCTTTATCTACTTGTTTATATTATTGATTCTTCTTTTGTTGCAGAGACGTGGCTTCGTAGGCTTGGTCACATGAGCAGGAAGGAGATGCATGTTCTTAAGTGTAAGATAGATATATTTGACAGGGTTAAAAACTAGAAAGCCTTGTTGTTTATGGAGGAGATGGTGGATAGAGACCAGTGGATGGGGCTGGATACTTCTGAGTAGGGCAGTTTGGACATGGGTTTTGATTCAAAGAAGCTCGCAGGTAAAAAGTCATCACTCACAGGCAAACACAGGTACCGACGTCAGTAGGAAAACTGACGTCGGTAGTAGGTAAGACCGACGTCAGTCAGGAGGACCGACGTTGGCAGCAGGTGGACACCGACGTCGACAGGGTTGGTAGTCAGGACAGGCGCATGGAACCGACGTCGGTCGGATGCAAAATGTGTGGTGACCGAGGTCGGTCACTATAGCGGATTTTGGGTGGACAGCAAGCTGTCAAGGAGTCTCAAATGCCCATATAGAGGATTGAAGGTGGTAAGTAAGCCTCAAATTCATTGTTCCTCTTCTTTATACTAGTTGCTGAGTGCAGAGCAGGAAGGATCTAGGAAACAGTGGGAGCATGGCAGGATTAGGATGCAGAACCAAGCAGAGATTTGGTAGGGTTGCTAGTAGCTATGAAAAGCACAGAGACAAATGGATACCTTAGTTGAATAATAGAGAGAACGGACACGTGAGATGGAAGACCAAGTCATATGGTCTTGAGGAAGCTGTAGGACAGTGGTACAGGTTTTGACAGGGGGATGACAAAGCATGACTTTAGTCAATGTCAGGGTAACTACTATGGTTTGTCTTACCAGGTGGATGATGGTCATGACATTATCCTGTTACTATATGTGGGTGGTATGTTTGCTAGTAGGTTAGTACATACAGGGTTTTGTTGAGCTAAGGGTAAGATTAGTTCAGTGGTTTGCTACGAAGAATTTGGAGCAGCAAAATTCTTTGGCATGGGAGACATGGGAGATCATAGGTTGATTTTGTCTCCAGTGGGAACTGATGTGAATCAGGTGTTGGTGCGGTGCAGGATGTAGAACAGGAGCACACTAAGGGATGGACAGTTCAGTGTCTGAAATCACATGAGGTCTGGTATAGGCCTGAGTTTTCCCAAGTAGTGGGTGTTGTCAAAGAGTTAGGATCCAATTCAGAGAAGTGGGTTCTTAGGGATGTGAGAGGGACCAACAGCAGGGATTCATGCTATTCAGGGTCAGGACTTCACTACATGGGTTTGTAGGTTTGAATGTGGCAGGTTACTCGGATGACAGGAGGTACACCACAGGTTATGTGGTGGGTTGTCTTCAGGATTGATCTTGAAGAGGGATACAAGCCAGGAAATAGATTAGATAGAGTACAGGTATAGGTACAGTTTAGTTATTTATCTCCAAGTGGGAGATTGTTAGGTTGTGGAGCTAAAAGCTTCACTGATGCAAGTAGGGAAGGAGGTCGATTGAGGAATCAGTGGAGTGTCATAGACACCAGTGTCAGTCAGGCCAACCGACATCGACAAGATCAGACAAGAAGGTAACTAACGTCGGTCAAAAGTCAGCCAGCGTCGGCACCCCCCAGGCAGACAGGGACCGACGTCAATCACCTGTGTGGTTTGGACTACGATTTTTATGGGTAGTTAGCTAACGAACCAAGTGTTTGCATGTCAAGAGCCAATTTTAGACTAGAAGCTGTGGATCTAATTATTGTAATTAGGTGTCTAATTGTTGTTTGCATGAGATCTATTTAAGAGACTCATTGGTTGTATTGTAAACTTGTGCTAGAGAAGAAGAGAGCAATAATATAAGCTCATTCAGAGAGAAGAGAGCAATGGTGTGTTCCTCCTAGTGCCACAGTACCAAGTGTGGGTGCTGGATTTGAGAATCAACAGGGTTCTTCACGTATGTATGATCTTGGTCATCAGGTGAGCATGGCTAGGATAGGAAATCTACATGGTAAGTAAGATCATTGATTTGCAAGTGTATGTGTGTGGAAGGTCAAGGTTCACAGGTGTGTAGAACCAGATTGATTTGCAGGTGTGCAAGATCAGATAGGACAGCAACACAACAGGGAGCAAAATCAGGCAGGTTCTACTTGGAGTACAGTGGGTACTCATAGAGAGCAAAGAGGAAGGTAAGGAAGATCTTTCCATAAGTAAGATCATATTGAGGTATAATTTGTTACAGGTTCAGGGGAGATCTACTTGAAGTATAGTTTTTTACTTGTGAAGTGCGTGGAACACAAGTGTAAGGTGAACACCAACTCTATGTTTGAGTTGGGTGTTGGGACCTAAGGGAGAGAGCTTTGAGGGAAGATTTACTGTTTATGGTCTAGAGGTGTGGGAGCCCTAGAGGTGTGTAAGGAAGAAGAACTATGGCAGCCTTTTTTGTTGTATTTCCTTCTGAAAGAGTTTTAATAAAAGTTGTGTATTGTCTCTCATATCATGTGTTATTTCTAAATTCTAGTTACTTGTGTATTCTGGTTAATTTCCGCATGTTAAGTTGCTTGGTAATCAATTGTGTGCTTCCAGTTATTTATCCCAACACGCGGTATTAGAGCTAAGGTTGCAGGAAGTAGGTTTTGTGTTTGGTTACAAGTCACTCACAGGAGTTTCTAATCGAGTGGGAGTAGAGCAATGGCAGATCAAAGTAAGCTAAGAATGGAGGAGTTGAAAAGCAAAGATGGTCACTTACGGTCTTATGGAAAGAAAGAATAGGTAAAAGAATATTTTTGGTTGGTAGCAGATCAACATGAAGGAACTAAAGATGCAGATATTTCAGGGGTTGTTGCACAGGATGCTCTGTAAAGTTTCTTGGATAAAGTTGAATCTTGGATAATAGATTTTGTTGTCTCTTTCCATGCAGCCCCAGGGAGAGGAGCTGGTGAGCCTTGCCAAAGAATTGGAAAAAGGGAAGTGAAGCTGAAATTGCAGGCGGCCAACACATGGGTGTTGAAAGAGGTTATGCAAGTCCCAAGTTTGGAGATGTGGCTAATTTATTTAGAAAGGTTGGGTGATGAGAGATGCACAAGAACTCTCACAGCAGATGCACTTGAATTAGCTGGTGGTAAGAAAGTAGGTACTCTTTATCTACTTGTTTATAATACTGATTCTTCTTCTGTTGCAGAGACGTGGCTTCGTAGGCTTGGTCACATGAGCAGGAATGAGATGCATGTTCTTAAGTGGAAGACAGATATATTTGACAGGCTTAAGAACTAGAAAGCCTTGATGTTTATGTAGGAGATGGCGGACAGAGACCAGTGGATGGAGCTGGATACTTCTGAGCAAGGCAATTTGGACATGGGTTTTGATTCAAAGCAGCTCGCGGATAAAAAGTCATCAATCACAGGTGAACATAGGTACCGACATCGACAGGAAAAATGACGTCAACAGTAGGTAAGACTGACGTCAGTCAGGAGGACCGATGTTGTCAGCAGGAAGACACCGACGTTGGCAGGGTTGGTAGTCAGGACGAGCGCATGGAACTGACGTCGATCGGATGCAGAATGTGTGGTGACCGATGTCGGTCACTGTAACAGATTTTGGGTGGACATCAAGCTGTCAAGGAGTCTCATACACCCATATGGAGGACTGAAGGTGGTAAGTAAGCCTCAAATTTGTTGTTCCTCTTCTTTATACTAGTTGCTGAGTGCAGAGCAGGAAGGATCCAGGAAACAGTGGGAGCATGGTAGGATTAGGATGCAGAACCAAGTAGAGATTTGGTAGGGTTGCTAGCAGGTATGAAAAGCACAGAGATGAATGGATATCTTAGTTGAATAATAGAGAGAATAGACACGTGAGACGGAAGACCAAGTCATATGGTCTTGAGGAAGCTGTAGGACAGTGGTATAGGTTTTGACAGGTAGATGACAAAGCATGACTTTAGTCAATGTTAGGGTAACTACTATGGTTTGTCTTACCAGGGGGATAATGGTCATGACATTATCCTATTACTATATGTGGATGGTATGTTTGCTAGTAGGTTCGTACATATAGGGTTTTGTTGAGCTAAGGGTAAGATTAGTTTAGTGGTTTGCTATGGAGAATTTAGAGCAGCAAAATTCTTTGGCATGGGAGACATTGGAGATCACAGGTTGATTTTGTCTCCAGTGGGAATTGATGTGAATCAAGTGTTAGTGAGGTGCAGGATGCAGAACTAGAGCACACTAAGGGCTGGACAGTTCAGTGTTTGAAATCACATGAGGTGTGGTATAGGCCTAAGTTTTCCCAAGCAGTGGGTCTTGTCAGAGAGTTAGGAGCCAATTCAGAGAAGTGGGTTCTCAGAGATGTGAGAGGGACCAGCAGTAGGGATTCATGTTATTCAGGGTCAGGACTTCACTACATGGGTTTGTAGGTTCAGATGTGGTAGGTTACTTGGATGACAGGAGGTACACCATAGGTTGTGTGGTGGGTTGTCTTCAAGATTGATCTTGAAGAGGGATACAAGCCAGGAAATAGATTAGACAGAGTATAGGTACAGGTACAATGTAGTTATTTATCTCTAAGTGGGAGATTGTTAAGTTGTGGAGTTAAAAGCTTCACTGATGCAAGCAGGGAAGGAGGTCGATTGAGGAATCAGTGGAGTGTCATAGACACCGGCATCGGTCAGGCCAACCGACATCGACAGGATCAGACAAGAAAGCAACCGACGTTGGTCAGAAGTTGGCTGGCGTCGGCACCCCCTAGGCAGATAGGGACCGACATCAGTCACCTGTGTGGTTTGGACTACGATTGTTACAGGCAGTTAGCTAACGAACCAAGTGTTTGCATGTCAAGAGCCAATTTTAGACTAGAAGCTACGGATCTAATTATTGTAATTAGGTGTCTAATTGTTGTTTGCATGAGATCTATTTAAGAGACTCATTGGTTGTATTGTAAACTTGTGCTAGAGAGTAAGAGAGAAATAATATAAGCTCCTTCAGAGAGAAGAGAGCAATGGTGTGTTCCTCCTAGTGCCACAGTACCAAGTGTGGGTGATGGATTAGAGAATCAACAGGGTTCTTCACGTATGTATGATCTTGGTCATCAGGTGAGCATGGCTACGATAGGAGATCTACATGGTAAGTAAGATCATTGATTTGCAGGTGTATGTGTGTGCAAGGTCAAGGTTCACAGGTGTGCAAAACCAGATTGATTTGCAGGTGTGAAAGATCAGATAGGACAGTAACACAACAGGGAGCAGAATCAGGCAGGATCTAATTGGAGTACAGTGGGTACTCATAGAGAGCAAAGAGGAAGGCAAGGAAGATCCTTCCATAAGTAAGATCAGATTGAGGTGCAGGTTCAGGGGAGATCTACTTGAAGTATGTTTGTGTACTTTTGGAGTACGGGGAGCACAGGTATAAGGTGAACACCAACTCTATGTTTGAGTTGGGTGTTGGGACCTAAGAGAGAGAGAGCTTTGAGGGAAGATTTACTATTTATGCCCTAGAGGTGTGGGAGCCCTAGAGGTGTGTAAGGAAGAAGAACTGTGGCAGCCTTCTTTGTTGTATTTCCTTCTGAAAGAGTTTTAATACAAGTTGTGTATTATCTTTCATATCATGTGTTATTTCTGAATTCTAGTTACTTGTGTATTCTGGTTAATTTCTGCATGTTAAGTTGCTTGGTAATCAATTGTGTGCTTCCGGTTATTTATCCCAACAAATATAAGAACATCATTACTAAGCTTTAGGAGGATTTGAGCTTTAACCATCTATTTGCTCTTGGAGAAAGAGTACATGTAGGGAAATGGCCTAACTAAGGCTTTTGTTGGTATCAAATCATTGGTTTCCCCATATAAAAGTTTGTTTGGAGTTTATTTAACATTTAGAATAATCTTTTCATAATTGTTCTTAGCTTTTTTATGCTATTGTACATTTGCCTATTCTATATTATGATTAGAATTTGCATTTATTTATATTAATCTTCCAATTATATCTAATGCATTTTATTAGATTTGTGGGATAATCTTTTTTCTTTTTTTTCCATATTTTTCCATCTACTATTTATTCATAAGGTTCTTTAACATACTACACAATTAGTCTTGGACACCATAGTATGATTCATTTCTATGTAGTAATTTGTTTTTAAGTTTGTTTAACATAATTCAATTTTTATAATTATTTTTGTTCAAAATATTTTTTCACATTCTTTGTCTCTCTCATTGTACATGAAATATATAATTATGTATAGAAATAAATATAATTTTTAAAAATATAAATAAATATAAAAATTTAATTTAATTATCACTAAATTTGAAATAATAATTTAAAACTATAAAAAAAATTAATATTGTTTATAATTATATATAATTAATGGTTAAATAGCATACACATAAAAAATTGAAATATAAAATAATATAGATATATCAATTAACTTAAAACAACAATAATTAGATCTAACTTATGTTTAAAAGTATAAGCTGAAAGTAAATAAAATAATTGAACAAACAATATAATTAAAGAAATAGTTTATGAGAGGTAGAAAGAGATACAAATTAATACTATTTTGATTTTATGAGAGTATAAAATATTTATGGAAGTTACTTCTATGTTTCCCTACAGACCTGACTTTCAATGGCTGAAAGGACATAATCAATGCAATATTAAATCTATACCATGTGAAATGAAAACACTATCAAAAGAATACATGTTAAGACCCTCTCGTGCAATCTCATTTATTTTTAATGATTAATATTAGTAAATTCTCATGATGCATATGCTTTGTAAATATAACATTGAGCTATTTAGGATAAAACTACATGCATGCATGAAGATTATCAGTTGGACAACATAGAATTATGATACGTTAAGAGCATAGATTAGTCTAAAGGTATTGAAAAATTATATTATGCTGAGCTCGCTCAAGGTAAGTATATTTGTTTAGGAGGTCATCTATATTATAATAAATTTTTACTCTTTTCATGTGTAGTATATTTATCTTCCATTTATTTGTAGTACATTTTGTTTTTATTTCAATATTAGTTCAATATGTTATATGAAGGTTTAAATCATTTGATAACAAATATAATTTTAGGGTCATTTTTTTTTAAATGCCAATTTGACCACTATAGGTTTCTTTATTTCCAAACTAGGTATGTTGATATGTTTACAATGTGTTGATATGTTTACAATGTTTTCTAGGTTTGTCAATCTAGTTTTAGTCTTCATGCACCTAATGGAGCCATGAAAGAATGTCATGTTATGGCACTAGGTTGTTGTTAAGTTTTAGGTCCTAAGGATTAATGTTTCAAGATGGTTTGGAGTGATTAAATTCACGATTTTATCATTTTTTCACATCATTGATTCATGAAGTGCATTTGCAAGCATTTTATTAAAAGGTTTGGTATTACTTTGGAAAGTAACTCCCTTTAAGGATATCAAATGTGAAGCGTCAATGCCACATGTAGAGTTCAAAGGAGGTATTTTTAATCCTTTTTGATCTTGATGAAGATCATGTTGTGCCTCATTCTACCCATACACTCAATCAAGATGTCAACTCCACCCATTTTTAATATATAATCACATTGGATAACTTATTTTTTCATTGTTTTAATTTCCAAACATAAAATAACATGATGAATGGAAAGAAAGGTAGGTAAATTAGGTTATTAGTATGTTACACTATCATTTCACAAATGAAAAATAAATCCATTTTACATCTTGTACATAGCTACAATAGGTAATTTTCCCAAATGAACAATTTCCTTGATGAAGAAGGCTCTATGAAGTCAACATATAGTTTCAAGTTTAGGTAGAGATCTCATTGAAAGGTTTTCAAACTAAAAAATTGATTTTTAGGCATCTTTGAGGCCAATAGGATGATCCTCATGCCAAAACAATGCTAAATAATAAGCTACAGGTCTAAACAATGCAAAAATCCACTCAAGATCTCCATTGGGTCATAGGTATGGTGAAGAAGGCTAGTTGGTTGACATGGTTCATGCAGGAGAAGAAGTTTCAGGAATAGTGATATTAGGATTTAAGGTCATGCATATTCCATATAATTTTTTATCAATAATTCTAATTTTAGGGGTCTATGCTTTATGAACAATCACTAACAAGTTTGGTGCTCCTAAAACCCTACCAAATCCCAATAACTCATTTTTCTTATTATGATAAAATTTTGAGCTCTTTGAATGCAATATTATTATTAAAAAGAATTCCATAGAGCTATAATTTCCCATGAAACACCAAAATCAATGCAATCAACACTGGATCAGACCGACATTCACAAAAAATCTCATGTTTTGACATCTTTGGTCAGGACATGCAAGATTTTTAAAGTTGTAAGGTGTTTGCAGCCATGAAAGTGATTGGAAAATAGTTATAAACATTGTGTTCAACCATAAAAATACCATACATCTTCTATAAATCCAATACAAGGTCCAAATTTTAAATAAATAAAATTGATTGTACATATTAAGCTTAACTGTGTTAAGACTGTAGTTACAAACATGAGGATAAAGTGTAATTTTTGTGTTGAGAATAAAGATCAGAGGTTCATGTTGAGTGTGAAAGTCATTGGATAATATATTAAGATTTATTTTATTCATTTTTATGAAGGCAAACCACTAAAATAAGGCCATTAGGGTCAAAACTATCAAGCTACATGCAAACCCTATGCATGGGCTAAATCAAGTTTTAAGACCATTAGAGGGGTAAAAATATTTGGATAACCACATATAGAAATTATAGGGTATGTATAAGATCCAAAAGATACATTCATAATCAAAATATAAGCATTTTAATAATGTTTTTCCCAAAACACTTGTCTCAAATATGCATCTATAGGCCTACAAACTCGAGATGATCCATTCTTCATGTGTGAAGCCAGTTGAGTAGTTGCATGGGAAAAATGTATTTAGTGGAGATTGAAAGGTTATATCCCATAAAATTTCATGGAATTTATCAATCCATCAAGGGATATATCTTTATGAACAATAATTAGGAAGTTAAGCACTCCAAAACTACTAAGAAACATTCAAAAGAAATCAATGATTGTAAAAATAATTTTGGTGACTCCAATTCACATATATTATCCAAAAAACATATGAGAACCATATTTATGGCACATGAGAATATATTAGATAAAAATTATTGTCATGTGTGGGGGAAAGTACAAATACATATCACCAAAAATTGAACTTTTAGGCTTATTTATAGGTGTTTGACTTAATGAGGACTTCCTCACCAGTTGAGAAGTATTTTAAAGATTGGGAAGATTTTAAATGACCTTTCACCATCCATTTAAGAGGATATCATGGTGTTTTGATAGGATTTAAATTTAATAAACCAATCCAAGGTGAAGATTACTCCTTGCTTGCATAGAGTAAATGAAGCTACAAACCTTCTTAAGGCCATGAGGGTTATAAAAATATTCATAGAATCCTTATAGGCATCATATGATGCTCTTTTATTACTCTCCAATTCATAAAAAAATCCATTCCAATGAATGTAATAATTTTTGAAAGGACTTATACATAAATAGTTTTCTTGTTATATACTGATTAAAGCTCTTAAGAATGGACACAATCCTTTATATAATTTTTTCAAGGTTTTTTCAATATACACCATAAATACACAGGTATTGATGAGAAAATTTCTTGATAAACCTAAGTTTTTCCTCTAATAATCCTAGGAAAGAATCTTAGAAACTTGATTCCATAAAGTGTCTGTCATAGAGACTTTGTAACAGTTAGACATGACATCAAAGAGCCCTAAATAAACTAATACACACCTAAAATGTCAATTTTGGAGATCCCTAATATGGACAAGGTGTCAATAACCATAAATCTAGTTAGATGAAAGTGTGGACTTGTATCTCTTCAATAAAGAAAAGAAGGCAATTTCAAGAGAATAAGGATGAGACATGGAAGGCAGTGAGGCACTCCTACACCACTTTTCTTGAGGACATAATCAAGAAAAGGTAACACATGTAGAAAAAGAATCATGGGACTATTTCTTAAATTCCATTAAGGTTGTAACTAATTTTATTATGGATGACAATAATCATATGTTTACTACATGTACTCTTCTCTCCTCCCCTCTCTTTTCTCCTATAAATACTTTTTTATGTGATATTAGAAACATCCTCTAACTAGTCGATATGAATCCATACTCAGATTGAAATTTAGATATTTCATTTTAAGTGAATAAAAATTGGTTTATACCTTATCCATATTACATCCAATATTGTTGATGGTGAATTGTTAATGAATGATAGTGATAATTTTTGACTTTATTTCATTTTTCCTATTCATTCTTTCTTCTTTATGGGTAAGTCATCTGCTTTAAGGTCATATGTTGTGTGTCAAGTTGTTTTTTTCAAAGTTTGGATGTTGAAAACCTTCACTAGTGTCTTCTTATATACCTCTAGATCATCCCTCTTGATTGATGTATTAGCTATAGCCTCCATATTGAAACACTCATGTTGGAAGGACTCTTTGAAGTTATGAAATCAGATTATAATATTATTTTATTTCATAGTAAAAATCATAAAAAAAGTAGATAAGACTTAAAATTTGGTGCATCACACTTTTTATTTTCTTTTATTTATACTTCCTTTCTCCATTTTCCTTGTAGTTTGAGTAGGTGTAGTGTTAGTTTTAGGTGTATCATCAAGGGAGCCAACCCTCTCTAGATATTCACTCCACATTTTAGGCCATCAATAGTATACGAGTGTTTCCATTGTGTTAATTGAGTGAAGAGACCTGGAATACCTCTTCAAATGGTGAAAATCAAAGTGATAACATTTTTTAGAATACCCGATGGAACTAAAGTTTAAGAAGATTGCTCAAGATTAGTGTTGGTCTTGGCCTACTTACAGCTATATAGAATTTACATTCAACATCTGAAAACTTCAATAAGTTTCCAAGTATCTTGGTTCTAATATTATTGTATAGCTTTCATGCCAAAGGTAATCATAAGGTCCTCTTGTAAGGGTATTCCTTCATATTTTATAGAATTACCTTACCATTACATTGAATCAGGCCAATAGACCTCCTTTCTAAAGTAACTTCCAAGGTCAAGGGCCAATCACCCATGTTAGGCCTTTCAATAGATATAACATAAAATTTACTAGCTCTTCAAATGCCACTATTATTGTTCAAAATAATCTAGTCCAATAATAATCATGGTGTCCTCCTTATGATCAGTCCCAAAATTAGATTATATACCCCAATGGTGTGTCCAAACAAGATCTAATGTGCAAGGTGTTTAATCTTATAAATTTACAAAATTTGAAGTGACAATACAATAATAAGCAAGACAAGGGCAAGTGCAATGTGATTCCACACTTGTAAATTGGCAAGAAGGATATTATTATGTAATGAATCAGTTTGGAGGCATAAGTAACATTGATACTCCTATAACATATAACATGGGGTCTAATAAGAGAGCAATAGAGGGTTCCCAAGAGATGGGTCAAGGTCCTATCCTATCTTCTCAAGTGATTTAAGTAAAAATATACCTACTTTAGCATATAAAATTCAAGAAATATAGAAAAAATAGAATATGAAAAGTGTTCCTCTACCTCAAACTTCACAAGCTCAAGATAGTGTTATTGTTCCTAAGGGACAATCAAAGGTTTGTATTTATTAAATAAACATTGTTTATCAAATGAAGAAAGCACATATGACTATCTCAATGTGGGAGATATTGTCCATCCTTGGATAAAATGATGTACTACTATAGGAGCTATTTAACATCAACCTTATAGGTAGACAAACGATGAAAGAGAAAGTAGTCCTCATGAATGGAAATCAGACTAAAGGAGATAAACAAATAAAAAGTGCTAAGCCCCCTCCTTTATACCTGTATATCATTATAGGTGAGTATTTAGTTCACAATTATATTATTTATAGTGGTGTTAGTGGCTGATAAGTTAGGTCTAAAATATGAGTCAATCACCAAATGAGTTTTGCAATTGGATAGGAAAGCCACAAAGATTACAAGAATAATCAAAATTATAAACTTAACCTTGAATTCTTACCCCAAATTTTTAATTCCCCAAGATGTTTTTGGAATAGACCTACTACCCCACTTTTCCCTATTCCTATTTAGGGATTTCACAACCAAGATTGAGGGATATCTATCATCAGATTGGTCTTATATGGTTTTTATCACTAGGTATGGCACCAAATTCATGATAGAATAATAACAATTTACTAATAGTCACATAGAATCATATGTTTAATTAAAATCTTTTGTTTAAACATGAATTGAGTTTTTATTATAAGAATAAAGTTAATAATATGAGAGCCTCTATTTCCAATGTTGGATGTGCCACAACCATGGTGATCTAGTTAAACATTTCCCTATACTTGCAATGGTTGAAAATAAGATTGAAAAGGAGGACTTTTGGATAATTTATAAAAAGATGGAAAAACCTTCAAATAAAATACAAAGTAAGGGATAAGGTTTCAAAGAAATACAAGGACACCATTACGAGGGTTTCAAATGACTTGACCTCTAACCATTTATTTTATCTTCGAGAAAGTGCACATGATATATAGATAAAATTAGGAAATTGTCTAACTAAGGATTTTATTGGTATCATATCATTAGTTCACCCCATTATTTTGATGCATATAAAAACAAGTGAAGGTAGATTTACATCTTGATCCATGACCATAAGTTTGAGTAAGATGAAATACAAGTAAATCAAATCATTGAAATTAGTTCAAGAGAGTTGTAAGGTATTTTAAGGAAGTTTAAAATAAGTAAACAAACAATAAATGTTACATTGAGAGTAGATCTAATGTATGAGCCTATTGTGAAGAGGCCATAATTTTTTATTTAGGGAGCTAATTAAGCCCATTTTTTTAAATGATATTTTGAAGGGCTCCATGCTATCATTTTTTTTTATTTAGAGTCTATTTCAACAAATTTCAAGGCACAAAATCAACCATTTAAGGCCCAAAACTTGCATTTTATTTTTTTTAGTGTTCTTATAATTTTTAGAATTAGTATTATTATATCAAGCATAAAATTTAGTTTCAATTCAGCCTCCATTATTTTTTTGACATTCTACGAATAAGGGATAGTTAGTATATCTATGTGAGATTTAACATATTATAAAATTAACATGTTCAGTTATTTCTAGGAAGAAGTTTTACTTTAATTGCTTTGTTAGTTATGCATGAAAAATCTATATTTGAGTTTTGATTTACATAAAGAATATTATGTATCATTTTTGTTTATAATAAAGATTTATAATTATTTTTTTGCTACTCTATAATTTTCCCTATAATTTTATTATGTCTATTACGATTAATAAATTTTGGGATTGACATGATCTTCAAAAGTTTGAGTAAATTATTTTTAATGTGATAGATGAGTTTGGTTTTGCCCATAGAAGTCCATTCAAAAGTGGATTTGCCCCTCAAATTAGGATATCCTTGGATAAATATTTGGATTTGTCATTGATCACAAACCTTAGTATGTTATCAATCATCCATAAGTTTGGTATGAAGTTTTGGACTAAATTATTGAACTTGAAATGCCAAAGGCATACAAACTCAAGTCAGAGGTAAAGGAGGATAAATTGGATAAGTGAATTATGTATTCCCCTAGCACATAATGTCTCATTAAATTTATTTTTATTGTTTTTTATTTATGCCTTTGGTGGTTTTTTTATCTATGTGAAAAATATAAAATTGTCTTACCATAGCTCATAGCCAGACAATAATCCTTACTCATCTTTCTGAGATTTTCCTCCCCAACTTTCTATCATCTCAAGTTAAGTGTGCATCCTTGAGATTGCATGTAGTGATGGTGTGATTATAGGTAGTATTCCATACAACTCTTCCTTTCCATGTAACTTTATTAATAATTAATATTATATGATACGAGCCAAAGAAACTTTTCACATTCCTTCTTATAGTCTCATTCTTAATGCATATGATATTTTTAATAGTCACATTTTTAGCATTAATATGCACTTAATGTCATAGGGTTCATATATTTTCTATCACTATGTTCCATGGTGTTTCATATAATATTTTTTGATGTCAAAATACACTCACAATTCTCATGAAGTATGCCAAAATTTAGAATCACTTCATAATATTATTTTAAATCAGTCATCTTACACATTACTTATTTTCATGTTAGTTATCTCCACAAATATGCATATGGTCTTTACACATTAATGTTTTATTGCCAATACTTTGTTGTAATATGGAATACTCCACACCTATGCCAAGTCAAAATGTCTCCACATCACACCATGTATTATACCATGACTGTCACATGATCAATAAATATGGAATAACATGTAATTATCTCTCCAATATTTGATGTCAGTTGTAAATATCATATTTTGTGTGTGTGTGTGGGTATACACACATATATATGTATATATATATGATATTTTATGATTGTATATCACCTTAGTATTATACCATTGACAAACTCAAACCTTGGATGTTCCTTTCAATTCTTTACCTTTTCCACGTCTCACATCTGCTCTATGTTTTTACCCATTAGATTATATCTCTTAATATGAATAGTCTTATGTTGATTATCTAGGTTTTCTATATTTCCCATAATTCTTAAAATTTACATATCTTACATCTATTCAAGTTTTGAACTTGTATCTACATTCTTGCTCCCTAGACACTAATGTCTAGGATACATAGTAGTGTGAAATTTACTATCTAGTCTTGGCATAAGTGTCCAGTGACCTAAAGTCATCTAATTTACAAAAAACATATATCCTAATGGTTGACCTAAGTTATTTAATGTGATTTATTACTCTAAAGTGTGTTTGGCCCCTAACCTATTAGTATAATATTCATGCCAACTTGATATCCACCTCGACATGAAAGGATATGTTTGGAAAGTGGTTAACCTAAGGGTTTTTGTATCTAGTTAGAGGTTGTATTACAAAAGTTACACCGACTGACAGGAGCTAACCATCTCCCATATTTTTAGGGCATCAACAAAGATTTGTAGAAACATGCCAAGTTTAACATAGGGATCACAGAGTCATGGAGCCGATGGTTATGGTGACAAAACTCAAGTTCAACAATCTAGTGTGCAACTTTCACCTTAGAAAAAATGTTCCTCAAGGATTATCTATGGATTTAGAGCTAGGAGAAGGAGAATGAAGAACCATAATGAAGCTCTAGCATAATGACTACAAATCCATCTTATATGAACCTTGATCTAGCTATCATTAAGGCTTAGAAATAGTATGAAGGCTACTCTGGCTCTAATTGTATGTGCCCAAGCTCATCTATGAGCCTCTAGGTTATTAGTATTTTATTTAAATGTAAACTCTTATTATGAGCTTTTATCAATGATAATGGTGTTGCATTGAAATATGCTAAGTGTGTCTAGTTTTCATATCTTATAGTATTATTAATACAATGTGAAGATTTTTGTTTTCATAATTTTGTTTTAATTATGTTAATTGATGTTTATACATTTTACTAGTTCATTATTTTAATGGAGTTTGTAGGTTTCATGACATCATCTTTATCGTACATGGACAATGAGTATAGCTCTACACCAATAATCCAATCCCTGTTTAAATCACATATGTTTAGTATGATTAAATCAAACCAAATCAATCTTATGACCTATTAAGAACTGATATGACCCCAGGATAAATCCAAAAGAAGGCCTATGCCTATGGATCTACTTGAGTTATGTTTTTGGTATATTGTTTAAGACCCTTTATCAAAGCCTCATGCCATGGCATAACTATCCCAATGTAGGACTTGGTTAATTCTCAATTATGCTTTGGGTGAGTGTATAAGGCCTTTGGCTTATGTGGATTTGTGTTGGTGTAGTCAAATGTTTAAATATTAAGCACAAAAGCGAGTATCCCATGCTTATGCTTGGTTGTAGTAAACTAAGACCCTAGAATTCTAACAATTTTGGTTCCATTGTTAGGAACCATGTTGAATTTTTTTGTTATGAAAATGAAACAAAATGATGTATTGAATCTCTCTCAAAAACATTGAGCACTAGCTTTAATAGGTGGAAAATAGTTTTGTGTTGAAGCATACAACCTGCAAAGGATAAAATCTAAGAAAATGGGTTCAGGATAAACTATATGATGATTTGTATGAGGTATTTTTTTGTGAGTTACTTGAGAATGTGTATAGGTGGTTGGCTGCATATTCAACCCATAAAATAAGAAGCTATGAATAGTGCTATGAGTAGATGAAGGAGCACCTAGAGAGGCTTGGGACCCTGAATGTTACTTGGGCTAGAGTGGTTGATAAATGGTGGAAAGGAGCTATAAATAGCTATGTACTTGAGTTTGTTTTATCAAATTATTTATACCCTAAGGAAGTACCAGCATTTACACAACCCTAAAGGCACATTCATGAAGGAGTTTAACACAAAGCTCAAGAAGCTAATGGTTGATTATGGTTTTTAAAAATTGGGTTTGGAAGGCTAAAATCCTTTCACATATGAGTTATACAAAGGGGGAGAACGGGATGTGTAGGTGAGGTATAATGGGAGGGGATAATCAAATTGATACTTGAGAGATAAAAATATAGGCTTATAATAAGAGATAATGTTGGCTAATGGAGGATATATAACCTAAAAGTATAAAAAAGACCCATAGTGAATGGGATGGGCTTAGGGAGAGATCTATTGGAGGATAGTAATAAAGATATGAGAGATATAATGAAGAAATGGACTAAGTTTGACATTTGACAGGTGTGAAAGTCATTTTATTCCTATAAAATTTGGTGACTACAGATACACTTGACGTGCCTACCCATTTTAAACTTATGGTGCATGCTCATGCACTAGATCCACCACTTGAAGATAGTACAAAAGTGATTATTAACCCTAATAATGCTTTAGATCTTAGATTTTTTGTAGGCTCAGATTACAACTTTATGATTGAATAGATTATTCCAAACAAAGAGGTGAACACAACTACCTATAGTCCATTAAACACTAGGAAACCATAATAGAAATTTAGCATGAGTATACCAATTTAGCTAATGTCAGCAATGCAAGGTGGGAAACAACCCCAAAAAAGTGGATCGGTGCCATAAACAAGTAACACAACACCAATAACATAAATTATGCCATCAAGGAGGATGGAATCAATGCCTACCTTTGGGGTTAGAGGTGTTGAAGGAGTACTAGTATGGGGACAAGTGCCTCAAGTACCAACTTCCCCCTATAATAAATCTATTATGAAATGGATATCCACCTCTTAGATTATCTTTTTATGGGAAATGTTGTAGAGGATATGCTAAAATGTGAATTCTAATGGTGTACACAAATCATAACCTAGTTAGAGTGCAAGGCCACTTAGTTTTCAACCACTTTACTTGATCGTGCCCACACTTAGTATAGAAAATATGATCCCAACTAGGCCATGGCTGACTATGATACCCTGAAGGATACATTCCTAAAGGAATTTGACATCCTCAATTTTAAACAATAGATCACCATGCTAAAATAAATTACCAAAGGATTATTAGAGAGTGTGAACTTATATGGTACATGATTCAAAATTCTCCTATAAAATTTCCCATATGATATTCACCCTTCCCAACATACATAGTGATTCACTAGGGGATTGTTTGCTCCATTCTGAAGAGCACTTTTCATGAAGACTATTACAGACCCTCAAAAAGAGCTTAAAGATGCACTTAGAAATGATGAAGTTAGAAGTGTAGAAACTAGGATCATTGCATTTATGAAGGCATAAATTTCATCTATGGTTTCTTAGATCCAAAATCTTATCACCATATCTATACATGATGATAAAAATAGACTATGGTACACCAAATAGAAAGTAGGAGGCCATAATAGAACTAATTATACATAGAGGAATGTGTGCACCTTGATTTTAAGCTACAATGTTTGACAAGAAGTGTATGACATCCAAAATTATCCTTTATTTTAACACACCAGCCAAGTTAACACAACCATTTATTATCGTTTGTGAAATGCATATACCCATACCACTACTGATTGATGGGTGATTGACAAAATACATGAAAATGTGGAAAGAGATGCATGATAAGATATAAAATAAGTTGAAAGACAAGAAGACAAAGTGAATGATCGCTATGGCCAACAAAATACAAGATTCAAGATGTAGTGAGGTGCCAAATGGTGAGATTGAGGATGAGATGATGGAAGTTCTCACTGCACTCATGTTATAAATGTGGCTCAATAAAGAATTATCAATGTGAATGCCTTCCACATCTTACATTTGGTTATTATTTAGGACCCCATAAGATCAAATAATGCCTTGACCTTTACAAAATATTAGCCCAAGGTAGGCCTAGTGTAGACAAGGGTGCAAGAATGATTAGGCACAAATAGAAGATGAAAAAATGGACCCCAAAGTTGTAGTGGACACACACAAAGGAAGTTAAGGTAAAAGAAACTACTCAAAATGGATTTACCACTCAACCAATAGTTATGATAGTACCTAAGTTCTGACTTAAATATAGGGATAGGGGTTAAAATGAATACATAATGTGTCCTAAACCAAAGGCTACATCATACCCTAAACTAATGTGCCAAAAGGATGTACTATAGTAAGCTATGATCATAATCCAAAATTTTTAAAGGGAGATCCAATTGGCACAAGATATAGGAGTGCATTATTATAACTCTCAAAATAATCAAGATAGCTAAGAAGTTGAAGTAAATGAATTAACTAAGATCTTGTGTATACTTCCACTATTGAATAATTTAGTCCTAGAGAATGTAGGTCAAAATTAAGTTGAGGTTATCATGTTATATATGGAGAGAATTTTAAAATAATTATAATGTTTAATATGACCAAAACCTCCTAGTGGATTCCACTATTGATCAATGGTCTATCTATGAGTTTCTTTTAGACACAGGGACTGAGGTCAACATTTTGACAAAGATTGCTTTGGAAAAAATGGGTAGACCAACCTTTAAACCTTCTCCTCATGTAATCTTCATGGCCAATAATAATTTGTCATATCCAATTGGTATTCTAAAGATCGTATTTGTAAATATCATGGTCATCAAATTCTACACTGATTTTGAAGTAATAGAGTTAGTAGTGTAGGTAAACTACCTAGTGCTTCTAAGAAGACCATGGTGTTATGAAAATAATGAATATATGTGATGTAAAATGTTTTATACGACCTTTTATAATGGAAAGGAGATGGTATTTATACCTATTTCAAATTACCAAGGACCCCCTATGTCAATATCATAGAAATTAAGGATGAAATCAACCATATTTATAACATCACAGTGTAAGGTGTTGAGACTCTAAAACCAAATGATCAAGGAATCCTATTTTGGGAAGATGGATTGTCATCCTTAGACACCATATATGTTCCTTGTAATTGATGGGCTAAGGAAGCATTTGAGACCACTAGTCGATGGTGTTATTTGGTACGAGCAAAGGTTCCAAAGTTAGTAGAGATAGGCTAGATATAGATTGATCACACTACTAAAATATGGGTCCCTTATGCCAAGAAAATAGGAACAAGAGTGTTTCACCTCAGTAATGGAAAACTTGTTGCACTCCAAAGATATGTAAGAAGTAATCTTGTGGAGGACTATGTCTATGATATTGAGTCATACATTTTAAAGGAGGTGGATAGAATGGGTGCACTACTGTACACATTAAAAATCATTTCCACTCATTGGTGTGTGGTGCAGAAGCCTACCTTGCCAACTTGGTAGGATGAAAAGGTATATATTTACACTAGGTTTAGAAAAAATCAACAAGGACCTAGACAATTTAGCCTACTCTAGCAACTCTGACCTTGTCACACATGTATATTTTTATGAATAAACATGGATTGTTTGTAGTGAAAACCCACCAAGAAATTTATGGGTGAAAACCTTTTATGTACCCTCAAAAACTTGGGCATGGGTGTGGTATGTAGTCAATGAGATGCTCCATGAAATAGTGGAGTGGGATGCCCTTAAGGAGTTATTTTTCCATACCTTTTGCTTTTCTTCAAAAAAAATTGAACTAATTAAGCTATTATAGGTAGTTTGAAGGTTAGTATTTGAGGACACCTCTAGATTAAAAGAGATATTAAAGGACATGTTTGACAAAAAAAGGCTTAGCACTCCCAACCTTATTTTAATAACAATTTTAAATAGTGACTCTAGTGATGAATATGATGACACATCGAAGTGCACAACTTGAAGAATTTGATAGGGAAAGGGATGTTAGTGTGAAAAGTTAAGGATAACACCCCATAAGAAGAAGTTCCTACCCATCTTTTGGTAGAAACAATCAAGGGAAAAAAACAAGTTGAAGAATCACACCAAGAGAAGCATAAACCCTACTAGACATTGTTAAAAACTACCAAGGTAGATATTAATTTAGAGGCGGAACCCAAAATTGCCACTTTGGGTGCCTATTGGTATAACACATAACTAACACATATTTTTTATCTCCTCAAATAATTACAAGACCTTTTTCCAAGAAACTATAAATATATTAAAGGTGTACACCCATCCATCAGGAAGATGAGCATCAAACTATTTGATGACACGAGACCCATTAAGAAGTGGCCTTGCAAGACGAACCCAAATATTTGTGCTAAGGTTAAGACATAAATTGATGGCATGTTAGCCAAAAGATTCATCTAATATATGTAGGAATTTGAATGAGTTAGCCCCATGGTCATTAACATCAAAAAAGATGGGTGCATTCAAATTTGTGTTAACTATAGACTGTTGAATGTTGATTGCATGACCGACCCTTCCAAAATTCATTCATAGATGAAGTATTGGATGGAATTGTATCTTGTGATATATACACATTTACTAATGTATTTTCAAGATACCATCAAGTCCAAATCAAAGAAGAAGTCAAGCCTAGAATCACCTCTACAACTGAATGGGGTTATTTCACATATAATGTGATGCCCCTTGGGATAACGAATGTATCAGTGATTTTTTCCCAGGTGGTGATCACCACATTCAAAGACTTCATTCACAAGTTCCTCCAAGTATACTTAGACAATTAGATAATGTATGGATTCATTAAGGATCACTATGAAAATTTGTGCCTAATGTTTGAAAGGTGTAGATAGTTACAAATTTATTTGAATCTCAAGAAGTGTATTTTCAAAATATTATTTGGCACATTTCTTGGGCACATCATCTGCAAGGATGGTCTACTCATTGATCCAACCAAGATTTTATTAATCATTAAGTTTCAAACACCATAAACATAGAAATATGTATGTGCCTTTCTTGGGCATTGTGAGTATTATAGAAAGTTTGTAAAAATTTATGCTAGGCTTATGGCATTGTTAGAGGAACTCTTTTAGAAGGATGACCCATTACATTAGGTAAAAACATAGGAGGATGATTTTGAGACCTTGAAGATAAAGATGGAAAGTGCATCAATACTACAATTTCCTAACTGGGTAACTCCCTTCCATGTCCACATTGATTCCTCTAGTACTGAAATCAGTGCCATTCTCACATAACCAAGAAAAGGGAAAATAGATAATCCTATTTCTTTTATAAGAAGGAAACTAAGCAGGGTAAAAAAATTACACAATGACTGAGTGTGAGGCACTTGTCATGGTCTATGCCCTATAGAAGTTCAGATAGTATTTTTTATAAACCCCCTTCACCTTCTCCACTTGATCATAAGGTGCTTAAGTACCTAGTGAATAAGCCCATTTTTCATGGGTGCATTTATCGATGGATCATCTTGTTTCAAGAATTCTAATTTTCTATTACCATGAAGCTTGGCATATAAAACTTAGGCCCAAATTATCTGTCCCACATCAATTTTGGTGATAAAGTAGTGCCAATTGAAGATGATATGCCTAATGCGTAACTTTATATCATCTAACACATCTTGGAAGACTTCAAAAAGATAATCACATTTCTGACCTCTAGATCCATGCCTCAGACCATGTCAACTAAAGAGAAGAATAAGCTCACAATTTTTGTTACCCATTTTCAACTCATTAACAAGGAACTGTGTAAGTTGAGCCATGATGAAATCATGCATTGATGCATCTTAGAGCATGAACAGGACTTTGTCTTTTAAGAGGTTCATGGGGGGATTATTGGAGGCTATTATGTTCTAGACTCCATGCTGTGAAAAGGGATACAATTAGGATTGTGGTGGCCAACTCTATTTCATGATGCAAAACAAAATGCCAAAGCATGTGACATGTACCATTACACAAGAAAACCAAACCATTAAGATGAGATGTCCCTCATCCCCGTCCTTGCCTAAGCACCCTTTGAAAAATGGGCCATTGGTTTTTTTGGGCCTATTACTCCTACTATGAGGTGACTAGGTGTGAGGTACATTTTGGCTACCACAAGTTACTTCACTAAGTGGGTTGAAGCAGTACCAACCAAAAACTATATAGTTGCCACAATAGTAAGATTCATCTAGGAAAATATTATAAGTAGGTATAAATGCCTACATAAATTAAATAATGACTATGGCATGGATTTTGTCAATGAAATAGTTCAAATTCTACTATCTAAATATATGGTGGCATACCATAAAATGACACCTACCACCCCTAATCAATTGCATCATAGAAGCATTCAATAAAATATTGGGGACATGCCTTGCAAAAATATATGATGTTGGTCGTAAGGATTGGGATGATCATGTGTCAGTAATTTTATGGGCCTACAACATAACATATAATCACCTAAACAAGGCTACAACATTCTAACTAGTGTTTGGTGTAGATGTTATTTTACCTATGGAGTTCTTAGTGCCCTAATTGTGCATCATGCATATTGGTTGCTTGGATGATCAAGAGTCCTTAAGCACACACTTGGAATATTTAGAGAGGTTAGATGAGACATGTGCCCAATCATGATAGAGCCATTAGATAGAGAAGATCCACCAAAATCAATGGCATAATAATCACATAAAGTGCAAGGTTTTTACATAAGGTGCACTAGTCTTGTTATATGATTCTAATTACAGTAGGTACTTGGCAAGTTATAGATCAGGTGGATGTGACCTTATATCATCCACAACATATTGGAGATTAGTGCATGTAAGCTATGCATGTTAACTGGTGAAATTCTCCTTGGGCATTTCAATGACACCAAATTGAAAGTATACCATCACTAGGATGTCACTTGCATCATCTACTCCCAGCTTTCTAGTCAAAAGTCAATCTCTTTGTCTTGTGACTATAATAAAATTGGTGCAAGCCAAATCTTTTTTTATGTTTTTTTTTTTAATTATGTTTTTTGAATAAGCATGGTACTTTCAGGCATACATTAGAATTTTTATGGTGCCTACACCTACATAAATCCAATCATGTGGGTCAATCCTAGTCATTTTTAAGAACTAGAGGCCAAAGGTCTAAGTTTTTAGGCATTTGTGAAGTCTACCAGGCCAAGTAGATTTCAAGTACAAATTAACAAAGGTGCATAAGGTGTTTATTCATAAGATACCAACAAAAGACAATAAGGAACTAGATGACCATCAAAAGGATTTGTATGGGGTAGGGAAGGCTGAAGCAAGAGACTGTAAAGTGTAGATAAATTAACCAAGAAAGAGAGGCATTCTTGAAAGAAAGCATAACACTAAGAAGACATGGAACCTAGGAGGTTGAATCACATGCATGTGAAGTGTTGTGTCTAGGTAACTAGAAGGATGGAAAAGGTTGTGCCAAGATGAACAAAGCACAAGATAATGACCATTACAATAGTGTGCACCTACCCAATAGTCAGTGGGAGGTGACCCTTTGAGTCCCCTATCAATTCACAAAAGAAACTATTAGCAAAGTTAATGCTATGGTGGTATAAAAATAAATATTCACATTAAATTAGTAGTTGGTGGTATATTTTAGCAGATTTCATGGATTTTAAAAAATTTCAAGAAACTAAATGCCACTAACAATCAATGTGGTAGAACAAAGTAGTGTATAAAATGGTAGATGGTAGAGGAATGTAGTTTACTATCATTTTCAACATTTTATAGCATAGCAAATATTTGAATCCACTAATCAAGAAGACACTAATAGAAAATAAACAAGTCATCCACAACCTCCCTAAATGAGAATAAAAGAGAAGTAAGAAGATTTAATTTTTGCCTAAGGATAAAGGGATGCAAGCAGAGGAAATTTGATAGAGAAATAGCGAAGAAGAGACTTTAGTAGAATAACCAAGCTACCATTAATGGGGAAAGAAGCTCAATAGTCAAATGCACAGTCATATTTCTCATGACTTTAAAGCACAACAAACGTAATTTTGGGCTTTAATAGAATCAATTAAACATGCTTCAATAATATCATGTTTAGGATGGTAAATAAATGGATAAGCACAAGTCTACCACAAGCACAAAAAGATGTAAATAAATCATGGACATTAAAAGAAGAAACCATCATAAAATTAGAGGTGTAGATGATAGAGGAGTGAGTGTTGTATAGATTAAACCAAGTGCGAGTTCCAAACTCACCTATAAAGAGATGGAATACCCTCTAGAGGTCATGGTGGGGGATAAGTGGGTGTCCTTCATGCATGTTTACAAACTTAAGTACTATAACCATATGACATGATATAACATGTAAGATTTGAACAAGACTAGATGATAGATATAGGTAAGAAGACCAAGGCAGACACTAGACTTTTTGATGTCTCTATTAGATAAAAATTTAAAACTATGGGCACCACACAATTTTTTGAACTAACAAGCTTTAGTAAGAAGGAAAACTTGGTACATTTCCTCCTCTCATAGGTGCGTAATGACCATTTCTAATTTTATAGATGGCTCATGAGGATTTATACAAGCCTCATTAGTAGAATCATAGGGCTACCTAGCATAGGATTAGACATATGAGAGATGATGGAGGATGATGTGGAGTTAGAAAGGGCCACAAATCTCATAGGCTACTACAAGTCAAGATTTTATTTCCCTATCAAGGACATCAAATAACCAGGCACAAGGGAAGTAGTGAACCTTATAAGTGCCAAATTTTTCCTTGGTGGATGATGGTCTAACATAAGTAAAACATTCCTATGTATTTGTCACAACATGGTGTATGGAGTAAGGTTCAATGTTTCCAAGTTTATAATAAAGGAGATAGTAAAGAATGCACAAGAATAACATCAGGTACATGAAATCTTCCGGTGGGGATACATGTTGATATTAATAGTGTTAGAGGAAATAGGTGTGTCAACCACCTATCGGTGTTTCCAAAAATCTAAGAGTCCCTAACAATGAAGTACCATGAATTCATATTCCCCATAGCTTATCATATAAATATAATACTAGAGTACAATGGTGGTTTGAAAGGTATGTATAGGCCTTTGGAAAGGATTGGTACATCCTATATGAACTCCCTCAATAGCTGGTGGAAATGTCAACCTTTGTCATGATGTAACACTTTTGTGTCATACACCTAGTGATAATAGATGGAAATGTGCTAGGATGGATCCAGTTACCCTATACATTCTTACATAAATACTTCATGGAGACATTAAGGAGAATCCCTAATACACAATAGATTGAGATCCAGTCCAAGGCCATGGATCATGATAGAATAATTATGAGGTGTCAATTCATTTTCCCTAGAGCCAAGGCCACCATGGATGAGGAGGATTATAGTGATAGGCTTTACATCCATCCCATCCAAAGGGTAATCATAAATGTAAGGATTTTTAACCTTTGCTATGAGATGAAGTTGCATAAGAAGGGAAAATATCCTATCAAGGATGATGATCATCCCCTCCCAGTTAGTGATGAAGGGAAGGATGTGCCAAATCTATAGGAAAATTCACTCCAAAGGAAAAGGGCTGAAAATTAGAAGAGATCATGGAGTGCATACAGTTGAAAATAGCCTCCAAAGAACAACTTGCACCCCCTTCTCCAAAGAAGCACATGACATTCATGCAAGAGGGTGATTCTTTTAGCAATCATCCAAAGAAAAAGACAAAGGGACCCATAGTGTTCCCTACAAATACTCTTGTAGATATGGAGAGAGAGGAAACCCTCTTGCCCATAATAGAGGGGGAAATTAAATAAGATAGATCAGGGACCTATATCCTATAAATAAGGGAAGGTGAAGAGAATTTTAGCATTGAAAATGTGTAGAAGGCCCTGTAAAGCAATGTGATCACTACATTATAAGGAATAAAAGAAATGGTGAGCCTCACATCTAGCACCACCACATTAATGACCCCACCTTTGAAACTAGTATTGACATCTAGGGATAAGGCCTCCCTAATGGCCCTTCAAACTATCGAGGATAAAATATTAGCTTAAAGGAACATGGGATTGAATGATGAAGATATAAATTGGGATTTATCACTTGAATAAAAGAAAAAACATAACTAGGAATAGAAGAAGGCCAAGCTAGAAAAAAGGCACCAAAGGTTCCCTTAAGTGCAAGACTAGCAGTAGAAGTGGTCAAATAGGTACCAAATAACCCCACCAAAAAAAAATAAGAAACTACATAATAGGCATACCCAAATAGTTAATGGGTGTCTAAATAGAAATAAGGTGATACTAGTGCCTCAGAGCAACAAATAGAGATAGATGAGGAGCACCAATAGTAACATGGTGACACTAGCACTGAAAGGATAACCTTGGAGGTATGTATTGAAAATCCCTAAGATGAAGAAGTGGATAGGGGGGGGGAATTCCAATGAAGAAACTCCCTAGGAACAAATACATGAATCCTTAAAGGAGTATGCTAAAGAGAGTAGTGGTGCCAGTGAAGAGGAGGAAGTACACACAAATAAGGTTGTCATTGAGAAGGATGACATAAATTTTAACATAAGGGAGATGGAAAAAAAGAAATGGGGGGATGAATATCCACACATGTATGAAACTATGTCCCCACAAGCTGCCACAACAAAGATACACAAATAACTCTCTTTTGTGTTAGAACATTATATAGATGAGCCCTAGTTTGAGGTTTCAAGAGTGGCTAATTTGAGCCTAGAAGATTATGATGAAGGGAAAGAATCCCTTCATTTAGACCCATGTACCATGAACCCAATCTAATATGGGAATGTGTTAGTAATAATGGCCACTAAATTAACACATTAAAACATCATCAATGATGGAAAGGTGAGGAAATTGAAAAGGCTCCTTACGGAATCCACGGAGGAGGCATATGCCAACAGGTTCAAGTTGTAGTAAATTTGTGAGTGTGTGAAGGTAGTCAAACCATCTCTTCTAGTTGATTTCAACACTTCATACCTTTTAGTGGTTAATAATATTTGTGTATTGGTAGTGGAGATACTCCCAAGACTACAGCCCAAGTTTCCACAATAATATTAAGAAGAGAAAGACCCCAACATCACACTGAAGAAGGATAATTTAGATAAGCTCCAATAGGTAGAAGATATCTTCATGAACTTAAATGAGGGTGAATAAATAATATATTTTATTTTCTTAAGATTCTCCAACCAAACTTAATTAATAGATTCATGCCTAAATTAATCAAAGGATGAGAATGAGTAGCTGATGGCTTAGGTATACTTTGCAAGTAGGGAAAAATGGCCAAAATTCATGGGCAATGTGAATGGACTAAGTAATTAGATTAAGGACTAGGAATATACCTTGGAATAATTATTTCATGCTCTATAGACTAAGGCTTATGAGTAATGGGATATCTTATATGGAAGTGTGGCAAAGGAGAAATCCAATGTAGAATCCTTCTATAAGGAGCAGATAAGATAGATACATTTTTGCTCACTATTGCATCATCTAAAATTGATATCATCATGAAATAAATCAAGATATCCATAAATGGCTTTGAGGACTTTAGTTTCAAACTCCAAAACAATGCACCTAAGTTATGCACTCCCAAGAGTTTGATGGCTTAGTCTAAAGGTATACTAGATTTTTTGTACAGGGTAATGTTGGACACTTAACCCATTAGTATAATATTCATTCCAACTTGGCATCCACCTCAACATGATAGGATATGTTTAGAAAGTGGTTAGCCTAAGGGTTTTTTTATCTAGCTAGAGGCTACAATACAAATCTTACACTAGTTGTTAGGAAGCTAACCATCTCTAAATTATAAGGGAATCAATGAAGATTTGTATAAATGTGGCAAGTGTAGCATGAAAATCACAAATTCATGGACCCAATAGTTATGATGATGAATTTACAGCTCAACACTTAGTGTGCAAATTACACCTTAAAAAATATGCTCCTAAAGTCTTATATAAGGAGCTCAAGGTAGAAGGGGAAGGAGAGAAAAGAACTGTAGTGAACCTCTAGTAGAATGACCCCAAAGCCATGTTTTATGAACCTTACTCTAACTACTATTAAGTCTTATAAATAGTATGTATGACGCTTTGGCTCCAATTATATGTGCCCAAGCTCATCTATAAGCGTTTGGGGTGTTATCATTATAATTTGAATACAAACTCTTGTTATGATCTTTGAACAATGACAATGGTGTTGCATTAAAAAATATTAGGTGTGTTTGGTTTTCATATCTTATGGTATTATTAATTCTATGAGAAGGTTTGTGATGTCATACTTTTGATTGAATTATGGCAATTGTTTTTCATGCATTTCACTTGTTCACTACTTTAATGGAGTCTACAATTTTCATGATGTCATCTTTATTATACATGGAGGATGAGCATAGATCTGCACTAATAACATGATCCCTATTTAAATCTCATATATTTAGTATGAGTAAATAGAACCAAATTATTCTTATAAACCATTAATCACCTATATGATCCTAGGATGAACTTGATAAAAGGCTTACGCCTATGGATCTACTTGATTTTAGTTTCTGGTGCGTTACTTAAGAGCCTTTAGTGAAGCCTCATGCCATGACATAACTATCCAAATGTAGGCCCCTATTCATTCTCAGATGTCTATTTGGTGAGTGCATCAGGCCTATGCTTTATGTGGATTGATGTTGGCATAGGTGAGTGTTTAAATGTTGAGCATAAAAATGCAGTATCCCATGCTTGCCCCTAGTTGTAGTAAAATGAGACCCTAAACCTTTCATAACAAAGGGATTGATATAAATATAGGATCAATCCTCATTCATTCCTCACTTATAAGATACCAAAAAGACTAAGGCATTTTATCAAAATTACTCTATCAATAATTTAATTGAACAAATCTTCATTATTTTTTCCTTTTTCCATATTAGTCATAGGGATTTCACATCTACAGGTCTGAAGTAGTAAAAGAATATCCCAAAAACCTAATTTTCCAAGTTACAATCTAGGTCACTAGTTGTACTTACATTGCACATATTATATGATTCACACACAACAAAACATGTAGGGGATAACTACATGTGTTTGAGGTGCTCTTCATAGTTTTGGCTATATAGGCAGTGCCCATTAACAATGGGGTCTTTGGGGTAGCTCGAGACCATGTGCCCACTAACCCATTTTCCCCCAATATCACATTAAAGATGGAAATCTAAGGTTTTTACATTTAACAAGAAAAATAATCCATGACCTAGATCTAAATGGACTAAAGTGAAGGTGAAGAAAAACCCAAAAACATCTAGGTGTTTGTATCCTATTTTAACAAATAGTATGTACTAAATTCTAGCATTAAACTCAGATAATAGCTTTAACACAATTTACCTAGGATGATATTATTATCTAGAGATCCAAAAGTATTAGATCCATAATCTAATGATTATTTGATAATCTCCATCTCACCTAATTTCTGCCTGTTCTAGATCTAGAACTGCATTAACTTTAGAATAAGTTAAGTACTTCACTTGTTTGTAATTTTTATATATAACATAATTTTACTTTCCATTTTTAGAATATCTTATCATAATAAACTCATTTTATGATCATATCTAAGTTTACAATCTAATTAGTCTACTATAGATCTAATTACCACCCTTGTGCTATTCCATTTCTATATACACCTTTAATATTATAGATAACCCCAATCTAGACCTTTTTAGGGTTAAATATCTAGTGAACTTGATCTTTGAACATCAAAACCCTAATCAAACCCTTTGGGATGCTTATTACCTATTTTTTCTTAAAATTTATTTAATTCATATCTTTTATTAGGGATTATATTGATTTCTTTGATGACTATGATTATGACACTATCCAATTATACCTCAAGAAAGGAATTAAAATTGATTACTCTTGCATTATTCCGAGTCTTAAATCATGTAATATAAAAACCACGAATGGTGGTAGTTGTTATCCCTCTAATTAGGTCCATACTCCCACCACATTAAGAGATAATTTCATTCATATTAAGTAATATGAAAATCCTTTAGCCACACTTCCTATACCACCATTATATGACTTTGGCATTTGATACTTATAAAAGTATGGATACCAAGGCCAAGGTTAATAAAAACATGAGCAAGGTATAATCTACCCTATATCTATTATAACTAACAATATAAATAGGCAAGGGTTGTGGTTTTAAAACACATCCTTGACTCAACAACCATTGAATCCAACTAAAATATAGATTCTACCAAAAAAGTGGGTACATATGAGAAATAGGTTTTTTTATTTGATTGTCAAAAAAATTGGGAACTATAAAAAGAGATTATGATTGATGTGTAAATAACTAATAATAGGAACATGTATTCAAGAAAATTTATTAAACCCAAAAACATTATTTAATTTCCAAACAATATCCCTCTATCCAAGGGTGATGATTTTTTCCTGCCTTCATTTAAAATGAATTCTATATTAGAAAAGGTATCTTTACTAAACTTTTCCAAAGCTAAAATTGTTATACCCTTACAAAAGAAAAATGAAACAAATTACTCAAATGGTGAAATCTATTCAAATGATATATCAGATGCACCATAGTTAAAAATTCCCATACCATTACCAAATTGTCTTAAATTTAGTGAGCATAAACTTGCACTCATGATACATAAGGATGATGATACTCATATGCCTAGATTGAAAAAACCTGGTGGGTTACAACCAATGCTAACACCTCTATCCCCATAGAATATCTAATGTCTATGATGACCACTATTGAAAGACTTCAAAATAAATTTTATATTCACCAAATTCTAATACATTTACATAATTATAATTCACATGTTACCCATTTTTTAGTCATCCTCTTTCACAATGTATACTTGAATATCCTTATCCTCAAGATTTTGAATTACCAAATTTACCTCTCTTTTTGAGACATAAGGACCCATTAAATAACATAATTAGCTATTAACATTATTTTTGTCAATAAGCACAAGATGAAACACTATTTATAAAATTTTTTCATATAGGTATTTTTGTTTATGCACAAAAATGGTTCTATAGTTTCCCAAAGGATTCCTTACACATTTTCATATAATTAGAAGATGCATTTTTAATGGATTTCACTATCCAAAACAATTCAAAACTTAAATTATAAAATTTTCAAACTTCAAATAGTTTGATGCTGAGCCCATTCAATATTATAATAATCAATTTAAAAGTACATCATATGAGCTAGCATTTAGACCCTCAGATTTAGAACTACAATTTATCATTAGTAGAGGCATTCTTTTCCTATTAAAGGAAAAGACATTGAATAAATAGTATGAATCAGTTAACCACTTATATAGTGATGTGCATATATATCCTTCATTCATAATTACTCATTCATAGAAACTTAATATATCTCCCTCCAAATACAAAATTGTTATCCCTCACACAACAAATGGAGATAACATACCTAAAGAGCATTATGTACAAAAAATGTGGTATCCATAATCTCTATATGATCAATTCACAAATCTTATTTAACATGGGTCTAATCTAAGGTCCATATCTTATGAAAGAATCTCAAAGTGAACAACACAAAAAACATCCATGCCAAATATATTTAACAATTACCTTAGACATGGGTGGTGCTTTTTTTTGGCATAATCATATTGATATTAAACATGAAAAAACTAATTGAAATGTAATATTCTTAAAAAAATGGGATTAAATCAAACAATATTACAAAAAAAATGAGGTTGGGAAGTTTTAGGCAACATGACATTACCAATTGTTCATGGTCCCAAAGTAATCCATACATGGGTTTGGGTTATGCCTACCACATCTCCATATGCATCTACACAAGGAACTCTTTGGCTATACCAAATGGAATAAAAATAGTTCCTAATAAACAATTATTTATATTCCTCACAAAGTCATATTTTTACATATTTCAAATGATGTCATTACTTCCTCTACTACACATGTCAAACATGAGGAGGAACATGCTATGTACCTTTTCAACCTATCCAATCATGATGTAAAAAATGTAAAAGAAACAAGTTAAGGTTCTAAGGTTCATAGTGGGGGAGATATACATGACCAGACATTATATGTCATCATAGGATGATGTTTAATCTACATATATTCCAAAAAAGCAAAAAAAAAAAAAAAAATCCATAAATCCAAAAATACTTTCAGCACTTGCATGTTACATTGGCTACTTGGAATCTATGTGTTAGTTCTGTGTTTGTGGACATCATACTTATTTACTCCTACATACACATAGGTTTCACACTTATAATTTATTATGATACATGCATCCATAGACACATGATACATTCCCTTTTTGGATGTTGAGCCTTCCTTCTACTCATGTCATATGGACATTAGGGGCATTTGCTTTGTTGATATTGATACACATAGGTTATATGATTCAATGATAATTATACATTACTATATTTGAAATTAAATATTTAATTACACATGCCTATTATCCATGATAATAAATTACACAAGGTACTTGATATGATATACCCTTGACATATTTTTTCTAATAGATTGGATTCATGGGCTACGAAAACATGTTTATGATGATTACTTATTCTTTGTTTTATGTTTTTCCTTGAGTGTATTAATTTACTATTGTATTCCTTATTCTATAATTTAAATATTATCCTTTTTTATGGACCCCATGACTATGTATTATTTCTTTGACATTTTAATATGTCAATGTTTATTGTATAGACATTTGAATATGTCATGCTTGTTTTTATGGACATTAAACTAAGGCATGCCCCTTTGACTATGCAAAATTTAAGCATGCCCCTTGTTTATGGTCTCCTTGGATCATTTCCTATTGACTTATTTTTTAGTGATATTGTGTGTTGGTTTGTTTTCTTGTTGATATTTTAATTTTATTATCTATATACTTCCATGATTTTTATCATGCATACTTGGCCTTGTGATGACATTGGTTCTACATGCTTTAATGATGAATTTACATTCAGATATTATATAGTTGTCTTATCATTTGGAGGTGAGGTAATTACTATCTCCTATATTTACCTCACTTAAAAGGGGGAGCATATTCATGGGGGCATGACATAGAGACATCTTATCCACACATGGCATAGTTTCCAAATTTAGTGGGGACATACTACAGAAGCATGTTCTCCACACTTATTAAGGATTTGGTAATTATATCTATTTTAATATTCAGTGGGGTATGTCATATGTGTTGACATTTTGACCTCATAGGCCAAATTTTAACCCTTGATCTCAAAAACTTTTGGTGACCACCACCTTATCATATTTATGATGATTCCTAGCATTGTCATGTCATCCTTATACCAATGAGAATCTTTGAATATTGATTATGAGTGAAATTATTTACCATTTTTTCATGCTTAATACATTGTGTCATGAGTGTCTTAAGTATTTTGGAGATGTGTTAGGTGTTATGGCAGTCTTTGAATGAGAAATATGACTGCTGAAAGGCCCTGAAAGTCAATGAGTGGTTTAGCCCTATTTGAGAAGTGTATGGATATTTTGAGTATAGTGAAGATGTTTTAACAATTTTAGAGTCTATGAGATTATTTTTAGTGTTTTAAAGTCCCTTGCCAATGATATATCCATCAAATCCCATATAACACCTTCATTACCCCTCCTAAGCCATCAAACACCCCTCAAGCCACTTCATGAGCTTATTTTTCCTTGAAAAACCTTAAGAAGGCAAAATATTTTGATCAATTGTATTGAAATAGTATCATAAAAAGGTATTAATCATGTCACATTAATACCCCTAAGTGTTTCATGCTACATAAAGTCACTTTAAGACTCACTCCCACCTTCTCTCTAGCTAAGTGGGTCCCACATTCAATTTTGTGGATTTTTCACTTCCTCTTTGCATTTTATCTTCCTTTTAAATAATTAATAACTCATGATCCTCCTTATTTATCCCTAAATTAGTGTTTCAAAGTATAAAATATGGACATAATGGTGGAAAATTAGATATTTTTAGAGTTTTATGCAATTATATGAACTATACCATACATAAGAGGATCATAGGTTAAATATGATGTCATGGAAGGTTATTTTGAAAAATTTAATGGTAAAAATATTCCAAAAAGTCTCAAAATTATTCCTACACTTCATCCACCCTCTTTTCAAGCTTAGACAACTCTTCAGGTTCATGCTTGTATGATACGGAGAAGAGAGGATGAGGATCCTAGCTTTTTGCCACAAGAAGTGAACTCATGCAGATTTCACCCATGTTAATTTTTATAGAGATTGGTCTCATAATATTTATGAATGTTCCTTAATAAATTAAGTAATTTGTATGCCCTTCTCATCTGCATAGGCCAATTTCAACTGAGAAGTTCTCTTGGATCCTTAACTTGTTTGCTCAAAATAATGACTAATCTTGCTTTCTCAAGTCTTATAGGAGCCTCCCATGGTAGTTTCAAAGTATAACTCACAAATGTGAGCTCATGAGACCAAAAAATAGAAAAGTTAACCTAGTTTACAATCTGTAAGAAAGTTGAGTGTATTGAATAGGGTTGAAGGCCATCATCAAAAGTTTATTTGGTTAAGTTTAAAGGTTGAAAGAATGTTTCATATATCCTTATGTCCTCTTGATAAATTTTATGGTCTATTGACCTCTTATCATGATATAATATCCCATGGAGAAAATACTTATGCATACTTGAAGGCCAATGTTCAATGAGAACTGTGTATGGCTTATGGACATCTATAGAGATTCAAGTGTGACTCAAAACATGAAAAGGGGTGTTGAATGGATAATAGAGTGTCATCATGCCCTTTGAGAAAACTTATAGACCTACATGGCAGCCTTAAAGGCTTAGAAACCACCTCTCTTTCCTCCCAAACTCACCTTACTAGTTTTATCAAATGTTAAGGTTTTTTTCAAAGATTAAGGATCTTATAAGTTTCTTAGGTTTCCTTTTAGTATTGTGTATATCCTTCTCTACCTTAAAAAACCTCATGTTTGTTTTTTGGATTATTTTAACGATCTAATTTTTTATTTTATTTTTATTAATTTATTTTAATGTTTATAATAAATTGGTTTATAGGAATCAGTTGAGACCCATAGCAAATTGAGAAAGACTATAAAGCTTTTTTACCCTTCTTGTAAATAATACCTAGACATAATATATAATTTTATTTTGTCAAATGATTTATCCACAATGTAATTTTTAAATTATTATTTCTAAATCTTGGTGCCAATAGTGGTATCAGAGCACAAATAAAGGAGGAAGATTTGAAGGGAAGTGAAGAAAAAGTAATTTTTTGAAAAGATTGAAATAATTTTTCAAAGGTTTGAAAAATTATATTATCATTTTATTTAGACTATGCAAATTAGAAACCTTGTTATTTTAATTATATCACCTTCAAAAGTCTCAGAAACAAGTTATGGTGTTTTGATGGAAAAATCAAATACTATATGCATTAAAATAAATTTTAAAACCCCTTGTTTCATTGGTTATTTAATTTAAAGTACATGTGAGTAAAAATTTACAATTGTATGCCCTTTAAATGTAGAAATGGAACATCATAGATTTATAGAGAGATCTATATGTCTTTTGGTTCTATTAAAGCTTTAAAATTCAAGAAACTTTGTGCATAGTACAACCTTCTAGATGCTTAAAATATGAGTTGAACGGTTGTATAAATCTAATTGTATGATGTTTATTATAAAAATTGATATTGTACCAAATTTTTAAGAGGGATTGAAGTCTTAAAAAAAAAATATACCAAAATTCACTATTTTCATTGCATCTAAGAAATGGTATGACATCCTATAGGAAAAATGATGTTCCCAATAGCATATGGCATAGTGCAGTAAATGGTTTATTTCAATATAATATTTTTTAAATTCATGGATCCTCTAAATTGAAGGAAGGAACAATAGTTTTACATGAAAAAAAATTAAAATAAAAAAAACAAGTGAATTTTTATTTTTCATACAAGGGCAGCACATATTTTCACGTACAAGTGAAATATAAATTTATTTTTCACATCAACCACAAAAAAAGGATATATATGGAAGCACATATTTTTACATACAAGTGAAATATAAATGTTTTTCTCACATCAACAACAAAAAAATATATATATATACCCTTGGAATCTGGGTGAGTTGGATTAAGATGAAAAATTAAGAAAATGTTAAATTAATAGGTCATAAATTCAGTTCACATACATGTGTAGACACTCAAATAGTGTCTATGCCTTGGTCGTCCTCCCCCCTTAGTCCCCTTGGTCCACTTAACCACTCCTAACCTATGCCTTATTAATTTAAAATAATTATCTTATTTTAAATTAATAATTCCCTCTCCCTACCACCTCACCACCCTTAGATGCCCTCCTTGGATTCTCTCCACTACCCCATGCCAAGTCTTAAATGCCTAGACCCCCATTTCATTCTCCCACTCATCCTCTCATCTCATTTAAGCCTTCGACTGTTTCTTAACCCATTGACCCGACAGTTGGAAAAATGGACAGATATTTTTAGGCCCGCCTTCTAGCCACCGACATTGGTCAGTAGTCACATAGTGGCTTTACTGGCACGGTTGCCTTCATACATTCTTGACCCGAATGTGATTTTTCAATCTTCATCCTAACTTTCCAATCTTTCAATCCACTCCTTCGACCTTCAATCATTCGCCTTTCGACCTTCAACAATCATCTTCCAAGTCTTCAATCCACCAGACCTTCACTCTCTCTCTCTCTCAGGGCTTCTGCACCAGCTACAGCAACAGCAGGGACTTTGCACAGTGTTCTACATCAACAACAGGTACAAGCATCAGCAACATTTCTTCTCAACCAAGTATGAGCTAAGAATGTTTCATTTATTTCATTTCAATAATCTAGAAATGTATTAGCTGTTAGCTCCCATTCAACACTTCCTGTAGACCTAAATCCTTATCTCCCTGTTGGCCTCCTCTATCCCTCTATCCCTTTTTGACATTTTGTCTATTGCCCTAGACCTCTGCAAGACATCTCAAGCCATTTTTCTGACCCCAAATAGACCACAGACCCATCCACAGACTATCGACCAGACCTCGTCTAAAGAGACTGACACTCCTCATGACACTTCCCTCACCGATTTAGAGTAACTGATTCAGTAGAATTGACTAACCGACGTCAGTGACTGTGAAAGCCAACAACAGCATTCAGGTAAGCTTGCTTCTATTTTTGTTTTAGTTTTTAATCATTTCAGTATTTTATCATTCAGTCTTTTATCAGACATTATTTTTATCAATCAGTGGGTTGACATCCCTCAAGGAAGTCATTGTACTTTTGGGATCAAGCTTTCACTTGGCAGCCCACCATCTCCTCATCTAACTTCTTCTGTGTTTTAGTCTCTTTCTTCTAAAGGTGTCATCCTCCACAACCAAAGAGGAGTTCCTTTCATCATCTAAATTTGGTGCGCAAGACTTCATCCAGGTACATACAAGCCTTAGACCATCTTATCTTAGTTTCTCATTTCCTTTTTGAGTGAAAGCGAAAATCATATAGAAACAACATGCACCATTTTTCATGTGCAACACTTGGAATTTTTATAAGACAATTGTTGGGACCAACATACACCATTTTTTAAAAAATTAGGACCCTTGAGAAGTCTTTGTATCCAAGTTTTGAAGCCCCTGGACGTTGAGGTCCTTGACAAAATTTGAAGATTATCCACTATATTAAAGAGCATGCTTGTGTAATTTAATATTCTTATTTTGGATTAACCATGCTAATGAGTTTTGTGAGTAATTTTTTAGGTTCCATATCAATCAACCAAGGTTTTTGTGTTAAAAAAACTTCGGTGGCCCTTGATTCAAATTCAAATATTGGAAGGAACCATGTTGGTGGGAACCAATTAAAACACATTGCAAATATAATATATAAATAAGGGGTTCACATGGGTTTATGTCATGTTTTCATAACATGAATCAAGCTCTTCATTATCCTTCCCCCTTTATTTTTCATAAGTTCCTTCGGTCTAATTTGGTATAGCTCCATGATTTCCCCTTTTGCATCACCTAACTTAACCTAGGTTATTAATACTAAGGCCTTGATAATCATCATGACCTTAGTCTTAATAACTTATGCCAAGATCTTTTATTTGTCTCCTTGATTGTAATTATTAGCTCCCTTTCCCTTTACACGATCCTACAAATGATGCTTTCTCACTAGATTTGATTGTATGGAGTGCCCTAGCCTTAAGACTTTGGGCTTAAACAACTTACACCAGGATCAATCCAATGACCTGTGCTTACTCGCTAGATTTGATCTAATGATGTAAGGAATAAAAAGAAAGTTAAAAGGAGCATAAGGCCCTAAGAGATATATGTGTGGTACCTTGATGTTTAATGGAAGGAAAAAAATGGCCCACCTAATAAAGGTATCTATTTAATGACCAAACTCCCATGTAGATCAATGATAATCGCTTACTCACTAAATTTGATCCATCAGCATGAAAGGCTCAATGACTTTTCAAAGCTCTACAATCTGAACACATGGCCAGTTCTGGACCAAGGTGACAAATGATAGAAGGTATGTAGCATGGTAAATATCTATGAGGATGCCAAGTGTCATGACTTCAAGTCTAGAGATCACTGGACTAATAAAAGGTGAAGACTTAGATCTAGATTGATAAATCATGGTAAGTCTAGGATCCTGATCCTATGATGCAAAATAAAGGATAATTTTAAAATCTAATCACTAGTGTCTGAGTGACACTTATTAGAATTGCTATGAAAATCCCAGAATATGCCACATAGGATCCACACAAGCAAAAGGTCTCCATCAAATCCAAAAAATGTATGAAGTTAAAGACTAAATATCTCCTGCCATTAAAGCTTTGAACCCTAAACCCTCTATAAAGAAGAACCAAATTAGTTCAATTGGTTATAGTTTAATCAAGATAGAATAATTGTTCTCTTAAGAAAAAGTGCTATAATAAGAACCCCTGGCAATCTAGAGTGAACAATTTAGTAACATTAGAAATGGCAGCTAGTAGAAAATAATTAAAGATAGAATCCAAGCTTTATCTAACCTTTGATAATGAAGGGAGGATTTTCAAAGACACAGAGTTAGACCTGGTAGCCCTAAACATCTATGGAGTGAGAAATTGATTTGAATTGTTATTTTTGGTGGATGAATTATAGCCTATCTCCTAATAGGATGAGGAACATTGTAGTAAATCAAAGGTATAATGACCTAGTTCTAGTTCAAATGGTTAGTCTCCACCATGCCATGGTGAAACTAGAGGTAATTCAATGCATTTATGTCCTTACACCCATACTTATTGATTTTAGGATAGATGGGGAATAAATAATTCAAAATATTAATTCCCAAAGGGTGGGATACATCTCTCCTATAGTCTTTGAGACCTATTACAAGCTCCCCTTACCCCATCTCCACTTCCCTACCATGAGGGGCTGGGTTAACACCTAGGACCTTGATTCAGTCCTCACACCTTGGTTAATCTAAGGATCCCATGTCTTTAAGACCCTAGATGGAAAGATCCCTATTACCCAATTTAAATAAGGCATTAGAATAATCATAACCTTGTTGAACCTAGCCTTTGGCACCTCTTCCACCATGTATGTAAATAATGTCTGGGTGTCCTATATCCATTTTATGGTAGAAGAGAAATTGACCCATCCAATGGGAAACCTAATGAGCTTCTTCTTGGCTAATAAATTCATAACCATCAAAACATGGACCTCTAAGTAATTATATATGATGTCCTATCTATTGTATTCCCTTTTAGATTATATAACCTTCCTTGACATTAAAAATGGGTCCCTTGATGGTAGGACCACAATTTCTCACTATTAGTCTAAATTTCATATATTCAAGTCTAAGAACCATATGCAAATCATTTGTGATTATGTTTTCCAAGCCATAGTTGAGGCCATCACAAGAGTTCCTATGCCAAGATTACATACCCTTATTAAGAAGCATTTGTAAAACATGGGAGATGTATGGTATTATCCTAATTACGCTATCATTAGGATAGAAGGGATCCTAACCTAACCTTATAGGCTACCCATCCATGTCCCCAACAATCTTGTTGAGCAAGAAATTGCTTCCCAAATCATCCAAGGTGTTGATAGAATATGTAGAGAGAAGAGGAAGGACCAAATCCATCCCCTCTCATTGGATATTGGGAAGGTTGTAATCAAAGACTAGAATTAGTTGGAAATCATGGTTACACATAAAAATTATATTGATTTCTAATTAGATGACCTTAAGATGTGGGATCCTAGTAATAGGTTAGTTAACCACATTAGAGATAGAAAGGTACCAAATTTTGAATATGAACATAAACTAGGTGTCAGTGATGACATCTACATTAGATCAATAAATCTCGAGGAAGTGCTCTTTAGGATCAAAAGCTACAATATCAAGTTGAAATATAAATTGATCAAGGATAACAAGCTTTTAGGGGAGATATGGAAATTACACCCCTTGCAATATAATTTTTTTTTAGGCCCATATGGTACCACTCATGAGGAGCCCAAGGAAAAACCATCTAAACCTCTACCCCACCAACAAGATGCACAAGCTAAATAACCTCACGCTAGAAAACCTCTAGATGTAAAAAGGTAGGGAGAAAGTTGGAGAGCCAAGATTAGAATAGAGACCTAGTGAAGGTCCCTCGCCTTCAGAACTCCCATAGATACCACCTTCTCCCATTGAACTCATTAATATGATAGCTCTTGAGCTAGGAGAGATATTTGAGGGTACCCTAATTGAAATAGTAGCAGCCTATGGCTCAAATATAGAGGAGGATCCCTTTGAATAAGTAGGAAAGGAGTTAGTCCCATTGGAAAGGGAGAAAAGGAAAGTAGAGCTAGCCTTGGTTCCTATGACTCCAAAGAAGAAGCCTAAGTTGACCTTAACTCACCCTACTAGTGAAGTCAACCTCTTCAGTGATGAGTTTCCTATCCATGGACTAGTCATCCTTATCTAGTTTATCTATGGGAAGTGGTAGAAGGTCCCATCCCTCTCACTTTCCTAGGCTTTAACACAAGTTAGCTTAACTATACATGATAACATCAAACCATGGATCAAGTACATAGTTTAAAATCAAGAAGAGAGAAGAATACGGGTTCATCATGCTCAAGAAAGCAAAAAATTTGACACCCTTAGAGACTCTAGTAGTGAAAGTGTGGAGGTGCGTTCAATAATCCAGAAACTAAAGTCCAATTCAACCCAGACATAATAGGATTAGAAAGGATCACCACAAGGATAGCCATGGTTGGTCAAGAAGAATTCACCTTTCAAAAGGTGGAACCATTCACAAAGTTTACCCCTGTTTAAGGGAAACAACCTAGAGAGGCTCCCATATATGAGGAGGATGTGGAAACTTTAATTAAGGCTTAATATCAATAGGCTAGGGCTAGCGTCTAGGGATTAAAGTAAATAATCTAGAACCTAAAGAAGGAGAAAGAGAATTTTCAAACTCAAGCAATTCTCTCAATTTTAGACAAAAAGATTAAGATGCTTGAGGAATCATTTCATGACATGTTCAAGGCACTAAAGTCTATGAAGTTGAGGCATAGTGAATTGGAGGACCAAGCCACCTTAGCTAAGGATCTAGTTACTCAATGACAGACTTTTGAAGATAAGATTACCCAAATTCTTAACATCCAAGTAAGGAAGTGAATACCAAATTTTAAGGCCATTAGCATGGGGCACCTAAGTGCCATTTTGGGAATTATTGTAAATAAGGTCCAAGACTTGATTGCTTGGCATACTAAATTGAAATTAATTATTGAGGAGGAGAAAGATCTCATGGGAAGAATTGAGAGGCTCCTAGGAACTATGGTCAAGGATCTTGTAGAGCCCACTACTTTGGGAATTATTAGTGATGAATAATTCTAACATAGATCCACTTTAGTGACTCAAGAAAGTTAAAGAGTCAAGGAAAATCAAGACAAGATAACAGTAAAATATTAGACATGATATTTAATGTAGGGGAGAGGATCAATGAATCCAAAAGCATTAAGGAATCTTTGGCTAGGAATTACAAAGATTTTGATGAGTTGTATGATCAAGAAGAGGAGTTCATCACAAGGCCTACCATGGGCTTAGACCTAGCGTATGAATACCACGAATTAGCTATGAGTATTATTTAGTTGAAAATGACCCCACCTCTAATAATATATTTATGGCTTACCTAGGGAGAAGCCTTTTTGTTAAGGAACATGCTAGTTTGTTATAAACACAACTATCTTTATCCTTGTACACTTGTACTTTTATACCAATTGGTATATTTCCTAGATTTTTTATAAAGGCATGTATTACCATTTGTAAAGAGAGATTTTTGAGAAAAATTATATACTCACATCAATTAATATAGATAAAGGAATTATACAAAGATTGTTTATCTAGTTGTATTGATAGTTATAGCTTTTCTCTCAATTGTTTATCTAGATCTTAGATTTGAGAGGTTTATTTAATTCTTAAACTACATTAACTCATTTATAGGGTTGATAATCTTTGATTTGATATGTTAGTTGGAAATATCATGAGTTGTTTCACTTTAATTTGTCCTATATCAAAGATGTGCGTCAGCTATTTAGATATAGAAACAAAATATTAAAAGTAAACTTCATTCTTATAATTTTAATTTATCCTTAGAAATTGCCCTGATTTGTAATGAAAAATGAGCTCTAGTTATTTTACATTATAGACTAGTTTAGATATATGTTTAAGAAATTGAAACTTTGTCATAATGTTTGAGGCAAAGATTTGCAATCACATGTTGGAAATATTGTCATTGATATCAAATGTCTAACATTGGTGATCAAGGCCCCATAACATTTATTATCTAAAGGTTTTTTTTAATGTTCATATTTTGAATAAAATGTGTTGATATTTATTTAATATTAACAAATATATTTTTGTTTTCATAAAAGTCAAAAGAGGGCCCATGGAGAAGTCAAAGAGTCACAGGGTAATGACATAAGAGGAATGGGACACATTTTCCCATGAAGAATCATCTTGAGGAATTTTAAGAGTCACCAAGTAAATACAAAAGAGGGTATGGTGCATTTTTCTATGAAGATTCACCTTAAGGAATTTAAAAGGTCACCAAGATAAATAAAATATAGGAAAAGATGCATTTTTTTCTGAAGGATCACCATATGACTTTTTGAATACAAGGATTTAAAGGTTCATGCAAGTTTAGAACCATTTTTCATGAGGATTGAAGGGTCACAAAAGGTGAAGGCCAAAGGTCATTTGGAAAGCTATAAATAAAGGCTTGAGAATCCATTTGTAATAAGCAAGACATTGCATGGTTTGTAATTATTTTATATAAGAAAAGAGAACATAATAGAAAGTTATATTGTAGAGTTATATCATTTTTTGAGAAAGAAACATTGAGAGATAGTTGTGTTTTATACACAAGAGGGGTTGGTGCTCAAAAATCTGTGTAAATGGTTGGTATTCTTATAGATTGGTGCTCACAAATAATTATTATATTGGTTCTTGGCAAAGGGGTTGGTGTTCCTACAAGTTGGTGTTTGAGAAATCTATGATTTGAGTTGATGCTCTTTAATATACTTGATATTATTCTCTATGGTCTCTCCCACTTTGGGTTTCTACATAAAAATCTGGTGTCTCTCTCTTTCTTATGTGGTGCATATTATTTCAATTTTTTTAAATATCTTGAATGTATGGTTAAGTGGAGTTTAATTAAGTAAAAGATTTATAAGATATATGATATACTGATTTAGTTCCCCCTCTTAGTAAATCCCATGATTAACAACTAGTATTAGAGCAAGTCCTTCTGGAAAGAGTTTTACAACTTGAAGGTAGATTAGGGAAAGCATGATGGTTGGATCACATGAAGGTTTTTCTACAAATAAGTCACCTTTGTTCTATGGGACAAATTATGCTTTTTGGATCATAAGGATGAGGACTTATTTGATGTCTCTTGGATTTGACATTTGTCAAGTAGTACTGGAGGAATACGAAGAGCCACAGACACTTTTTATTAATTTGATATAAAAGAAGGCAAGTGAAAATAATGCTAAAGATTTAAATGTTAGTTTATGTGGTTTATGTGAATCAAATTTTTTTAGAGTTATGAAATGCAAATCTGCTCATTAGACTTGGGTAAATATTGAAAATATTTACAAATGTGATGGAAAGGTTCAGTAAGCTAAGCTCTAGACTTGCATAAGACAATTTGAGAGTTTGAAAATGGAAGATGAAAAAAATATAGTGGGATTTATTTTAAAAGTTGATCAAATAGTTAATCATATTCAAGGCCATGGAGAAAAGTTAGAAGAATCAATAGTGGTGTAAAAGGTTTTTATATCTCTACCAATGAGATATGATGTAAAGGTTTTAGTAATCTAGGAGATGAAGGATCTAGCCAAGCTAAATATGGATGAACTACATGATATTCTTACAGTATATGAGATGCTTACTGAATAAGAGAAACCTTCAAAAAGGTAAATTACTTTCAACAGATCAATGAAAGACAAGGCTAAGATTTAAGAATCAAGTGATAGGTCTAGTGATGATGAAGATGAAAATGGATCTCTTTTCATTTGTAAACCAAAAAAGGCCATAGGTAAATATCAAGAAAAATTGTCTTTCAAATGTTTTACTTGTGAAAATATTAGAAATTTTGCAGCTAAGTGCCCAAATAAGGGTAATGATGACAATAAAGAAGGAAAGTCTACATACAAGAATAATTACAAAGGAAAATTCTAGAAGGGATGTGATAAGAAGAGTTTATATTTTAAAGATCCTAGCTCAACCAAAGATAGTGGAGTCAATGATTTATAAGAATAAGAGATTCTATTCATGGCCATATATGAAGATGCCTCCATAAGCAAAAGTACAAATGATCAAGAAGAACAAGATGAAGATGAAGTGAATCTAGAAGGAGAACTCATTTGTGCCTTAGAAGAATTAAAATCTCTTGAAAAGAAGAATTCAAGATTAAAGCTATAGATCAAGAAAAATGATAGAGTTAAAAGAAATAATTGAAGATTTATAAGAACAAATTGAATAATCCAAAAAAATTGAAGAAGATCTAATAGCTCAGTTATAAAAACTAAGTGAATAATGTGAAAGGTACGTTGTTGAAATTACCTCTTTAAAAGGAGATCTCGAGAAAACAAATAAAGTAGTTAATGATAGAGAAATGAATGATTCAAAATTGGAGAATAACACTAATATGTTGAATAAGATATTATAAATTCAAAGATTAATGTCAGATAAGATATATATTATATTTGGAAAAGAGAAATTTGAAGCCACTAGTTTCACATACAAGGGAAAGAACTATGCCAAAGCTCTTACAAAAGAGGAAATGAAAAGGGAAGAAGTTAAGAATACAGAGGACATCTCAAATAAATAAGGCTAGAAGGAGAAGAGCTACAAAAGGCAATCAGGTCAGAGACACATAAATAGGTTCTATTTTTATGGTTAATATTTTTATTGTAATGGATATGGTCATAAGAAAATAGAATGTCAAAAAAGGGCTAACAATTTTAGAAATAAGGAGAAGGAAAATCATACAGAGTCAAGTAAAAGCCACAACTCTTTTACTCCTCTATCAGTATTTAATGAAGAATCCATAATATGTTATAAGTGAAATAACTTCAGACACATGGCCCAATACTATAGAAGTGTATTTGAGTCAGTCAAGAAAGACTAGAGTTTCAAAACTTCATTCATCAAGAAGAAATTTTAGACAAGTTCATGACAGAAAAAATAACCTAAAAAGTCTGTGTTGGTCTAGATAGCTTTGCATGTAAGAAATGAAGAAAAGCCATGGTTCATTGATAGAAAATGTTTGAGACACATGATAGGAGATAATATTAAGTTCACAACCCTAACGAAGACTAATGGTGGAATAATAAAATTTTGAGATAATACTACTACCAAAATTACTAAAAAAGGTACATTAAGTTTGGATAATGGTAGAACTAAGACTAAAAATTTTCTATATGTAGGTCTTAAGCATAATATATTGAGTGTAAGTCAAATGTGTGATTAGGGACACACACTAAAGTTTTATGTAAAAGGTTTTTAAATTAGGATAAAAGAATCAGATGTGTTAATTGTAGATGTTTAGAGGATAGGCAACAATTTGTATATGCTATCAAATATCAAAGGTCAAAAATGTTGTTTGAGTCAAGTTCAATAAATTTGGCTATGGTACAGGATAATGGAACACATAAATTTTGACAATATTATCAACACCATCAAAAAACAAGTAGTTAGAGATCTTCCAAAGATTAAAAGCCCTCTAACATGCTTTGTAAACCTTGTCAGCATAGGAAGTAGGCTAGAAGATGGTTCAAGACAAAAGAATACTTGACTACTCAGATGTTAGAGCTTGTTCAAACTAATCTATGTGGACCTATGAGAACTCAAAGTAGTCAAAGTGAGAAATATTTCATGTTACTTATTGATGATTTTACATTGATGACTTGGGTGATGCTTTTGAAGAAAAAATTAGAAGCTTTCAAAAATTTAAAATCATTCAAAGCTTTAGTTGAGAATGAAATTGGATTAAAAAATAAGTGCCTAAGATCAGATCGAGGAAGATAATTCATGTCAGATAAATTTATTGAGTATTGTGAAGACCATGGGATAAAGAGACATTATTCAATAGTCAAAACTCCATAATAAAATGGAGTAGTTGAGTGGAGAAATAGAATAGTTTAAGAAATGGTGAGGACAATACTAAATGAATCCAAGATATCAAATAAATATTAGAGAGAGACAGTAGGTAAAGCAGTTCATATCTAGAATAGATCATCATTGAGAGTCAATAGTGACAAGACTCCCTATGAGCAATGGAAAGGTAAACTAGCTATAGTTGATTATTTCAAAAAAAACTGGTAGCAAATGCTTCATAAAGAGAATTGATGAAAAACTTGGTAAGTTTGAATCTAGAGAAGATGAAGGTATATTTATTAGATATTCTTGTAAAATTAAATCTTATGAATATTATAACAAAATAACCAAAAATATTGTTGAAAGTGCAAGTGTCAGGATAGATGAAGATGTATCACAAAGAGATAGTGATCTAGTAAACACTTCATAAATCATTGAAGAAGAAGATTTTGAAGATTCAGATGAAGATGAGATGAAGGAGAAAAATGACACCAAAACTCCTTCCAAATATGTCAAAATAAATCATAATGAAAGTGACATCATTAGGTTCATAAATGAAAGAGTTCACACTAGAAGAATGATGGTAAGTGAATTTGAGCAAGTTAATTTCTCTTTGTTATCCAAAATTCAGCCTAGAACTTTTTCAGAAGCTAGACATGACGAGCATTAGGTTAAGGAAATGGATGAAGAATCAAATAAGATAGAAAATAATGATACTTGGGAATTAGTGCCTAAACCAAAAGATCATAATGTGTTAGGAAAAAAATGGGTATATATAAATAAGTTGAATGAAAATGGTGAAGTTACCAGGAATAAAGCAAGGTTAGTATGTAAAGGATATGCTTAGATTGAGGGAATAGATTTTGAAAAAACTTTTGCACCAGTGGCAAGGCTAGAGGCTTACTAGAATGTTTCTTTCATATGCAGTGTTTAAAAATTTCAAAGTGTTTTCAGATGGATGCCAAGTCTACCTTCATGAACAAGAATCTAGAAGAGGAGGTCTATATTGAGTATCCTAAGGGATTTATTCTCTCAAATGATAGAATCCATGTATACAAATTGAATAAATAATTGTATGGATTGAAACAAGCTCCCAGAGCTTGGTATGTAAGACTTGATAAGTACCTACAAGATCAAGGTTTCAAGAGAGGTTTTGTTGATAGTAATCTCTACATAAAAATAGAAGGTGAGAATTAATTGATTGTTGTGGTATATGTTGATGACATAATTTTTGGAGGAAACATTGAAAAAAGGATAAAAGAATTTTCTAATAATATGGAAAAAGAATTTGAGATGTCTATGCTTGGGGACTTGTCAATTTTTAAGGGTTACAAATATTTCATTCAGATAAAGTAATTTTCATATCTCAAAGTAAATATGCCAAGGAAATGTTTTTAAAAAATGGTTTTAAGGATTGTGCAATAGTTGGCACACTAATGAGTACATGTAACAAGGTAAGGATGAAGATTCATCTATTGTAGATCAATCTTTGTATAGATATATGATTGGTAGTCCCTTAAATTTGACAGCATTGAGGCTAGACATCATGCATGTAGTAGGTATGGTTGTGAGATATCAAGTAGCCCTGAAGGATAATCATATTCAGTTGGTGAACAAAATATTAAAATATGTCAAGGGGGCATTGGTTTATGGGTTGTAGTATCCCATAGGTAGAGATTTCACTTTGGTTACTTATACAGATTTAGATTGAATATGTTGTACATGTTGCTTGGATGATAAACTTATTTCTATTTTTTGTGACAACACAAGTGTTATTAATATTTCTAAGAATCTAGTAATGCATTCAATAATAAAACATATTCCTATCAGATATCACTTCTTGAGAGAGTAGGTTGTAGATTAGTGGGTTAAGATGGAATATATCAGTACTACAAAATAGATTGCATATATTTTCACAAAGGCACTACCAAAAGACACATTAGAGTATCTATAAGAGAAGTTGGGAGTAATTTATTTTACTTTCTACCATTTAAAATCAACATTAGTTGAGGGGGAGCTAAGTATTATCTCTAGGATAGGCCCTTTGCCATTGATGGCAAAGAGGAAGAAGAATATAAATAGGTACAAGAAATAAGTATAAGGAATGTGTGTATAAATAGGTACAAAGAATAGGTACATGATGCTAGAATAAGGGGGAGTTACTATATGTTTTTAGATGGAAGTATGTGTAGGTTGACATGTGTAGTATAGGTTTTAGGATGTGGTAGTTTCAGTTTTAGGTTGTCATCAATGACAAAGGGGAAGATTGTTATAAATATTGTCATTGATGTCAAAGGTCTAGCATTAGTGATAAATACTCCATAACATTTATCGTCTAAATATGTTTTTAATGTTCATATTTTGGCTAAAATGTGTTGATATTTTTTAATATTAATGAATATATTATTGGTTGCATAAAATTTAGAAGAGGGCCCATGGAGAAGTCAAAGAGTCACAAGGTAAAGACAAAAGAGGAATGGGATAAATTTTCCCATGAAGAGTCATCTTGAGGAATTCCAAGAGTCACCAAGTGAAGACAAAAGAGGGTATGGCACATTTTTCCATGAAGAGTCACCTTAATAAATTTGAAAGGTCACCAAGATAAAGATAAAGATAAAAGAGGAAAGGACACATTTACTTATGAAGGGTCACCATATGACTTTTCAAATACAAGGATTCAAAGGGTCATGCAAGTTTGGCACCATTTCCCATGAGGAGTGAAGGGTCATAAAGGATGAATGCCAAAGGTCATTTGGAAAGCTATAAATAAAGGCTTGCCAAGCCATTTGTAAAATGCAAGAGAGTGAATGGGTTGTAATTATTTTATATAAGAAAGGAGGAGAGAATAGAAAGAGATATTGTAGAGTTCTATGATTTGTTGATAAATAAACATTGAGAGATAGTTATGTTTTATACACAAGAGAGGTTGTTGCTCTCATGGGTTGGTGTTCAAAAATATTTACAACAAGTTGGTGTTCCTATGGGTTGGTGCTCATGAATAGTTGTTGTGTTGGTGCTCTTGCATGTTGGTGCTTATGAACTTTGTAATTTGAGTTAGTGCTCTGTCATATACTTGAGATTGTTCTTTGTGGTTTTCTCCACTTTGATTTCTCTCTCTCTCTCTCTCTCTCTCTCTCTCTCTCTCTCTCTCTCTCTCTCTCTCTCTCTCTCTCTCTCTCTCTCACGTGTGGTGCATATTATTTTAGTTTTATTTCATATCTTGAATGTATGGTTAAGTGGAGTTTGATTAAGTAAAATATTTATAAGATCTATGATTTATTGATTTACCCCCCTCTAAGTATATCCTATGCTTAACAACACATTTGTTTCTTTTCTGCCTTACCATCTGCTCTTTTCTATTTTTTTACAAAGATACTCACTATAGCTTAAATTTCACTATAAATATCCATTTAGTCTACTATAACATCCAACTTTGACTAGGAAACTATCAATAAGACTGAACCAAGGTGGTTCCCAACCACTGAATAATATAAATTTGTGGAACATTCTACTTTACTCTACTGCTATTTCACTACATGCATCATAATTGCCAAATACCTTAAAACTCATGCCTTGAATTCTTTGAATTTAAAAATGAGTAGTGTTTTCTAAACACTAAAAGCACTTGTGGTACATTTAGAAGCATCAACAATAGTTTAAAGTTAAAGTCTTTGAAATCAAAACTTGATTTGATGTATAGTGGAATTGGCAACTATTTATTTTGAAATGAATTATTTAAATAAGAGGTCAAGAGTCCAAACCCCCAAAGCATAATTTTTTTTCAAATTTATGTTTGTGATTTTATTTCATTCAACATTGAGTTATTTGTACTATGATACTTTTTTGATAAATCATTATTTTCTCTGAAGGTAGTCATATGACCAAGTAATTTATAGGTTTTTAGATGTTTCAAACACATTGTAATAGTTAATTTTGTAATTTGAAGTTTATTTATATGATTTTTACAATAATTTTATTCAACTAATATATAAAAGTACATTTTCAGTCAAAACTAACACCTTAAAAATGAATTTTTTTATAATGTCACCTCATGCTTGTGCTCTTAAAGATAGTACTATCCATTACATGTCCCAATATCATTTTTATTGACACAATTTAAGTGAAAAATGAAGGATAGAGGATCCTTAGAGGCTAGAGAACAATTACGCTCTCTAACTAGATATTCACTTGGATTATGGGTTCAATGCTTGAATGGAAAATTTTGGCTTGTGTTCTTACTTACAGTTACATTTTTAGATTTGTTTATCTGATATTCATGACATGGAGTGGATAGAGTTAGTTATTTTTATTTATCTCAATGCACAACTTCTCAACTCTCACATGATATGGAGAGAATATTTAGGCATAGGTTGGACTTTGATCAATCATTGGTGATAGTATGAGTTGAGAGGGGTTGATAGCACTAGTAGTGTTGAGTAAAGGCCATCAATATTTATTTGACATCATGAAGATGTGCCATATAGAGTACACATTTATCACTTGGATAGGTTTTTATGTGGGACATTATGTGGGTTGATCTAGTTGGACATGCAAGATCATCTTCTACTATAGTATGATACGATGATCACTAGGGATTAGTAGGCCTTGATTATGTTCATCAACTATTTTTTACCATAACTCATAGAGGTGGGATTATTTATGGATTTTCATAGTTTTTGGTCAATTCAAAAGGTACATTGCACCACTTGTAGTTATAATAGATTTCCTTTGATTTCTTTAGAGTGATTGCTCTAGATATTTTATACCCCTTTGGATCAACGGGGAGTTTGTTGGATTATTTTAATGATCGAAAGTGTTTTGTTTATTTTTAATTAGTTTAATTTAATGTTTATAATAGAATTATTTTAAAAGAATTGGTTGAGACCCATAAATAATTGAGAAAGCCTATAAATATATTTACCCTTATTTTAAATAATAACCAGAGATAATATCTTATTCTATTTTGTCAAATGATTTATCTATAATGTAATTTTTGAATTATTATTTCTAGATCTTGGTGTCAGCATTACATAGGTATATGTCTAAGGAATTTCAATGTTTAAGTGGTTGTTATTATAAATTATATTACCCTCCATTTCATGTCTTTTCCATATTATTTTTGTTTCACATTATTTTCACTATCTTCTTACCCCTGTCTTCATGTTCTCATCTCCTTATCACCCCACTACCACCATACTTGTTTCACTTACTCTTTATTATAAGGTTTTATCATGTCACTAAACATTCATACTCCCTTGAAACCCTAAAAATTAATGAAATAACAAGGTGTTGAATCCATTTGGTCAAATACCTAACCAAGAAGGAAAATCAAGACCTACAACCAACCCTTTTAGGCCTACTATAGTAGAGTATTCAAAGAACACCATGAAGACCCTTAAAAGGCATGAGGATTGATGTGGATCTCAAAGGATATGCATCATAAAAGGTTAATGATGATATGATATTATGACACAATAATTTAAATTAGTTTTGAATCACCTTCTTCTCACATAGGCCTAATAGTTAAACCCTTGTAGACAGTCATAATGATATGTGAACACTTATGAGAATGCTAGTATATGTTGATATCTCCATATTTCCTAAGCTAAGAGTAAATATTAATAAAGTATAACAAGGTTAAAACTATTAAAATGTGTAAATCCTAAGGAAAACTCCACCTAAGATGACAAAAGGACACTTACAGCTAGTCATTTGGTTTACTATAACAAAGTTATAAAGAAACATTCCAATGTGTGACTGAGGAAGTCTCATCAAGGATAGGTGTAGGTGTGACAATAAAAGTATTTTAGTGAATATAAATAATTAACTAATGTTATAATCACCATAATTATTATTATATCATTCACCCTGGGTGGCACAATCGCACTATCTCAGTCTGTACAATGGGAGAGCTAAGAGACTCTTGACAATTTGATTGTTGGAAAAGGAATCAAGGATTATCCTAAGAAAGGGATGAATAGTGAGAGGTATAAATTTCATGATTAAAGTTTTGGGATGAATTAGTACCCCATATTCATAAATTCACTATCTCCATGATAAGCCTAATAATCACCTACAACCACCTTCATTGGTCTAGGCTTGGCATATGAGAAGGTTGAGCTAAAGTTGTACTTCATGGGACTATTAGGTGTATTATGATAAATACAAGGTGTTAATGATGTTAAAATAGACAAAAAACATGTAATTTTAAGACCTTAACTCTCTCAAAAAATCATAAAATAAAAAAATACCTACAATAGTAAAACATGGGACTTGTAGTCATCCTATAAAAGCAAAGTAAGGTATGGTCTTCCCTTTGTAGAAGTTGGAGGTCATTATTGAGGAAATTAGAAGAAAGGTTGAATTCACATAGATATTATAAAGTAATACATTCTTTAAAAATGTATAAGGCACTCACAATAATAATACTTACCCCGTCACCCATCCAATAAGACAAAGAGAGCACCTGTAGGCTCCTCATCTAGGCAAACTTAAGGATGGAATGCATAATTGCCTTAATGGCTCTTAGGAGAAGTCAAGTAGAGGATATTAACACATGAGTTTAATTAATATACAAATATTATATCATAAAATAAATAATATGAATAAAACCATATCCTAGGCATAATTAAGAGCACACTCTCAGTCGAACCATGCATAAGGAGAAGGCATAGGGTTTCAAGGTACAAATTTCTCCACTCAAGAATGTAGAGGATTTGGATGAGTTATAAACATTAATATGAATTATTTGATGGTGTTTAGGAAATTATTATTATAATTCAAGGTCCCAACCATATCCATTCACCTCATTTTGATTATAAAACTCAGTCAACCAACCTTAAATGAGCACACACATGCATGCAAGGAAATAAGAGAGTTAAAAACAAAGCATAAATTCAAGAAGATGAAACCTAAGAGGTAATAATGGATATGTAAAAAATATATAAAATTAAATTTACACTTATATAACCTTAAAAACATAAGGTTATAAATGCCACACTTAGGGATTTTATGCTCAAACATAGTCAGTAGGTAGTCCATAGCCAGTTTGTACAAAATAGTTAGTTTGAGACCTTTATAGTTATCGATAAGTTTGAAAACTCAATAAAAATGATCATCACAAACATTTCAAGGCACACATGATATTATTATGGTCACACAAATAGTGGGTGTGCCAACTATTTTGTCTTAGACCAAGCCATGTCTAGGATAGACAGTCTAGGGTGTTAGATGCAAAAACTCAGGGTGTTGAAGATTTGCAGGTGAGTTTGATCCCACAAAAAGTTGTAAATAATTATAACATGGTGAACAAGATTCTTAATCATCTTCCAAAGGTTTGACATCCAAAACTATAGTCAAATTCCTTGGGCATAGACTAAGAAAACAACCACATAAGCCTACCTATAGACCTTACCACCACTTCAAGGTACCTCCAAGATCTTGAAACAAGTTTGATGGATTGAAAAGGTGTGCATAGATGCATCAGACCTTGGTAATATGGTTTCAATTGGAAATGAGTGATAAAAATTCGTATTATCTTTAAAAACCTATTGAAAGCACCCAACTCTGAGTGAATTAATGAATATTCATTAATTCCCAAATATTCCATTTTTAGGATTTTAGTTTTGGTGATTTTTTAGGGTCTTCATATGGGACTAGATTTCCAAAATTTTAGGGATATTTTTTTAGGAGGGTTAGGCCATCAACCATTTATAATGATATATAAAATTACACTTAAATTTTCTAGATATATATAGTAGATCCCCTAAGGGCCTGACCTATACCAACCAAGGGAATAAGTAGAACCATAACTAGAGGAGCATAGAACTAAAAAATAGGAGAGAATGAAGAAAATGAATGACATTACTAAACAACAAGCCAAACCATTCCACCAAATGGTATATTTGAATGCCTAAGATGAATTATATAGATGAAAAACATATCCTAACAACACAACCAAGTGACATAATTGAATGACCTAGTTGAATGACCTAGCCAAATGGCATAACCAAACAACCCAGTCGAATGACCCAACCAAATGACCTAGCTAAATGACCCAACTGAATGACCTTGTTGAATGATATAGATGAATGATATAGCTAAATTATAGTGTCAAATGGTAGTGCTAGATGATAATATGAATGGTAGATCTAAAATCCAATGATGAATAACAAGTTGGGTGACATAGTTGAAGGTTAAAACCAATTGGTAGTTCTAATTAGGGAAATCAATGAACCAGAGGAAAAACCCTTTTATCAAATGATAGTAGTGAATGAGAGTATCTAACGATAGAGCTAAAAAGCATAGGCCATCATGGCATCCGGTGGGAATGGTAAACGGTTAGGGTAATCATCAAGGAAATCATCCGTATTATCTTATTTTAAATACCCAACCAAAAAGTCCACACAATCATAATATACTAAAAATATAGGTATTTATTTATTTTATAGTTTATCAAAAATTTTAATTAAACTATTCAATAATATTAAAAAATTTACATGCATAAATCCCCACTATTATCTCACAATATAGAATCAACCAGAATAACATATCACCCCCTAAAAATTTTTTTGATGGTGACATGCCACCATTCAAATATGCTCCTTTGGTTTTTGATGAAAATTATAATGACATTGAATTGATAGAAGAGATTAGACCATCTCACCAAACATAAATTTCAATTGAAACCTCTACTCAAAATTATTCCTGAAGGAAGAAAAGTATATGGACAATTGGAAAGTCCTTTAAAGTGGGTTAGGCGATAAAATTTACCTTTATAGAACCTGTAGAGCCTAGGAATGTTGATGATACTTCAAAAGAATGAAAATGTACAATACACAGATGGAAACTAGGAAAAAACATATAATGCAATTGAAATTGGACATGATTGATAAACATTGTAGAAATGTATATGAGATAATGAAGCACCCAAATGGAGTGATAACAAGAACCCATAGGTGGAAAGCTATAGAAGAATTCATGCATGTAAGATATGCATAGGATCATTAAAACGATATGAAACATTGAAAACATCTTGTGGAAAAAGGGGGAAAATTTAAAGAAAAAATTTCAAGCATTCCCATATAAAGGAAAAATACATACCATTATCTAATATATACCATATTCTAAAAAGTGGTAGACCTATTTTTGATTTTTTAGATTATAAGATTTTGTTCAACATAGTGGATTTTTGAATATTCCATAATCACATTGGTCAGATAGCAGTGCTTTATAAATGGCAAAATGTATAGCAATGGTTTAGATTGAATAATTAAAATATTTTTTTTAAAAATCAATGTTTATCTTAGTGTCCATCAATGAGGTCATAATAATTAACAACGTAGCCTAGGTTTGCATTCATGTGTATACTTTTGAGAACTATTCAAGTCAACCTCATATACTAGAAGTTAATGGAATGGTAAAAAATTGCAATTCAAAAAATCTTTACAAATTGGTTGTATCAAATTTTAAAGATAA